>NW_019167915.1:11329961-11929961 GCF_002303985.1 Durio zibethinus | reverse complement strand
ATTGCATGCTTATAGGACATTAGTACGCACATCTACTTAGGTAACTCAATTTTTGCTCATATATGAGATGAAAGTTGTACTGTCAATCGAGGTGAAAATTTCCTTTTTGAGAGTCTTGATGGAAGTAGATTTAAAAGAAGTGGAATGGGTCTGGAATTGTTACAATTAATTGAACATCATTGAATAGAAAAGGCTCACAGCTCTTTGCTATGGTCAGTTGTACCAAAAAAGAATGATACGAACACATAACAAAAAAATTTGATTTAGGCATTTCTAAGAGGAAGAATTAGTTTTAAAGAAAATTCTTCCAAATCAACATAATAATCGAGGAATATGGATGCCAAATTATAAAGGTTCATATGTAGTCAAAAAAGATTTTTTAGGCTAGAGCACTGATCTTGCAAAGATGGATGGAGATGACTTGCCAAACTCAATACACTCAGATGCTGTGAAAAAATACTTTTTTTGAGAAAGAGACAAAAAAAAACAATAAAAAGAGAGAAAAAAAACAAAAGAAAACATAAGAGAAAACTAAAAAAAAGAAAAAATGAATAAAAAATAAAGGAAGACTCATAATTAAAAACCCAAAAAAGGTAGTTTAAGTCAAAGGAAATATTTAAGTTGAAAACTTGAAAATGTGGCTTATATGCAAAGAAATACTAATTTTCAAGTACAATGGGGTAATATCCAATGCAACGAACTTGGAATGATCATGTGCATCAATGGAATAGGTTCTTAAGAGAAAGAATTTTGGAATATTGTTTATAATTGTCTGAATATTCATTGTCTAAATACGATTTTTTGTTTAAATTTTGTACTAGTTTTCAAGTTTCTCATTGGACACATCCTTATACCTTCCTATAATAAATATTCATCTTTCTTTAATTTACCTTACTTTTTAATAATTTTCATTCTCATAAATAAAAGAAATGCTAACTCATCACACTAGTCATGAAATTTGGATTATGATAAATGATTGATGATATTCATAAAAGGTCTTACATTATTTTGTGAAAGTGAAGGATAACAAAGTTAAAATAAAAATTAAGAAAAAAAGGAAAGATTTGGAAAAGCACTAGTTCTTAGACTCATTAAACCAAAGTAAAAACTTGCTGGAAGTGGTGTTGGATAACGGTATCAACAAAGGATCATCATAGTTCACAAGAAAGCACCTCATAGAATATGCAAACCAAGTTTAAGATTGGTTGTTTTGAAAAAAAAAAGAAAGAAAGAAAGAAAAGATTGACTTGGAAAACCTTGTTATCACAATTTGGATGCGTCATATTGGTTTCCAAAAAATCTTGTATCATATGTATTGCATTCATTACATTTATGAATTACATTTAACATATTCTTCAAAAATATTTTTTGAACTTTGGGATTTTTAAGGATGAATCATTCAAGCAAAAGATTAAGGTATGAGATATGATTTTGAAATGGGCACAACTCGTGAAACCCTCAAGTCATTTTCAAACAAGATTTTGTAAAGCTTCAAAGCCTTTGTTTGAAAAGAGTCATTTTCAAACAAAATTTTTTAAAGTTTCAAAGCCTATATTTGGGAGGAGCCATTTTCACACCAAATTTTTTAAAAGTTTCAAAACCTTTGTTTAGGATAAGCCATTTTCGCACCAATTTTTTAAAGTTTCAAAGCCTCTATATGGGTAGAGCTATTTTCACGCTAATTTTTTTTTTTAAAGTTTCAAAGCCTCTGTTTGAGAGGAGCCATTTTTAAATAAAATTTTTTAAAGTTTCAAAGCCTCTGTTTTGGAGGAGCTATTTTAAACAAGAATTTTTAAAGTTTCGATGCTTTGATTAAATGAGCATTCAAAGATCTCCAGATTTATAAGAACTCCAGGCATGATCTCATATTTTATTTTCAAAAGTTATTGAACTCTTGTTTACAAATAGTCAAATTAAAAAAAAAAAAACCTCTCACAAGCATCATCTAGACAAATTTGTTGTTTATGTCTTTACATTATTTTTTATTCTCATAAATATACAAATAGAAGCAGCTGTAAATACTTAATTTTATTTAAAACGGTCTAACGTCATTAAATTGGACTTGTTTTACAAAATACCGAAATAGAGATCAAAATGAATAATTTTTAAACCGATCCATTTTTTGGCCCGATTAACTACCTAAGTTGACCATCAAAAGAGGCTTGGAGCTAATAAAAGAGGGGGCCTAATTAAGGGCCCATTAAAAGCTTAAAAGGAAGGCCCAAAGATAACCCATGACATGGCTTAATTTGTGGCCCATTTATGGGCCTAATGTTTTTTTAATGGCTTAAATATGGTCTTTATGAAAGAAGTCCAAGCAAAAGCCTATTCTAGCTTTGAGGCCTATTTCCATAAGAAAATGACAAGTTTTCATATGGGGCAGACATGCGACTATAAAAGGGAGGTAGCGAAAAAAGAGGAGGAGGCTGGAAAGGAAAGAAAAAAAAGAGTAAAAAAAAGAGAGGAAACAGAAACAGAGAAAAGGAAAGGAGCCATCTGAAAGAAAAGATAAAAATAAAAAAAAAAAAAGGAAGGGGAGGAATAAGTTTGCGGGAACACAAAAGGAAAGGAAAATTAGAAAAGGCGAAACCTACAACAAAAATAAAAAAGGAAGAGAGAACGAGGAAAGGCTGTACAATGCAAAAGAAGGAAAATAGACGTCAGAAACCAAAAAAGGTGATTTCTTTGATCCCATCTCGAGCATTTCACATGCATAATGTCATTCCTTATTTTCTATGTGTTTCTTTACGTGAAGTTCAAGACATAAATGGCTATTATATCCTATACATATATGAACGTTCTCCTTTCTAAGTTTTTTTTTTTAAATAAAACATAAAAAACAAGTTCATAAACATGATTGAGGTTTTGGTTCCATCCAAAAAACAAAGGGGAGGCTAAACTAAAATAAATGGTTCTAAGGCAAGTTTAAAATATGGTTTTCTTTTCTTTACGTGAAACTTTGAAAGTCACTGACTTTCTTGAGCACATCATTAAAAAGGACAAATTGGGAATCAGATGGAGTTTCATTTTGATTTTGATTGGAAAAAAACCACATGGTTCTCTCCTTCAACATCTGTCCTCACGTGAAAAACAGAAGCTCTATTTGTTGTCAACAGCTCCAATGTCGAGTTCCCCTTTTACAACTAGGGGCTCGGGTTCATGTTATTGTGGGCGCTTTTTGACTGGTATAATAAAAATGTTTCTTTTTAGAAAGCTAGTACCTTTCAAAACCCAAGGGAGGAGAAACTTCAAAACTTTGCTCTGTTTTATTCCACTTGTCCTTTTCTTTTCTTTCTATTTGTGGCATTTTTCTAGCAAAAACTTGGGACTTTATCTTGGTCGGGGTCATGTATTTAGTTCTTGCTCTTCTTGCATAAAATTTATGGGGGGAGTTTGAGGCACTATCAGTCTTGGCACCTACTGTTTACACTTAAGGCTTATGTTTGCTGCAAGGGTTCAGTTTGTGGGATGAAAAAGTTTAAACTTTGGCTGTAGAATGACTAAAAAAAAATGGGAGGAATCTTGCCGTTTAGGGTAAGATAGACAGTTTTAGGAATGTAGGTACTATGGTAGACAGCTTTAGGAAATGTCAAGATATGCAGTTTAGGGTCTTCGAAACATAGGTACTTGAATATGCAATTCTTAATATCATGAAGGGATGATTGCTTAGGGAGGATAGAGCAAATAAAATAAAAAAAATAAAAGTTGAAAGTAAGTTGGTTTAAAAATGGGTGTAGAATGCTTAAAACCAAGCTATCACTTCAAGGGTACCACCGTGGACACCATGAAAGCTTATAGCTTTCATTGCCATTGCTTATTGCGGATAGTGATCATATAAAGGATGGGGAGAAGGCTGAAAAATAGGCCAAGGAAAAGTTATGAATTTTACATATTTAATAATCATCTATTTTGAAGCCATTTATTAGGGTGAACTTAAACTTAGGCCATCATTTCAAGATTCACACTTATGATTCCTACTCTAAATTTTATAAGTTACTGGGTTACAGTAAATTTGTTTTATATCATTTACGTCTTTCTCTTTTATATTTTTTAGTCCAATTTAAGCTAAAAAATATATAATAATGAAATAGAGTAAAAGGATCCCATCGTGAATATCAAAGCTTTCATACCTATTTTTTTTACCCTAGATCCCACCGTTCATTTTTACTTTAAATTAATAAATATAAAGTACATTTTGTCTTTTATATATTATATGTCTATTTCTTTCATGCTATTGAGTTTAATTTAAACTTAAATCTTATGTATTATGATATTTGTGTGGTTTGAATTTTCATGTTAAAATTAATTTCATGCAATTTATTTTTTTATTATTGTAAATTATTTTTTGATTCAATTTATTTTCTATGCACACTAGCTTAGTGCAAAAAGAAATATATATATATATATATATAATAACAATAATAATGTTAATAGTAATAAATGAAAATCTCCAATGATAAAATTTTAAGGAAGTCTGAGTAATAATTTATTAAAATCTCTAGGTGTGGATTTTTTTTAAATACTACAAAGTAATGGAGTATTTAAGAAAATATTCAATACAAAAGATTTTATTTATCTATTTTTCTAAAATTTTGATAGATATTAATAATAATATATAATGACTCTTTTAGTAATGAAATTGATATAATTAACTATTTTCTAAAAATTAAAGATTAAAAATTAGGATTAAAAATTAAGATAAATAATTAGACAAAAAAGAAAAAGTAAATGAAATCTCCAAAGATGGGATTTTAAGGAAGTTTGAGTGGAGATTCCTAAGGAATCATTAGGTAAGAAAATTCTTCTAAAGATACCATCAATGTATCATGGGTATCTAGAAAAGTTTTCAATAAAAAGATTTTCTTTACTTTGTTCCTTTTTGAAAATTAGTAATAATTGTGAAATAATTAAAGAGATTAAAACAAAATTAAAATAGGTAAAAAAAATGTAACAAAATATATTGTAAGGAAAAGTAAGTTTTTCGTATGCATATTCTATTTTATTGTTTGCATTACATAATTTTAAAAATAATGAGAATTTCTAATGATGGGGCTCCAAGGCTCTAAGAAATCCAAGTAGTGATTTCCGAGAATTTCTTAGGTGAGAAAAGTTTTCTAAAAATTACCAAAATATTGAAATATTTAAAATTTCTTTTTAATACGAAAAACCTCCATGTTATCATTATTTTCTTTAATTTGAGAAGTCTTTTAGATAAAAATATGTTTTTAAATAAATTTTTGGATAATAATATTACATTTCTAGATAATAATATTATTACATTTTTTATTATTAAAGCAAACGAAAAATCTCCGAAGATGAGATGCAAAAGAAATTCGAGTAGCATTTTTTTTTGGAATCTTTGGGTAAAAAATTTTATCTAAAATGCTATCAATATATTGGAGTATTTAGATTAATTATTGATAAAGATTTCTTGTTTATTTATAAATGGCATAAAAATTTTTTTTACAGACATTATGCTTCAAGGTTTTTTTTTCAATATAAATATTAAAAATAAATATGAATTATCAATGATAGGATTTTTTAGAATTTCGAATAGCGATTCTTAAAGATTCTTTGGGTGAGATTATTCCTTTTAATATTATTAGAGTATTGAAATATTTTTAGGGATTCTTTAATATTGGGGTTCTCATTTATTTTTCAAGCTATTAATAAAAAAATATGCTTGTAAAGAAAATTAAGTAAATTAAATTTTAAATACCAAAATTAAGACCATTTTAATCATAATTCAAAGGTAACACATAATTAATTGGTACTATTTTAAACAGGCACTATGGGGGTGCTAATCCTTTCTACGCGTAAATGATTCTCGAACTCAACCTGATTTTACATATCTAAAAAATTATATTTTTGATAAAGTTTTAATTAATTTTAAATTTTTATTAAAAATAAGTTTTAATAGATTACCAATCACACTTAGCCAAAAAAAATTGATAACGATTCTTTTCTGTTTTCAAATTCGTCTAACGGCTCTCAAAATCGTTACAATAATCACAATATTTAAAAATCTATCACAATATTCTGTTACAAATTTTATATATTGTCTCTAAATTTGTTATATTGGAAAAAAATCTTATACAAATTTATTAAAAATCTATCACAAAACTTTCAATATATGAAACAAATTTGTCACTATTTAATTTAAATAAAATTATTATTTTTTATTAATTTATTAAATGAATTAGAATTATAATTTCATCCCATAAGAGTAAAATTATCTATTAAACACTATTTTTATTCCTTTAAATTAAACATATTAAATATTTTTTATAATCTAACTCTAGGTTTAAGATTTTGAATATATTAAAATAATTTACTAAACCTAGTATGTATTGATTTTTAAATTAATTTTATTATTTAATTTAACATAATTATTTATATAAGTTCTTTTTGCAAAACCCAAAAAAATTGAAATTTCTCATTATGATACACGATATTAATGCTTTGGTTTATTAAATAAATAATTTTGTTATTTCACTTTATTAGGATTCAAAGTTCGTCCTTCAATAAATAAAAACTCGTCCCACATAAAAATTTATGTTTAAATCTCTTATTTTATTTGGTTGGATGGAATGGTCATTCTATTTATGATCTACTTCAGGTTCATTATAAATATAACTTTATTTAATAGTTTGGCTTATTATAAATTTTGTTATATGATATATTTAAACTAATTAAAATAATATTAATTTTGATATATTAATTTAAATTATTAATATTATAACTAATTAATATAAATGATAATAACAATATTATTAATATGATATTATCAATAATTAATTATATATAATAAAAAAATATATTTCTAAAAAAATTTTATATTAGAGGAACTAAAATATTTTTAAAAAATTTTAAAAATTCAAAATATTTTTTATATTAAAGAGACTAAATTTCAAATTTCATGCGAGTATAAGAATTAAAATTTAAATTTTGTGTTAGTATAATGATCATTTACATAATTTAACAACTGATTTCATTCATCCAAGTTGCTATCTCAACAAGTCAATACCATGTCAACAAAGTCAACACTCACATTATAAAGTTAATGGTCACGTTAGTATTTTTAATAATAAAAATTTAACGGAGTTAGTGATTGAACTAAGATTATTAAATTAAAATAGTATGAGAATTAAATTTGTATAAATTACAATATAAAGATTAAATTTCAAATTTAAAATATAGGAATCTATGGCATAATTTGACCAAAATTTTATATTTAACCGACTTATAATAAAAAAATAATTTTTCAAAAAAAAAGAGAAAATGACACGTCTTCTCTTTGCATTTTCTTTATTTGATATAAATTTAAAATATTTATACACTTAAAATTTATATCAAATAAAAATAAATTAAATGTCTTTTTTAAAAGAACAAAGACACACACACACACACACACACACACATATATATATATTATCAAATGATGAATTAAATAATAAAGAAAGTATAAGCATGCTTTCACTTCTATAATGTTGCTCAAATTACTATACAAAATATAAAATTGTTAGGAGATGAGTGAAAAAATAAATTGTAAAAATATTAATATCTATAAAAACAAACTTGTAATAGTAATAAAATATATCTTGGAAAAAGAAAGATGCAAACAAAAAAATAAATTATAATAGCAATAAAATTCTAAGAAGTTGCAAACCAAAAAATAAAAAAAAATGATATAACACATTACTTTTATGATCTTTAATTTATAGAATAACTCTGGGATAACATTTAGAATTGAATAAATAATTTTCAAATGATATTTTAAAAAAAATTAAAAGGATATAATAAATGATAAAAATTATATAAAAAATTATGCCTTTTTTAAATACAAAATTGATATTAAAAGTTGAGATGGATATAGGTTTTATTATCTAGAGATTTAATATGAAAAGACTATTTGAATATTCAATGTTTGATACAAATTAAAATAAAAAAATATAATAAGTTTTTAAAATATTTAGATAAACTTAATCTTTATAATTTTAAAACACATAGAAATATTTTCATAATTAAATAATTTATAAAATAAGATTATATCATAAAAATTAAAATTATTAGGATAAAATCCATATTTCAAATTTTTTATTTTTAAAAAACATATATTTAGATTAATTTGATTTGTAATTATAACTTGAATAATTTTAATATTTGAATTAATTCAAGATTATACAATTTATAATTAAGAGAAATTATATTCTTTAAAAAAATTATCCTACATGTAATTTAAACAAGTTTTTCACATAAATATTCATGTCCCAAATATTATCAAATATCAATGTATATTATAATATAATAATATATATGATTGCATGGATCGATAATTTGGCGTTTGGAAGCCTACGCTTTTTTTTTATCATTTGTTGACCAAATTTAAAAAACCAAAACACTTTTAAAGACGCAGAGAGCACTTTTGTCGTAACAAAGGCAAGAAAGTGAGAGATGGCCGATGGGTGTATGCCATACAAAAAATTTGTAAGCAAATTGTAACATAAATTAAGCTTAATTTGTGGCATTTTCACTATGTAGAAAAATTTTATTGTGCGTTGTTGCAGTATAAATTTTGTTCTAATTTTTTAAAAAATATATTTTTTTACATATATTTCGTGAGAATTGATCTTTGATCTAACATATTTTATGTAACAAAATTTTAACAAAAAAATTTATCAAACTCTCAAATCCTAAGATCAAGTTGAGAAATAACTACACAATAAGGCTTCAAATTGTGCTGAGAATTGTCCATTCTCTAATACTTATTTCATACGAACAAAGAAGAAAAAACCTTCATTATGATGAAGAGATGACTAATCGAAATTCCATACTAGTAAAATCTTTTAATGCTCTATCTAATTTTCTGTCAAGAGTTCTCAAGATGACAAAATATAATTCTATTAATGCTCTTTAAATCGAAATTTTATACTTGTAACCTATCTAATTTTCTGTCAAGAGTTATCCAGATGACAAACTATAATTCTATTAATGCTCTTTAAATCGAAATTCTATACTAGTAAAATCTTTTAATGCTCTTTAAATAGAAGAATGTGATGGCTATTTCTTATTCCAAGTAGGACTAGGGTATTCGGTCAACCTTGAAGCAACTATAAATAACACATGTGGAGATGAATTTTATCCGTAAATAAAAAAAAAAAATCCATTCCTTTCACTTTCTATCCTCTTAACCAAACATTCTCCATCGAGACATAGAATTTATTCATATTCATTAAAAAGGGGGTGGGGGGCTATAGAATCTAATTTTCATAGTAATCAAGGAGTTAATATCGAATTTAAAGTTACATGTTTAACTGAAGTTTCATTCATCTTGTCTTCTAAACCACTTGCAAAAACATTATCCATTCAAAGAGTTGGGAGATGGCCTAGTAAATATCTTAAGGAACTTTCTAATCTAATAATATCAAGTTAATTTGCTCCAACCAATAAAAGAAATAATACTAGTATTTATTTATTCACTCACAAAGTCAAATATGTTTCAAGATTAAACTAAGTTGATAGCAACAAGTTACCAACTCCTTATCTTTTCCCTTAGGAAAAATAGCTACTTAATTATTATATAACTAGGTGTCACATTCTGTTGTTGTGGTTTTTTTTTTTTTTTTAATTATTTTAACATTGAAGAATAGGAAATTAGGTTAAAGTTATAATAACAAATCATAATTTTTAAATTGATAATATAAAAAATTATGTTCAAATACATATTATAATAAAAAAATTTTGGTATATTATTAACATATAGTTTATCTGGTTCTTTGTTTGAGATTTTTCAAGGAATAATCTGAAAGCAATGTAACTTGTAATGTTGAGTCAGGTAAGCTATCATCATGATTTGATTTATGTATATTTATATCATTAACAAATAAGTTAAACTTAAATTACATTAAATGTTAAGTACATTTATTCATAATTAATTGAATTAATGACTATCATAAATTTATGAATGATTACTTCATTCATTTAGAATTTTATTCATAATTAATTAATATAAAATCTAGACTCAAAATTTTAAATGATATAAAACATGAAGTACCTTTATTCACAATTTATTGAGTTTATGAATATCATATATTCTTAAATATCTAAATTCATGTATACACTATCAGAATTATCTTTAGTACCGATAAAATTTTAGTAACGAAACCTTTTCATCAACAATCACTTATGGAATATTGACATAATATAATTGTAAAAAATTCGGGTACCGAAGGAGTACTCACAGAATTTACCTACGAATTTAATTCCGTCAATAATCTGTAGGTCAAAATATGGCATGAATTACCCTAGAAATTACTTATGAAATTTTTCATCAGTAAAAAAAAATTTACATGGTTGCTGATTATCGATGATTCGTCATAAAATTCTAAAAATTTAAAACCCTTTATTCTCAGATTCGACAAACCCTAAATATGCCTTTTCTTCTTCCCATGATCTATAAAATCCCTAAGCCCTCTTTAGTCACTCATCTTTCCTCTCCTTTCTCCCTTCGATTTGCCCTCTTTTCACCTATGAAACCATCACCGCAAATACTTTTGAAAAGGTAAGCTACTTGCATCAATCAACCTTTCCTTATTTATGGAGATTTCTCTTTGTAGAGGATAATGATAAAAGCATAAAAAAACTTCTAGTTGGTGTTACGAGGGATAGCTAGTTAAGGATTGATAAAAAAAACCAATTGTTAAAATGCTTTTAATGGAATACTTTCTAGTAGGATATGAAAACTGGATATTTGTTTGTATTTTAGTTTCCTTGGTTAGATTTAACTTTTTTTTAATGGTTACTAATTGTCATCTAGGTCTTTGATTAATGTTCAAAGTTGTTTTCTTTTTTTTTTTCTGTATTTATGTATTTATTTAACATGGTGCTCCATTTCTTGCATTATAGTTCTTTCTTTATATTCAAACTGTATATTACTAAAATTACTCTATTGGAATAGGCAAGGTTTCTAGGAGGGGGTTTTTATGTAATATTAAATTGAATTAAAGTTTTTGATTTTGAACAATTAACTTGAAGTGGAATCTTAGACTCACATCAACTTTTATTAATCTATCAATGATAGACTTGATTTGTGATAAAAGTTGTACACTTTAAGTTTGCATCTTTTCACATCTTAGCTACTTATACTATCATGGTTTAGTTCTTCTAATATTGTGTTAGTTTGTTTTGAAGTGCATGCTTTTTCTTTTCTTTTTTTTCTTTTATGAACCATTGTTTAAGACTATGAAGCAAAGTTGATCTTATTGTTGGTTTACAAATTATACTTACTATTTTGGAAATATATGTTAGGAATATGTAGTAGTAACTAGTAGAGATTCAAGGTTTGCTTATGGATACCTGGTATATTGCTCTTATTTGTGTATACCTGATATATTGCTTGTGTAACTATTATGCTTGCGATAGTAACTGTTACGCTTGTGTATTCCTAATATATTACTTCATAATGCACATACTTTGAAATATCTAGTTATTTTTGTAATTATAAGTAAGTCTTTTTTTGTCTCTTACTATGTATAGACCTAAGTCTTTCTCCACCTATTATAACATATGAGTTGCTCATCAAGAAACTTAGGCTATAATCAAAGATGAAAAGTTAGACCAAGAAGAGAAAATGGAAAACAAAGTTGCCTCTTGGTGCTCACCAAATTGATTGGGAAGATAGTTGTTGATATTCTATTTGTTTGACGGGAATCATCTTTCAAAACCTTGTATATAGAGATATTTATGTATTCATTCTGTTGAGAGTAATGAGGTTTGTGAAGAAAAGAGATTAACTCATAGACGAGTTTTTTATATTATTATTTTGGCCCTAAATGCTTACACCTGGAAGAGAACTGTTTATAGACACAAATTGATAATTTAATTTCTTTGAAAGGGATTGAAATATAAAAAGAAAAAGATAAGGAAGATTTTGTTGTTTTCTTTTGCCCATTTTTTTGTTTTTCATTTTTGGAATCGTTTTTTTAGATATTGCGTTCTTGGTCCTCAATTTTTACATCTTCTGTCAAAATTTGGATATTGATTATTCATGTTAGGCTATCATCTTTTGTTTATTTGGCATCATTACACACAATACCTACTCTTAGAATTCTTTCAAATTGAGGTTGTTTAATGGCAAATACAAAAAAAACTTTCTTTGAGAAAAAATGATTTTGTTTTACTCCATTTATCTTTATTAGAAACTTACTTTGATATAAAAATGCTTTCCGTGGGTATTTTGTAACAACTCATATAACCCACATTTTTCTTTTTCTTAATGGAATTTCGAAGTTTAGATTGTTTTATTTTTTCTACTAAGGAACCCAAGAAGCAACCCTAGTTTTCCCTCATCATTTCACTTATTTTATCCTTTTTTTTTTTTAAATCTATATTAATATGGTATCATTTGTAGAGCGAAGATGAGGCTATGGTTAAAGACATCAAGGAAATAAGATGACAATGATGATGATAAGGATGATGATGATGATGATGATGATGATGATGATAAGGAAGATAGTGCCCAAGGTTTCTCTATTTTATTCTTATTTTCCCTTTGAGTTTTTTCTTGATTCATTTTCTTTTTTTTTTTCTTTTTTTGTTGGATTGTGTAGCTGATACTTGGTTTGGCTTCAAATCTTTGTTTTCATTTCAGTATTAATACTATTATAGTGATTTAAGTGATACTTTATGAATTAGTGGAAATTTTACTCTATCAATTTTAGAATTTGGTTTGAATATATGCTTAAATTTTTAGTTTGGTTATTTACTTATCTTCAAGTATGAAATGAACTTAAAATTGTCTATGTAGACACTTAATTTTATTCAGGCAGAATCTGATCAATTGTGAAGCTTTTAAAATCTAATTTGATTTAAATCTAACATTTTCTTAATTTTGAAAAGTTTCTAAAATCAAAATTGAGACCAATTTAACCCAAACGATACAAAGCCAAACTTAATCAAACCTGATCAAACAAAGTTAAACTTGGTCAAAATCGAACAAAATTTGTCAAACTATATTGAACTTAGGTTAGTTTTTCAAAATTCATAACCAAATGGGATTAATCAATCATGGGAATGATAATTGTGATTTTAAAGTATTAAAAACTTTAATTGTATTTCGAGAAAGGTAAAATTATCGAAATACCCTTTAAGGGTATTTTTGTAATTTAGCCTTCTTCTCGAAGTTGAATTTTCTTGAAAACTTCTAGATCATAAAATCAAAATTGAGATCAATTTAACCCAACCGATCCAAAGTTAAACTTAATCAAACCTGATCAAACAAAGTTAAACTTAGTCAAAATCGATCAAAATTAGTCAAACTATATTGAACTTAGGTCAGTTTTTCAAAATTCATAACCAAATAGGATTAATCAACCATGGGAATGATAATTATGATTTTAAAGTATTAAAAACTTTAATTGTATTTCGAGAAAGGTAAAATTATTCAAATACCCTTTAGGGGTATTTTTGTAATTTGGCCTTCTCGAAGTTGAATTTTCTTGAAAACTTCTAGATTATAATTAAATATCTTTTAATGATTTTTTATGCATTAAAAACTTCAATCATACCTTAGGAGGTGTGAAATTACTAAAACACACTTAGGGGTATTATCATAAATTGATCTTTTCGAGGTCAAAATTTTACAAAAAAAAACTCTAGATCATAATTTGATATTATTTGATTATTTTTGAAAATTTTGAAAACCTTGATTGTACTTTAGAAGTGGCGAAATAACTAAAATACTTTTGAGGGTATTTTTATAATTTGATATTCTCAAAGTTAGTTTTTCACGAAATGTTCTAGTTCATTTTTTTAATTATTTAATGATTTTTATGCATTAAAATATTGGTAGCACCTTGAGAGGTACAAAATTACTAAAATATCTCTTAAGGGTAATTTTGCAATTTGATTTTTTCGAAATCGAATTTTTACAAAAGCTTCCAAATCTTAATTTCACATTATTTCATATATTTTTGGTGGTTTAAAATCACAAAAATGAAGAAAGAAATATTGTTTTCCAAGAAAATATTTTAGAGATCAAAAACTTTTTAATGGGGGTAAAATGGTCTGTTCACTTGATTCCAATAGCATTAAAAATCTAATCTTTGGCATTGAGTATTCTTAACCATAAGATGATCTTGAAGGGCTGGATCTGATAGTGAAAGGTGGCTCATTGTAAAGAAAACAAGAAAGAAATATTAACCATTAGATGAAATTTTAATCTAAGGGCTTATATTCATTTGGATGAGATATTTTCATACCATTTGAGAGAGCTGAGAGTAACATTGGAAGATGAAAAGCTAGGATTTGGCAAAAAAAAAAAATAGTGGAAAAAAATAAGAAAAAAATAGAAAATTTTGGATAGCTTTTGTAGAAGTATAATTTCTAGTTTCTTTTTTTTTGCATTTTATAACATTTTCCTTGCATTTTTATATCATTTTCATATTTTTTTTCTATTTCTTCTTGAGAAATTTCATAGTTGTTTATGTTCTTAGCTTTTAATTTAATCTAAAAACTCAATCAACGAATTGATAAATTGATTTGAGATAAAAGATAAAAAAAAAAATCCACCATTAAAGCCATTTGAAGGTTTGACCAAACATGGATCCACCATGGCCAAACCTATTTTATAATATAGGTCTAGTGCAACTCATGTGATGACCCCATACATTGACTTTGTTATGACTTGACCTATTTGCATTGAAAAGTTTTTTATATTTTATTTTAGTTTTGTTTTACTTATTTTAGTTCAAATCTTAAATTCAATATTTAATTGATGTAACCAAATTTGAACATATATTAAGGTAGAAAAATTAATTCCACCATTTAACCAAAGTATAGGGACGAACTGTATAATTTGAAAAAAAAGTATATGTCGAAAATGTTGCCATGGCAAAAATTTTTTGCCACATCAGAAAAGTCATAATGCCATGTTATCAATTTTAACAAAAAAGTTTGAACTATTAAAAAATTGACTAAATTTGACAATTTATTGAAGTATATGGATTCAATTTGAACACATTAAGGTAGAAAGACTAATTTCATCATTTGACTAAAATATAGAGATTTATTATACAATTTACCTAAACAAAAAAAAGCTGACATGGCAACTACAAAGATCCAAAAAAAATAAAGTTGACATGGCAATATCCATGTATCATAAAAATAAATAGCAAAAGATAATAAATATATATATATATATGTTAGATCCTTTTGCGCCATAATAAATGCTTTACATTATCATAATTAAGTCTAATTAGGTTGGTCAATGTCTAACCTAAAAATAAATAAGGGTTGTCGCATCAACCAATAAGATCTATGATTTTTCTAATTTCTTATCTAACAAATGTGAGAGATTAGGTATTTTTTTGATTTATTGGAAGCCAAGAAAAATTTAGAGTAGGGTTTTAGATCTAATATTTAAGTATCAAATTTAGTAATTTTAAATTGCTTTCTATCTAAATCTATTACTTTTTTCATTATTTGTAATAATTCTTTACTTGGAGGTTAACATGTTTACATTCCTAATCTTTTTGTCCCTATTATTTAAAATAAATAAAATTAATGGAATATTTGGATTAATGGCAAGTGGTAATTTATTAAACTTAGCTTTTTATAAGTTCATGATAAGGTTGGTTCATGTCTCATGGAAAAATAAACTTTACCCTTACCTTATATATTTAAGGGGTGTTTGATTCATGAAAATATAAGATTTTCTCCCAAAATCTTGTTTTTCAAAATGTGATTCTCATGTTTGGTTCACGGATATCTAATTCCTAAGGTAATCTAAGATTCTCAACAATACCAAATGTTTGAAATAAGAAACTCATTTCTTCCTATAATTTTTTAAGATTATAGGAGGAAAATTAATTTTATCCCACATTTAACCTCAATAATAAATTTTTTGATTTATTTTACCATTGAAAATCAACATAATAGGAAAATTGGCATTCATAGCCACACGATCTGATAAGGGCATAATCCTAACAACAAAATTGAACATTTAGCACTGAAAATGATCGATAGAATATTACATATAATAAAAATAATGTTTTTAATGAAACAAACATAGTAGATAACGTCAATTTTTTGTTTTTGAATTTTTTTATTTTAGAAAATACTACATTTTTTTATATATGAAACGTAGTAGATCAATTAAAATACTAACAAATAAAGTAGATATTTTCATATCAACAACGTTTCTTATATTAAAAACACTGTAATGGATGTGATATTATATAATAATATTTCTAATACTTTTAACTATGTTTTTCATATCAAAAATGTAGTTTTTAATAACATAGACCATATTTTTTTACATAAAAAATGTAATTTTTGAAGAAAATAAAGATCATGTTTCTGACATAAGAAACATAATCTTTGTTAAATAATACTAATAGGATAAAATTAAAACTAAATTATCGTTACTAGAAGTAGATTAAATCTCTTTTCTGAAAATAATAAAAATAAAAATTTAATAAAAGACTAATGTTGTTTTAACACATGTCAGTATTGGCTAAGATTTTCTTACCTTTCCAAAATGCATATTAATAGAGGTCCCCCAGTTGTTTACAAACCATAGTCCACAATCACCATTCTAAGGCCCGCATCAAATCAAAACCCTCCACTTTATACTGCAAACTAAACACAATAATCTAACATTCTAATGCCATGAAGAATTACCTTTTGCCATGAATCCACATTTTCCTGAAGATCACTTTCCTTCTCAGAATTAAGATTCTATAAATCAAAAACCCCCTTAATTTATTTGGTCCAATATGATGAAGTCAGTCCATGTCTTACCTCAAAGTAAACCTTTAACTAAAAAACAAAAAAAAAGTAACCCATTTAATTTGTGATGCATGGAAGAAGCCTTCTGAAAATACCTATTGGAAGTCTTATTATTTCTTAATCTTAGCAATTACTTGGACCAAAATCATATCCAAGATTTTCTAACCATTATTAGATAAAAGTCCGGATCATTTATGTCAAATGAGTTTTGAGAGTCTTTTCAGTTTAGTAAATGTTGATCAAGCACTAGAGATGCATGGTTTTTAATAAGGATTCCATCAAAAGTGGTTCTGCATAATAAGATTAAACTTAATGTTAGGAGAAAAGAGTTTTGAACATGGTAATGAGAATCTAATCTCATGAATATGTTTGTCTATATATTAATCTTTTCATATAATAATTTTAAATCAATATATTTTTTTATGAACAAACTCCACAATTATTATTTATAATCAAGTAATATGCTAATATCAAGACAACAAACATCAATAGTGTTACATTTGAATATTTAGCTTAGTGCTTAGTATATGATCTCTTATTCAAACAACTAAAATTCGAATATCTTCTTTCTCAAATAAAATGAAAAAAAAATCAACATTGTTATTGAATTATTGATTATTTTGTTTGGAATATAATTAAGAAAATAATAGTAGCTAACAATCATAACAGATGGTTTTCAATTAGGTTAAATACATATTTAGCCTTTAAACTTTGTAATTTTGGTCACATTGGTACCTAAAGAATTTTTTTGTCTTATTGGCATCTGAACTTTCATATCGTTATTATGTTAATATTTTTTACTAACGCCATTAGTCAACTTTACTGATATAGTATGAATATCCAATAAGATGCTAACACATGTTAAAAAGTCAAGTCAACACCACATCATCATTGTCATGTCATACCCACATCATCTTTAAAAGAAACAATTTTAAAAAATTTTTAAAAATTTAAAATTTTTTTTAAAATTATAAAAATTTTAAAAAATCTAAAAGATTAAAAAATTTTAAAGAAATTCTAAAAAATGCTTTAAAATTTTGAAAATTTCTAAAATACTTTTTTAACAAAATTTTGAAAATTCAAAAAAAATTTAAAAATTCTAACAAAATTCTAAAATTTTTTAAAAATTCTAAAAATATTATGGATTTTTTTTAAAAAATTTGAACTTTTTTTTAAATTATAAAAATTATAACATTTTTTGAAAATTCTAAAAATTCTAAAATAATTTTGAAAAGTAAAAATAAGTTAAAATTTTTAAAATTTTGAAAAAAATTTAAAGATTCGAAAATTTTTATAATTGAAAATATAAAAAAATTTTAAAAACTTAAAAATTCTGAAAAATTTTAAAAATTCTAAAAACTTTTGAAAATTAAAAAGAATCTAAAACTCTAAAAATTTTAGAAAATTTAAAAAAATTCAAAAAAAATTAAGGAAACTTAAAAACTTTCAAAAAAAAATCCAAAATTTTGAAAAATATCAAAAAAATTTAAAAGAATTTTTTTATTTTTAAGTTTTAATTTTATATTTTTTTAAAATTTTAAGGAATGTTTCAAATTTTGAAATTATTTAATTTTTCAAAAAATTTTAAAAGTTTTTATATTTTTTTATTTTCATTTTTTTTTGTTTTTGTATTTTTTAAACTATAAGAAAATTAATTCTTATAAAATTTAACTTTTTTATTTTTTAAAAAAAATTTTCAAAAATTGAAAAAAATTTCCAAATTATGATAATTTATAGAAATATTTTATTTTTTATTTTTTTATAATTTTAAAATTCTTCTAAAATTTTAAAATTATTTAAAAATTACTTATGATTTTTTAAAAAAATTAAGAATTTTTAATAATTGTTTAGAATTGTTTAGAAAATTTTAAAGTCTTTTCAGAAATCTTTTAAAAATTTGCTTACTAAAACTTTTTTTAATTCTTTTAAAAAATTATTTAATATTTTTTATAATGTTTTAAATTAAAATATTAATTTTAAATGTTTTCAGAAAATTTTAAAATTTTTTCAGAATTATTAAAATTTTTTTTAGAATTATCTTGAATTTTCTTAAGTTTTTAATTTTTTTTAATGTTTCTAATTTTTTTTTTGAAAATTTTTAACATTTTTTGAGAATTTTTTAAATTTTTTAATATTTTTTGAAGTTCTAAAAAATTCTTTAAAACTTTTATTATTTTTTTGAACTGTTTAAAATTTTTAGAATTTTTTAAAATTTTTAGAATTTTTTAAAATTTTTAGAATCTTAACAAAATTTTAGATTTTTTTAAATTTTAATATTTTTGGTAATTTTTTTGAAGTTTTTAAAAATTGTTCGAATTTATTTGAATCTTTTAGAAGTTTTTTTTGAATATGATGTAAGCATGATATGAGATTAATGAGGTGGCGTTGTTTAAACCTTTTGATGCACGTATTGATAGATATTTATGCTACATCAACAAAGTTCACTTATAGCTTTAGTAAATGTATTAATGTGATAATGATTTTAAAGTTTAAGTATCAATATGATAAAAATAAATTTTAAGTATCAATATAATAAAAATTACAAAATTCAGGAACTAAATATGTATTTAACTTTTTTTTATCCTATCCTCTAAAATAATGCAATAGAGGATCAATTTTCTTTCTTTCTTTCTTTATTTTTTCAAATTGCATCTAATTATCCTTTTACAAATTATAATGAAGTTAATAAAATAAATTTAACAACATAAAGTAAATAGTTAGAAAAGAGTCAAACCTATATCAAGCAAGTATCAAAATGTTTAATTTAAATTGTTCAACAACTTCTCGATATAGATTGCTTAGTTGGCGAATCAAGTCATCTAATGGACAGCTTCTTGTTTATTTATGTTGAGAAAAGTCGAAAGCAATTGGCTTCGCCCGTTTCAAAGTAAACTCTATTCCATCTATATATATATATATATATATATATATATGTATGTATGTATGTATGTATATGTATATAAACATATATGTGATGAAAGCAACTATAAATATTTAATAAATTTAAAATTTTAAAGATCAAATGGCAAACCTTAGAAAGAGAGTATATAAAGTGAAGAAAAAAAGGTCGATGCTAGCGAGTGTTCAGTTTAAACTTTATTTCCCCTTGCATTTTTCACTTTCATATCTGCCAAATAAATTTAAGATTGCTGCTACACGTCATTTTTTTTATTATTCATTAATTTTCCAATATTAAATTCTCATGTTTTCAATCATAAAATTATAGAACTCTGAGTATATTAAATGCAGTTATTTCCTTGTGTATCCCTAATGAATCTTTAATTATTGTTTTTATTTAAATATTTTTAATAATTAAGATTATCCGAGATTAAATCTCGGACAATTATTGAATTGAACAATGATAGTGCCCGTAAAAATATCTTGCATTTTATATATTTTAACAATAGATTATTTTTCACCAAAGATGACATTATTGTTATCGTTCAAATGTATCACATTGAACATAAACATATATAAAAACAAAACATCATTAGAAGAAGCTTCCAAATTTAATATCAAAGTAGGCAAAATTTCAACATTACATGCAAATAACAAAAGCATCTAATCAACTAAATAGTGATGAGCCTTTGGATACTTGATTCCATCAGTCATCACTCCATATCTACAAGAATTTCTCTATGCTTGAGGATAGAGTAGTTTTGGGTACAGCACCAATAACTGCATCTTTCTTCTCGCCATTGACAAAGATCATGATTGTTGGGATGCTTCGGATTCCATAGTGGGTAGCAACTGTGGGACCATCATCAGTATTCAGTTTGAAGCACTTGAGCTTTCCAGCATATTGCTGTCCTAGTTCAGCTATTACTGGATGGATCATACGGCATGGCCCACACCATGGAGCCCAGAACTCAACTAATACAGGCCCATTAGCCTTGAGAACAAGTGATTGCCATGTTTTATCAGTCACCACTGGAACTGCCAATGTAACAATACAAGGGACAAGTGAATTAAACTGTTGTATACAGAAACTAAAACAGCATTGGTTCTATACAGATTAACCTGCATTTTCTTCTTCTAACAACATAGAAATCTCATTTTTCAAGCTCAATTGAAAGTAGGCTACCAAACTAAAAATATTACGTGGTTTCCATAAAACCACTGCTTATTTTCTCTGAATGTTCAGCTCCAGATTACAAGTCCCAATAAAATCACAAAACATTTCAATGAGTTTCCAAAGATGAATGCTTATTGCTTACATACAGTTAACCGGATTACAAGTTACATTTATAAAGATATTTTATATGAACTTTCAGCAATAATACATATTAGTTTTTAGTTTGGCAGAGAATTAAATCCCTCTTCACGCAGATGAAGGTTTATACAGTGAGAAATATGTTATGATCTCGTCATTTTGCAGCTTGCACCAATCTCGTTGTTCCCTAATCTTTAAGAGCCTTAACTCCAACTATTTGCAGGGGAATGCCAACAAACATGACACCATTTTCACCCAAGTCGGTAGAACTTGACCATAAACTTTCAATTTCAAGTCCCCAAAAGATCATTTTCAGCTTTCAATTTCAAGCCAAATGGCAACTATAACTTAATAACTCACATCAAGCCCCTTCTCCTTGCCTTACTACCCTTCCTACACAAAAATAACCAAATCTAGGTAATGCTCCTATCTTCTATTGAAATAAAACCAAAAATAAATTTCTGTGAATGTCAATATAACAACTAACAAGACCTCTCTTTTTATTTCCATCTCACATCAATCCACTTCAAATAAACAAAAAAAAAAAATTATATTTCCCCTGAATTCTTGCACATTAGAACTCCTTTAATCTTAATTTCAGAAACCGCAATAGAATCAGTTATACTTTCAAGTAAAATTAGATAAGTTTCCACTAACAGTGGGAGAGCAGAGCTTACCCGTAAGAGCAGTTTCTCGAGCTTCGCAAACAACGCCTCCTTTGTGCTTCGAAACCCTACGATATCTCCAATTCCACGACGCCTTCGAGTAAGATTGGATCTTCAACCCCATAAATCCCGGAAAGCCACCGCGACTAGATAAAGAAACCGATGAAATCATCATTTCCGGCTGTGATACTGAGGTTCTAAAGCGTGAAGAAGCAGGGGAAGAGAGGGCGGCCATGGACTCTGTTAACGACGCCATTGAAGAGAGAGAGAATATTTTTATTTAGTGGTATTGTTTTTTTCTTTTTCGTTTTGCTGCTATACTATTCTGTATTCACCAAAACAAACTTGTTTAAGCAGCATAAATTCTGTTCTCCCAATTGAAACAAGAAATAAATGCGTTTGGTTTATGCTATTATTATTTATTTTTTAATAAAAATAAAAAATTAGAAAACGAATTAAAAACAAAAGAAAATTAACAAAAATACCTATCAAATTAGATATTACGCACCTATCATGCGGGTGAATAAAAAAAGTGAATTTAAAAAATAAATTATTTTACAATTTCATACGTGTAGATAAATTTTTTTAAAAAGTAAAAAAAATATTTAATTACATTCTATTATTATAACCTCAATTTAATTTTTAAATAATTTATTAATTAAGTTGATATTCCATAATTTTAATAATAGTATAAATGAAAGTAAAAATAGTGGATCAACAATTCACAAACTTCTCCATCTAATATAATTTAAGATTAATATCATAAATGATTCTTAAATTATAATAAAATATTTAATATATTATTTAAATTTAAAAAATTTTTAATATAGTATTTAAATTATGAATCTATTAACTAAATTAATACTCACATATAATCTCATTAACTTCAAATGATAATACAAATAAACAATCTTTTAAATATTATATTAATTATCATATTTATAATTTAGATATCATATTAAATATTTTTAAAGTTTAGATATCATATTGATCATTTTACTATAGTTTATGAACTATTCATGATATTAATATTTCACTTTACATATACATGGCAATTCATGTATTTGTGTAGATTAATAATTCGTTTATTTATATTATATTTTACATGAAGATTGTATGTCACAATTTGTATTGACATAAAAATATAAAATATATATTTTTTAATTTTATTAAATTTATATATAATTTTTACTAAAATTTTAAACTTTATCACTTTTGTAACTCTTTTCGTATTATTTTCAAATTACGTCATTTTGTCTGGCTTTTCCTTTTATTAATTAGTTTTTAGTGTATTAAGGATTTTATTTTAATTGTTTTAGCATAAAAAAATTAAAATTCTAATTTACAACCAATTAGATTTTCAAGTATTTTACTTTTTTATGATTTATAAGTATAAATTATAATCATAAGTAAATTCAATATAAAATTAAATCTAATTTATATATAATAAAATTTAAACTTGAAATTTCCGAGTGATAAGATATGTTCTTTGCCTCCTAGTCAAATCACTTCAAGTATTTTATTTGATAAAAGAAATACTTGAGAGGATTGAATTTTAGTATACCTCCTACAATTTCTTCGAGCCTCAACTTACTATTTGATTAGTAAGTCAATGTACCGAAATTTGTTTGCCAAAAAAAAAAAAAAGTTACTGAAAATTTAATTCCATTTAGGTTAATAAGCACAAATAGACTAATCATGATTTCTCATGGTTTATCGATTTGCCAATTATATGCTTCCTTTAGTTTATGCGGTGCCCCTTTCTTCATTGTTGTTATCATCATTTCTTTCTGTTATCGCTTTTTCTCAGCAAGTCTTCTTATCCATGATCACTGTGTCATTTAATAGTTTGATTTTCATGTTTTTGGTCTATTGCGGTAAAAATCAGGGAGATTTTAAAATTCAGGAATACAAGAAGCTCAGATCAAATTATGAGGCTTGGGGTGACTTGGACAAAAAGTTCCAGTTATTTCTGCTCGACATATTGCATGCCGGTTGCTTGGAAGTTATTTGGAGATTTTCAGAGCTATCATTGATATGCTTCAGAGAAGAGCTATCATTTAGAAGTAATTTCGTCATCTTTTCATAATTTGATAATGAATTTTATCAATTTTAAGTGTTGGCTTCCTAAGGAAGATTGTATGCGTTAATAAATTCAAGCCTTGCTCGCTTTGGCATGGCATCAAGTTTTGGTTGTATATGTATCCGAAGGTTTTGATTTTCTTTTACCTTATTGATATATTGATGGTATTGATCCATAGTGCATATGTCACGGACCTAAAGAGGAGTCCTGAATCTTATATCAAACATAATAGGAAGATCACTGGGATATAAAAGGATTCACACCACCTCTATCTTGTGAGGTACCTTTTGTAAGACAAAACAGTGAAGTTAAGGGGGTCAGAAAAGACAATACTTTACAAGAGTGTGAATCGTGGCGGTTAGGCTGATCTGGGATGCCGGATGAGTGGATGCCCGGGTCTCGAAGCCACGTAGGTTCGAAGCTTAAGTCTTGACCCATGATAAATAGTATCAGAGCCAGTTATAAACCGTTCGATCTACGCCAAGTACCTCGAGAGAGGTAGGCAGGGTGGCCAGCCTCCGTGACGAGGGTATCACGAGGTTGAGTGCGAGAAAATGTCACAGACCTAAGGAGGGTCACTGGGATATAAAAATGTTCATATCACCTCTGCCTTATGAGGCGCCTTTTGTAAGACAAAATCATGAGGTCAAGGGGGTCAAAGCGGACAATACCTCACAAAGGTATGAACTATGACGGTTAGACTGATCTAAGATACTAGATGAGTGGATGCCTGAATCTCGAAGTTGCATGAATTCGAAACTTAAGTCTCGACTCGTGACACATGCATCAAATGTATCTTTTAATACTAATTACATGTATATTATTAATTTTTAAAAGTTTGACCTACTATTCCCAAGAAAGTATTTCTTTCTTTAGCCCGTAGAAAACTAGGGAAAAAATGTTTTGACTTCTATGTCTTGTTTCAATTTATTAATTAAAGGTGGAATGCAAATGTGCATCAGTATCTTTTTCCTAATATTTTTGGTACAAAGAGGAACAGATAACCGTTAGCGTACTTTTATTATAACATCAATAATCAACATGCAACTGACTGAGATTGTTTCGTTTCCAAATGCCATAACTACTGTCCCAACTTTATTGCAACTTTTTCCTCTCCTCCTCTTTCTTTTTTTTTTTTTTTTTCTTTGTTTGGCAAAACCAACAAAAAAGAAAAAAAGGCCCAAAGGGGAGAAAGAAAAGAAGAGAGGGAGAGTTGCCTTGGTGAGGAGATCATATTATAGGTCTCCAAAAACAAAGAAGAAAGAAATGGGTTTAAATCAAAGCTTTATGCATCTTATAGTATTCTTTTTCCTCGTAGCTGGATTTGCCTCTTCTTCCACCCACATTTCAAGTAATTCTCTTATTTCTTTTTTCTTCATTATCCATTGTCACACATATATGATAGGTTTGAATTCTTAAGCACATTAAAAATGTTTCACAAAAAAAGTTATACATGATATTATGATTTAAACATGACATTTAGTAATTGTTTAATTTGCATGCAGATGGAGCCTTTGAATCTCATGGAACTGCTGGACGTAGTCTCCTTCAAGCTAAAAAGGGTATGTTCGGTTTTTCAAGGAAAAGAACAGAAAATCTGCCTATCTGGAATTGTTTTTATTTTCTATATTCATCAAAGAGGAGAAATTCACATATAGTAGCGTAAATCTCACAGTTTTTCCAATATTTGGGGTGTCCATGCACACCCCCACTTCAAAAGGTGGATCCACATTTTCTTCTAGCTTTCATCAATACACAGAACATATAGGAAGGATGAAAACCATGAAGTAACTTTGTCATTTCTTTCATAATTAACTATGCATTATTTCAAATGAGAGATATGTGATATACATTATTCAAACTCATTGTCTCAAGTAAACTAATTTCAGAAATAAAATTTTCAAGTCTTCAATTCGAACATATCCTAGAAAAAACTAGTACCATATAGTCTTCATTGCTCTACCTCGCTCTGCAGATATATACAGATTATATGGAGCATGCTTCCAAATTCTCTTTAAGCATTGTAAAATAAACCGATATGATATCTCAAATGTCATGAACCTACAGCTTGCAGTGAAGACTTCGAGCACAAGAACTACACAATCCTCACAAGCAAGTGCAAAGGACCCCTGTACCCAGCCAAAGGTTGTTGTGATGCTCTCAAGGAATTTGCTTGCCCTTTCGCGGATAAACTAAATGACCTTACCACTGATTGTGCTTCAACCATGTTCAGCTACATAAACTTGTACGGAAAATATCCGCCTGGCCTGTTCGCCAATATGTGCCGTGAGGGGAAAGAAGGTCTTGAATGTCCTGAATCAACCCCTAGCGGTATGGCGGTCATTAAGCCTACATTGCCAGTGCTCAAGTCTGGATTCCTAGTGTTGTTATTTCACTTGTTCTAAAGGATAAAAATGTGGAGGATTGACCATTCTGCGGCCCTTTATTCATTGTTAATCCATTTTCTTCTTGTCTGAGTATATGATTCTTCCAAAGGTCTGGTTTTCAGGTGATGTTTTCTACTATTTTGTAAGCTTTGGTTCACATTGTTTTATTAAAATATCTTAAAGAGTATGATTCTATATAATCCGTTTGTTTTTGCCTCTGAACATGGTTGAAATTAAGACAAGCCCTGAAACATTCTGGGATGTTTGTCTGACACCATATTTGCTTAGTCAGAAATATTATTGTTTTAGATAATTTCCGAATGTGATGTTTGCCTGTGAAGGCTTGAGATACTTGTGGTGTATCTTGGAGAGTAGGTTCAGTGGATGGATTGAAAATATTAGAGAAGTGGAGATTTTTTCCTTTTTGTCTATTGAATCTGCTTCAACATCAGGTCTTATAATTAAACCAAAATTTTCTGTTACTGCTTTGAACAGCACTAAATTTTCTTCTATTATTGCTAACGTTTATACATGTAATTCTTGTCTGCAATTATTGAAACTTGGCATTCTCCTCAAAGGAGACCTTTAATTTTATCATCATGTATATTTGATCATATCATATTTCGAGTCAAATTGAAACGACCTTAATTTAAAAGCAGCCATCACTTCAATTAAAATTGCGTCTTCTCTTCTTTTTCTAATCCATAATCAAAATTTCCCATCAATCTAATTAGTCTTGTTTAATCTCTATAAGCGTTTAATTGGATAAGAACAGCAAAAGCCACCATTATATATATATATATATATATATATATTATATTTATTTGAACAATATTTAACTATTTCTCTAACTTGCAATTTGGAACAAGAACAGATCATACTACAGATTATACGACTGTTGGTATGTTGAGTTGTTTCTATTTATACAGATAAGCATAGCTCTAGGCAAATCATAAAATGCATATTTCTTCAACCAAAAACAAAAAAGAAAAAGGTTGTTCAAAACGGTTGAGAAAGTTCCTATCCATCACTACTCACCGAAAGGAGGGACTGGGAAAAATCAACATCGCAATCATGACGAAAGGAACACCAAGAGCAGTAGAGCCACAGAGGAATAATGTGAAAGTGTAATACCCTACTCAAATGAAAATTGAACTAGATTATTACTAAAATTTATTAATTTAATTAAAAAATTAATTACTAAAAATAATGATAGAAATATTTTATGAGAGAAAATTTAGTTATCATAAAACAAAAAAAGAAAAGCAAAGCTCTTATTTCTCATCTTCCTTAGGGTTAAAAAGCATGAAAAATCAAGTTGAGAATCTAAAATCAGAGGCTACAATATAATTAATCTCCTAAAAGTAATTATATACCCTTTTTTTATTTAAGAAAAAAATATCATGTTG
The DNA here is from genome assembly GCF_002303985.1 of Durio zibethinus. Next base: position 11,902,416 of record NW_019167915.1, on the reverse strand, counting down.
GTTGCTATTATTTGAAGTTATAGTTGTGAGAGAAAAATTTAGAAAAATTATGAAATCTTTCATTAATCTTCTTGATCTATTTGGGTAAATTATTGGGCTTCATTTACTTCATTTTAATAAGATTTAATGATGATTATTGAGTAGATTTTAAAAGCTGAAAGTAGAGATTTGGATTTTTTTTAAAGATTGAAAGAGAAACTTTGTTTTTGGATGAGATGTAATTATCTATAACAGTGGATTAAAATGAAATTCTGTATTAATGGATAAGTTATTGATGTAAGTATTATATACTTTTTGAAAGCTTGTTGAATCTACTTTCTAACGAAATAAATGGAAGTCAATTCTAAATTTTCTATGAAGAGTTGTCTAATTTTTACTTAGGGATGTGCAGATTACGTGGCAGCAATATTAATGATGAATTACGAAAATTGTCTTAAATTTTATACAAGGAATTATGAATTGAGACATACATGTTTAAAAGGATTATTGAGTCTACTTTCCAATGAAATAAACGGAACTGAATTTGGAGTCTCTTATGAATAAATATGTATATTTTATTAGAAGGTATACATTCCATTTGACAACAGCATATGATGTGGATTGAAAAAATTATTACAATTAATTTACAAAAAATTATGAGATGGACCATATGTTTAGAAAGCTTATTAAGTCTAGTTTCTAACGCACTATAAAGATCTTAATTTTGAGTTGGATATCTTAAGATATGGTCATTTTAGTGAAAAGATCTCAAACTATCAATATTAATTAGTTGAGTTAACCCTTGTGTAATTTAATTGTTTTAGCATAAATATCTCAAAGTGGGTTGATTAATTTCTGTTATGTTGAAATGATCTTGAATAGGTCATTAATTATTTTAAGGGAAAACTTAAATGGTGGAATTGTAAAGAGGTAAGTAGAATCTCACATATTTTGCTTCTTTTCGAACCTATGTATTTTATATTTTTCTAAATGAGTAAATGTTTTATTTCATTATTTTTTATATATGAAAATAGGAGCAAACATATGATTATTTTGTATTTTTGTTATGTAAATGATGGATCATGCTTACGAATAAAATGAGAAAATGATTTATGTTTAAGGAATAATTTTATGATAGTTACGCTTTTACATCATTGGGAAATGGGATTATTGATACTAGAACTAGTTCTACGACCCTGGCTAATATAGTAGTTAGCTTAGCTATGATCTTATAGCTTACTAATAGGTTATAGTAGTTAGAATAAAGTCTTGGCTAATGGGTTATAATAGTTAGCAATGATTATAAAGATAAAATTATCGATACGGTCAATGTCACGAGTTATAACAGTGATCATAGCTAACGATAAACGAATAATAATGATGATTTATGATGATGATGATTTTTAAAGATTGATCCATGATTTGGTTTGATTATGATATTTGAATAACAACATATTTTACAATGATTTATGAATTGATCTATTTTGATATTGATTTATGATCTACAAAATGTTTAATATAATGATGATTTTTGAAAATGTTTTGACATTATGATTTGACAAATTATATGATATGTATAAAAACGATACTTGATCTGGTTAGGTGTGTGAAGCTATACTTGCTGAGCTATAGATTGTCATTCCTCTTTTACTTTTTTTTTTTTTTTACAGATGAGTAAGTAATAAGTTTGTTTAGTTATGTCAGAAACTAGAAGATCATATTGAAAAGATTATTTGAGCATTAGAGATCTTATTGGCTAATGAGATCTTATGAAACAATTTTATATTTTTATTAGTTTGTATTTGAATATATAAAGATTTATCATCAGTTTATTAAAGAAGTTTAGAATGATTAAGAAAAAAAGCTTCATGTTACTTTGAGATTTTACTTCAAGATAATATGGTCGTATTGCATCTCAATCTCGAGATATAATATAAAGTAATATCAGAGTTTAGGTTGTGGTTTTTGGAGAATTTTTAAGAGTTAGATTATAATTTTTAAATTGTGATGAGATTTTTTTTAAAAGCCTAAGTTATGACTTTTGGAGATTTTCTAAGAGTTCAGATTATGATCTTTAAACTATGTGAGATATTTAAGAGCTTATATTATGATTTTGAAGATTTTCTAAGAACTTAGGCTATGATCTTTGGAGATTTTCTAAGAGGTTAAATTATGATAATTAGATTAATGGTGATTTTCTTATAATGTAGCTTATGATCTTTGGGTTGAAATAGATATTTTATGAGTAAGGTTATGATCCATATATTATACGAAGACTTAAGGACTTAGATGATGATATTTAGATTATGTGATGATTTTCTAAGAGCTTAAGTTTGATCTATATACTATATTCATAAGTATAAGTAAATGATTCAATGAAGTTTGGACTACTTACAATTTTATTGAATTTTGAGGAATCAATGATTCCATAAATTTTTGGAGTAATTATTTTGGTTGATAATTACATATTGCTTTGGAGGTTTTGTAATTAAATGAAAGTCTAATTACTTTAATAAAGTGTGATTTTATAAGTGGAAAAGATTTTCGATGTGACTTATAATGAAACATATTTCATGAGTTGAAAGATTATCAAAGAAAATGATTTGATCATTCGAGGTTCTATGAGTTGAGAAAAGACATTTGATTTAATGAAATTTCAAAGCTATTTGTTGAGTGCTACCTAAACCTTTAATCATGGATTAAGATTGGACTAAGGCTGAGCATTATTGGAATTAAAAGTATAAAATATTGACATTAGAATGAAATGATATTTCAAAATTTTGAAGTAATTATTTATGGATTATAATGTTTAAGAATTTGTCTTAGTGGACTTAGCCACAAATATTATAATTGTGGTAAATAGTTTAATGTATGTAAAGAAAGATATACATTTGATTTGATTCTATATTTTTATTGAAAAAATATTTAAGGTTTGATCACATGAGTTTGACATTTATATAGTTAATTTGAAGTTTAATCATTAAATTAATATTTAGGTGTACTGATTTTTTTTTAATGACTAAATTGATTAATTTGTGGTTATAGTTTCTAACTAAAGTATAATGTTAGATTCCTTCAAATTTTTATATTTATGGAAAACATTACCTATTGTGATACAAGGCTATGTACTAGTAAGGAATTAAATTTGTAGATAAAAATTAAAGTTGTGGTTATCTAAATGATTTAGTAAGGAAGTTGGTTTGAAGGAGTAATCAATTTATAGAAAAATATATATGTTTTGGTTAAAAATGATTGTTTGAAATCTTATTAGTGCAAAAAATTGTTCATTTTATGATCATGTCTTAATAATTAGTGATGATTTTGTGTATTTGGAGATGCTGAGATGTATTCGATTTTAGAGAAATTTGAAAAACTTCTGAAATAATGTGAGGGTTTTGGTTATTGTTTATAACTATATGTTCGACACGAAATCACGTATTTGGAGTTCTTATTGTTTAAGAATTTTATTTATGAGTTATAATATATAGGTTTTTATTTTGACTTGGAGATAGTAGCAAAATATTTGGTAAAAGAAAATTTTGAGACATTATGATATTTGTGAGAATTGTGGAGAATCAATTGTTATATGATAATTCGTCTATGAAATTAGAAAGAACAATATTCGAAATAGGAGATGACTTTGGAAACCAAAGATTTTTGTTTGAATTTACATTATATAAATTTATGGATATGATCTATTGCATTGATTTCATATGTATTCTAACGGTTAATTAATAGAAAATTTCATATTATCGATGAAAAAGAAAAGAAAATTAAAGTACTATATGATATCTTTTTGGTGACTAAATTATTTGTTGATATTGTTATTCAAGGTTGTTATGGCTATAAACAAATGGTGTGAAGCAGATTAAATGAAATTTAGTGGACATATGCTTTTCTTGTTATAAAATAATGTAACAAAAGTTAATTTGTTATTTTAGAATTATATTGGAAGAAAATATTAGAGTGCATAATGAAAGCTTGATTTAGTTTTAGTTATAAATTCTTAAGCTATTATTAGTTGAGAAAGTGATGAATCTTTAATAAATAAGGATTAATAGATTTTTGGTAAGAATATTTTGTGTTCCTTCTATTTTTGGAAGGCTTTATCATTTATTGATATTTTCTAAGAAATGCTTATATCATGACTTGAAGAGAAATATTTTTATAACAATAGTTATAAGACAAATATTCAATGACTCATTTTGAGGTTTTGTATGAACGTAGATTTAAGTCTCAAATTTATTGGGGTAAGGACAAGGAAGAAAAACTTTTATTTTTTGAATTTATGGATCAAATGGCTGATAAATTTTAGTTCATTAAAGAATGGTTTAAAGTAAGCAAAAAATTATGCCAAAATTTAGAGGTAAATTTTGTAGCTCCAAGTGGTTAATCCTTTGTATTCAAATGTGTCAACATTAAAGGTGTTACGAAGATTATAAGGTAAGAAAGATTAAGTTTACATTATGTAAAGAAATTTGAAGTACTTGGTAAAGTGAAAAAAATTCAATATAAAAATTCTTGCCACCTCAAATATTTATTGTACATATTGTGTTACAAATCTATGGTGAGATAATATATTTTTAATCCAAGCTATGTGGTTAGATATAAGTATTTAAAAATTAAAGTTGATATAAGTTTTAACATATCAAAACTATCTTATTCCAATGGTTGATTGGAAAGAACAAGCTTTAACACATAATTGTTACCTTTGTAAATATTTATTGAAATAATCATATGACAAGATAAGCAATTTCAAAAATGGAGGAATAAGATGTGGACGCAAATCAAGTTTTAAGGATGAAACTTTTTATAAGAAAAAATGTAATATCCCAGCCCAAATGATAATTAGGCTAGACTACTACTAAAGCCTATTAATTTAATTAAAAGATTAATTACTAAAGAAAAGTGACAAAGGCATTTTAGGAGAGAAAACCTAGTTATCGTAAAACAGAAAAAGAAAAGTGAAGCTCTTCTTTCTCATCTTTCTTAGAGTTAGAGTACATGAAAAATTAAGTAAAAGATCCAAAATCAAAGGCTACAATCAAGTTAATCTCTTAAAGGTCAGTATATACTCTCTTTTTTTTAAAAAAAAATTATATTGGTTGTTATTATTTAAAGTTGAAGTTATAAGAGAAAAATTATGAAAAATTATGAAATCTTTCATTAATCTTCTTGATCTATTTAGGTAAATTATTGGGTTTTATTTACTTCATGTTATTTAAGATTTAATTATGATTATTGAGTGGATTTTAAAAGCTGAAAGTAAAGATTTAGGTTTTTTATAAGATTAAAGAAAAAATTTTATTTTTGGATGAAATGTTATTATCTAGAACAGTAGATTAAAATGAAATTATGTATTAATGGATAAATTATTGCTATAAGTATTATATAGCGTTGGAAAGCTTGTTGAATCTACTTTCTAAAGAAATAAATGGAAGTCAATTTTAAATTTTTTATGAAGAATTGTCTAATTTTATTTTAAAATGTGCAGACTGCATGGTTGTAGCATTAGTGATAAATTTCAAAATTTGTCTTAAATTTTATACAAGGAATTATGAATTGAGCTATACATGTTTGAAGGATTATTGAGTCTATTTTCCAATGAAATAAGTGAAACTGAATTTGGAGTTTCCTATGAATAAATATGTAAATTTTATTAGAAAGTATACATGTTATTTGACAGTAGCATATGACATGAATTTCAAAAATTATTATAATTAATCTACAAAGAAATAATAAGGTGGGCCATATATGTTTAAAAAGCTTGTCAAGTCTAGTTTCTAACGCATTATAAATATTTTAATTCTGAGTTGGATATCTTAAGATATAGTCATTTTAGTGAAAGGAGCTCAAGTTGTCGATATTAATTGGTTTAGTTAACTATTGTGTAACTTAATTATTTTTAGCATAAATGGCCTCAAAATTGGTTAATTAATTTTTGTTTTGTTGAAATAATCTTGAATAGGCTATTAATTATTGTGGGGGACAAACGAAGTGGTGGAATTAAAAAAAGGTAAGTAAAATCTCACGCACTTTACTTATTTTGAACCTATATATATGTAAGTTTCTAAATGAGTAAATGTTTTATTTCATTATTTTTTATATACGAAAATAAGAACAAGCATATGGTTATTTTGTGTTTTTGCTATATAAATGATAAATCATGTTTATGAATGAGATGAAAAAATGATTTATGTTTAAGAAATGATTTTATGATAGTTACATTTTTGCATCTTTGGGGTGGGATTATTGACACAAAAACTAGTTCTATGACCTTAGCTAACAAGTTATAGTAGTTAGCGTAAGGTCTTGGTTAGCGGATTATAATAGTTAGCAAAGATCATGATGATAAAATTATTGATACGACTAATGTCATGAGTTATAGCAATGACCGTAGTTAACGATAAATGAATAATAATGATGATTTATGATGATGATGATGATGATTTTTAAAAATTGATCCATGATTTAGTTTGATTACGATATTTGAATACCAATATATTTTACAATGATTTATGAATTGATTTATTTTGATATTGATTTATGATATATAAAATGTTTGACATAATGATGATTTTTTAAATGTTTTGACATTATGATTTGACAAATATTTTGAATGATTTTATATGATATGTATGAAATTGATACTTAATCCCGTAAGGTGTGTGAAGCCATACTTGTTAAGTTGTGATTTGTTCATTCTCCTTTTACTTTTTTTTTTTTTTTTACAGATGAATAAGTAATAAGTTTATTTAGTTATTTGAGAAACTAGAATATTAGATTAAAAAGATTATTTGGGCATTGGAGATATTATTGGCTAATGAGATCTTATAAAATAATTTTATATTTTTATTAGTTTATATTTGGATATATAGATATTTATCATCAGTTTATTGAAGAAGTTTATAATGATTAAGAAGAAAGATTCTTGTTACTTTAAAATTTCACTATAAAATAATATGATCGTGTTACATTTCGATCTCGAGATATGACATAAAGCTTTTTCAAAATTCAGAAATGTGCAACAAACTTGAAAATTCTCCTTTTTTTTTTTTTTTTTCAATTTTCCTTTTATAGCCAATTAAGTGGATCATGACGACGAGTTGCGAATGAAATAGTCTCATGATGTGGATGTACAATGTGAACCAAATTACATATCAGCAATTCAGCAGTGATGACAGTGAGAAATCTTTGCTTCAAGGGTGGGCTGGTTCAGCATATCATAAACCAAATTTGGATGTGGTAAGGTGTCAAGTGGAGCTAGAAAACAAAATGCTAAAGCTGGTGCAATACTTTTTATTGGAGTTGGATGTGAAGGTTAAGCTGCCAGGAAACTACCAGCATAGCTACTACCTAATCTAGCTTTTAGTAGTTAAGCACTCAAGATGAATATAGATGATTCAACCAAACAGTTTTGAGTAGGAGTAGCTTAACAAATTGGCTTATAACAATTCTGTTTTCTTATTTGGATGAGATCTTTTTCAACATCGAAAACCCACTTCTACCTAAAAAAGGATTAACAAAAAAAAAAAAAAGAAGAGTGCCTTAACAACATAAACACTCACCAAGCTTAAAATGGCTAAAAGAGATTGCTACTAGCAAAGGTTTATTGGGAATTCGCCTTTTGGAACCCAATTTGGTGATTGAGAAAATTGCCATCAGAGCTGCCCTTTACAAACTTGGTCGCCAATATCATCCTTCAATTTTTTAATATAAAGCATTACGTAATCTATCTGGACCAGGACAACTCAATTTTATGTACATCCTTTTCTCCAAAAAAGGAAAAAAAAAAAAAAAAAACTAGGCGGTTTGGATTATTTGATTATCATTATAATTGGCGCCAAAAAAAAATTAGGAATTCCAAAAAAATTTTGCTCGGGATATCTTATCCATCTAAATAGTTGTAAGGGTAAAAGAAAAGGATAAATTAAATAATTTTTTAAAAATTGAAAAATGTGATAAAATAAAAAGAAAGTCCCGCATATAAGTTTATATTATATATATATATATATATATATATTTATATTTATATATATATAAACGTCATGCCTAAAGAAAAGGTCTTTTTAATACTTAGTACTATGAAACCCTGAAACGTTACAGTTGATCTCTTCCTCTGCTCAAGAATCTAGCAAAGGCAAAAAGGTCAAAATAATAAAGAAGTCTTCATCTGGTAAAAATTGAAGCTTGTGGTGAGCGGTGACCCAAGCTTTTATCTATGAGCAGTGACCAAAGTCTCAATGAACCTTAAGCCATCAAACCTCGGTGCAAATTTTTCAGTTGAATCTGATTTCTTGATTGCAGAATTTTCATGCTCTTTCTTGTTCTGCAAAATTAAACAAATCGAAATCATGAATTTAACCATTCAAGCCAAAGTGATCAACTAATCTTATAAAACTATTTGAGAATTTCACCATTTAAATCATGAATTCTTGGTCATTGTTTTCTTGGCAACCAAACAAGGCAAAACAGGAGGACAAATATTTTTCTAAAAAAGATGAGATACACAGTTTAAATCTATAGCAAAGAGTAAAAGAAAATGACCGAGAATTGAGTTAAAAGATTTTACCTCGCCAGACAACTGAGAATTTGAATTACAAGTAAAATTGGAGGGAGAAGAAGAAGCAGAGATGGCAGTGGCAGAGGCAGCAGCGACAGAAGCAGCGAAGAGGCCTGATTTCTTCATGGTTGAAGATAAGCAATCTGATTGAAAGAATTTTGATAAGCGGAAAGAAGACTAAGGAACTATGAGAAAATTTTGGATGTTTGATGATCGCATTTATATATTATAAGAGGGGGGGGGGGGGGGGGGGGGGGGGGGGGGGAGGAGGGATTGCCATTTGCCAGTTTGTTAATGGTAATTTCGAATATCTACGGGGCAACCATACCCACCGGGTGCTTCTAGTTGCACCACTTAAAATTCTTTTTCCACACTTCAATATTTTTCTTTCATAAATCTAATTTGTAAAAATAAATTTATCACATAGGTACTTATATTGACAATTCTTTTAAATGACACATAAAATATTTTTTAAAAAAATTAAGATAATTTTTTTAATTATAAATTAGATAATTTTAAATTTATTCAAATATCAAATTATTCAAATTATAATTAAAAATAAAATCAATTTAGAGATATATATTCTAAAATTAAAAATATAAAATATGAATTTTATTTTTTTAATAAATAATTTTAATTGTTTACCAAATAATCTTATTTAAAAAATTATTTAATTATCAAAATATTTCAAATATGTTTAAAAATTATAAAAATTAGGTCTATCCATATCTTTCACTAATTTTTTTTATCTTGATTTAAAATTTTTTATTAAAAAATATCTTTTTTAAAAAATTTACGTAAGACATTAAAAATTCAAGTAATTTTATGTAAGATTTTAAAAATTCAAAAAATTTTCATCATAAATCTTTAAATAATAAGATTGTCAAAATGATTATATTCATTTAAACTCTAATTATCAAATTTATATTTCAAATAAATAAATAAAAATTAATATTATCTTTATTACTTATTATATCAATTTAAATTTTAAAAATTATCTATTTAATTTTAATTGTCACTAAAATTTTTTTTTACAAATTTAAAACTAAAAATATAATGTGTTATACATCAATTTTTTTTATTTTTTCAATAACTTTTTTTAAGGTATATTCTATTACTATAGCAATTTGTTTGTTTTTTTTTTTTGTTTATAAATTATTATTATTATTATTATTACAATTTCATTCTTATGAAAAATAATTTTTTTTCAATCTATTTTTTTCACATATTTTCTAACATTTTTCATATTTTATATAATAATTTAGTCAATATTACTTAAGTGAAAGAATATCATATTACTATTGCAATTTGTTTTTTTCTTTGTTTACAAATTTTTTCTAAGATATATTTTATTGTTATTACAATTCCATTCTTATAAAAATAAAATTTTTTCAATTTATTTTTTCACATATTTTCAAATACTTTTCATATTTTGTATAATAATTTAGTCAAGATTACTAAAGTAAAAGGGTGTTAATACTACTTTTATTATTTAATTTATCATTCTATAATATATATTTTTTTATTTTTTTAAAAATGATGTAATTTATTTTTTTTATATAATTTTACAAGTATATAAATATTATTGTAAACAAAAATATCCAAAGAAAAGACAAATTTTTTTTGCTGTTTTCAAAAAGTTTATTTTTCAATAACAAATCAATATATAAAAATTTTATTCATGTTATAAGTTTTAAATATTTAAATATAATTTGTTTAAAAAATTAATTTATATATAATCATATTAAATAAATAAAATTATTTCGTATATCGCACGGATTATAATCCAATATTTATACATAAAATATTTTATATATCATTTAGTAAATTATAATTTTAACCTTTTACAACCGTTTACATTCCCTTTCTCTTCTTTTTCCCATGTTCTTTTTTTTTTCTTCATCTTTCTTCTTTTTTCTTGAGAAAAAAAATTCTAAATCTCTAAAACAAACCTCCGAATTTTGAAATGTTTGTTAAATTCTGAAAAAATAAATAATCAAATGAGAAACAATTACTACAACAAAAGACACTTTTAGTGAGGATCACGACTCTCACTAAAAGTCTATATAATTTTCATTAATTCTTTTAGTGAAGGTCAACGTAACCTTCACGAGCTCTCATTGTAAATTTTTTCGTTAATTTTATATAATAAAAAAAAAAATTGCCCCTTACTATATTTATCATTTAACAAAACATTAAAAGACTTTCACTAAATATAAACAATTAATGATAACCATTTTTTACCCTCATTAAATATAAAACCTATAGTAAAAATCAAATCTAACTCTTATAATATCTTTTACGTTTAATAAAAGTTTTTATTAACTCTCACTTAAAGTTTTTCCTTTTAGTGAACTTTCATATACCCTTATTTAAAATTATTTTTACTAAGGATTATGACTTCCACTATAATACTTTATATCATTTAATGAAAATCTTATGACCCTAAAAAAAATACATATTTATATATTTTTATTGATCTTGTTAATAACTACATATATTTTTTTATATTTGTAATTCTTATTCCAAGCAAAACATAAATAAATAAAATGTGTCAAAAAAATTGCATAAAATCAAATAAGCATTGACATATACTAATTTCAAACGACAAACAAACATCTTTCATAATTAACATATCAATTCTTTTTAAGTATTCTAGTTTTTTGGTCAAAAAACTTGACAAATTTGTACGACAGTGAATCAATATACAATCAAAGTCATCTAATATCGATCTAATTTTCTTCTTCATGAGAACCACTTTATTCGTAGCAATAACTCCATTGAGATTAAAATCACTACAAGAAAAAGAAAAACATATATAACAAAATGAAAACAGATAATACTAAAAATATTTACAAGTTTAAATATTGTTTCTTGCTAAAAATATCCAAACAAATAGACCATATAAGACCAAGATAAGCCCTGACAAGAATATTAGGCAAAACTAAACCAAAACCAACAAGCAAATGCAAAGCAATACCAAATATAATAATCCTTAAAACTCTAGCATTCACATAATTAGCATTGTTAAAGAATGGAAAATTTATCAACTTAAATTGCACTAAACATCCAAGTAGAGTTTCATCATGCAAGGCCAAAATACACAAAGACACTATTTAGTACCAAGATTGTGAAGTAATCAAATTTAACATTCAAGAATCACAATAGGGCTCACCTACAATTCTGATGACTATAAGAACTTGAATGATCAGCTGCTTCTTCCTGTTTCAATGAAGTATTAGCTACCTAGAACATGAACCGTATAAAAGCTAATTATCTATAAATTAGAAAACCATCCACTTCATTTGACTCAAGACTCATTTTCAATCACCTCATAGTTTTCTCTCCTAAGATGTAAAATTTCTTTGTGAATATCAATATAGTGCGCCTATAGACCAAACACCTATCATACCGCTAAATTATATCTTCACCAATTTATTAGTGAATAAACACGAATAATACCTTTCTTAACTACATATCCATCACTACAATATCCTTAAATTTCCCTCTAAAGCCCAAATTCTTCTCTACCAGTCCACGTAAACCTTCTTCTGATATCTTACAAATCCATCAACATTTTTAATGCCGTTAAAAACCGAACACATGAAACCCTTAAGTTATAGAGGCAAAAAATTCCAGCACTAAAAAACATTCAATGTAGCCATCCTGTTGACATATCAACTCAGACAACCCTAACTGATTCCCAAATTCCTAGTTTTGCTTACTGCTGCAGTTGCAAAGCATAGCACTCTGGTTTTCTTGAGTGTAAACTCACCCCGAAGTAGACAAATTAATCAAACCTTTCCTGTGTTTGAAAGTTAAAGGAAGATTGAGGATTGTTATATGAGTGGAGATTTCATTCTTAAAACAGTAGCAGAAAGAAATCCACCCATATTTGTTTTAGATGATAACAATAATAATAATTTAGTGTTTATAAATATTACAGTCAATCTCAACATCACATAGAATGACTCCACTTTTGCACATTTTCAGCACTTGAGTAAAAATAACTTTTTACGTAACTTTTGTGCACCTGCATAACTGTGGGAAAACACTTATTTACAGCTGGTTGTAATTTTGTAATCTGTATATTTATATTTGTATCTCTAGAATTAAGTATTTGTATCCCTAGAATTAAGGAAGATTTAGTTTCCTAGTTTAACCCCTAGTTAGTTGTATATAAACCTAAGATTCTTGTATAATTGTAAATAAGCAGTTTTTCAATATACATTCAGTTTCCACATGGTATCAGAGCTTTAAGCTCTTATTGAGAAGAAAAATTTTCAGCCTTCATTGCTGACTTTTTTAGGCCTTCATTGCCGAATCCTGTTTAGGCCTTCATTGCCGAACCCTTTCAAAGAAATATATCACTATCACCCAATTTGAGAAAATGTTAACTGGAAAAATCACTGGAGTACTACAGATGTCTCAGAAACAAAGAGAGTTCAACAGGGAAGAGATTGAAAAGCTGAGAAACTTATTGAAAATCCTTGACAAGCCTACTATGGTATGTTCTTTGGGTCTAGTTCAGGTAAAGCTTCCGATTCTCATGGATTAAATGTCTCAGCTAAGCCTATTACGAGTTCTTGGGTCATTGACTCAGGAGCCACAGACCACATGACACATTCCCCACAAAAATTTAGTACATATAACCTGTGTCCTAGCAATAAGAAAATTGTTGTTGCTGATGGTTCACTTACCACAGTGGCAGGATTAGGAGATGTTCAAGTTAATCCCTCATTTGTTCTAAAAAATGTTCTTCATGTTCCTGGATTGTCTACTAATCTGATATCTATACAAAAACTTACCAGAGATATGAATTGCAAAGTAACTTTTTATCCCTCTTATTGTGAATTTCAGGACCAGAGTTCGAGGAAGATGATTGGACTTGCTAAGGAGAAGGATGGACTATACTATCTTGAGACATCAAATAACACAAGTAGTATCAAAAATAGTTTACCTTTATCATTTCTTTCTGAAAAATCTTCCAATAAAGACAAAATCTGGCTTTATCATTTTCGTCTTGGACATCCTTCTTTTGGAACCTTGTGAAACATGTTTCCTTCTTTGTTCAAAGAATTAAATGTTGAAGATTTTCATTGTGATATTTGCGAATTTGCAAAACATAGACGTGTGTCTTTTCCAATCAATAACAAAAAAAGTTCTACTCCCTTTTACTTGATTCATAGTGACATTTGGGGTCCCTCTACAATTCCTAATATTTCTGGTGCGAGATGGTTTGTTTCATTCATAGATGATTGTACTAAGGTCTCTTGGGTTTTTTTACTTAAATCCAAATCAGATGTGAATAATGTGTTTTTAAGCTTCCAAAATATGATCCAAAATCAATTTGGAGTGAGAATCAAGAGACTTATGTCTGATAATGCAAGAGACTACTTCAACCAGAGTCTATCCACCCATTTTCAAAAAGAGGGGATTATCCATGAGTCATCTTGTGTTAATACTCCACAGCAGAATGGAGTGACAGAGAGAAAAAACAGCCATTTATTAGCCACAACCCGAGCCTTTCTTTTTCAAGCAAATGTACCTAAATCTTATTGGGGGGAAGCTATTCTCACTGCCACACACATTATAAATAGATTACCTTCAAGAGTTTTAGGATTTAAAACTCCTATGGAACTACTCTCACAATTTTATCCCAACCTCAATACCACAAACAATCTCACACCTAGGATATTTGGTTGTACATCATTTGTTCATGTTCACAGTCATAACAGGGGAAAGTTGGATCCAAGAGCGATTAAGTGTATTTTTGTGGGGTATTCTTCAACTCAAAAAGGATATAAGTGCTATCATCCTCCTACCAAAAAATTTTATGTGTCTGCAGATGTCACTTTTGACGAAAATAAACCATTTTTTACTCAACCTTATCTTCAAGGGGAGACTTCATTCATAGAAGATAAGGATAAAGACTTCTTTTTACTTGATTTGCCCCCTTCTTCAACATTTACACCCATTAATTCTTATGAGTCAAAACCAGTTTCTGCTGAGCCCAAGTCAAATATTGAATTTGAGTCTGAACCCATTCCAAATACAGAAGATGTGACAAAGGATAATATCGTTCTTGATTCTATGAAGGAATTACAGGTGTACTCAAGAAGGAAAGTTCCAGATCCTAAACCGGCGCCAGTCCAAGAACCTGATCCTAACTCTGGAAATGAGGTAACTACAGTTTTTGACTCCGTTTCTCAAAATGAGCATGAATCTCCTAATAATATAACTAGTGATTATGATTTGCCTATTGCCATTAGGAAAGGAACCAGAGAATGTACCAAGCATCCACTATACCCAATATCTAATTTTGTGTCATTTGAAAATTTTTCACCATCCCACAAAAATTTTCTTGTGAGCCTAAACACTATTTCTGTTCCAACAACATTATCTGAGGCATTATCCAGTGAGAAATGGAGGCAAGCCATGAAAATAGAAATGGAGGCCTTAGAGAAAAATCAGACATGGGAACTGGTAGAGTTGCCTAAAGGAAAAAATCCAGTGGGGTGTAAATGGGTTTTCACTGTAAAATACAAAGCAAATGGTACTGTTGAAAGGTATAAAGCCAGGTTAGTGGCTAGGGGCTACACTCAGACCTACGGAGTGGATTACCAGGAAACCTTTGCTCCAGTTGCCAAGATGAATACAGTTAGGATTTTGTTATCATTGGCTGCAAATTACAATTGGCAGCTTCAACAATTTGATGTAAAGAATGCTTTTTTACATGGTGATTTGGAAGAAGAAATATATATATGAAGGTTCCACCGGGATTTGGAGGTCATCTAGAAGCAAACAAAGTTTGCAGGCTAAAAAAGGCTTTATATGGCCTTAAACAGTCTCCTAGAGCTTGGTTCGGGAGATTTGCCAAAGTGATGCTAGTAATGGGATATAAACAGAGTCAAGGAGATCACACATTGTTTATCAAGCACTCTGATTCAGGGAGATTCACAGTTCTATTAGTGTATGTTGATGATATAATTGTAACTGGAGATGATGAAAAAGAGAAAGAATCTCTAAAACAATTTTTGGCTAGAGAATTTGAGATAAAAAAGCTTGGGAGATTGAAGTACTTCCTAGGAATTGAAGTAGCTCACTCAAGGTATGGTATTTTTATCTCACAACAAAAATATGTGATGAATCTTCTGAAGGAAACTGGGAAGCTTGCATGTAAACCTGTAAATACCCCTATAGAACCTAATCATAAAATTGAAGAAACTAATGAAGATGCTGCTGTAAATAGAGAGATGTACCAAAGATTAGTTGGAAGACTCATTTATCTCTCACATACTAGACCTGATATAGCATATGCTGTGAGTGTGGTAAGTCAATTTATGCATAGTCCTAAAGAAGTGCACCTACAGGCTGTCTACCGTATATTGCACTATTTGAAGGCCAATCCTGGGAGAGGTATCTTATTCAAAAGAGATTCAGGGTTAGCTCTAGAAGCATATACAGATGCTGATTATGCAGGTTCAGTAACTGATAGAAGATTTACCTCAGGCTACTGCACTTTCTTAGGTGGTAATCTTGTGAGGAGGAGTAAAAAACAAAATGTGGTGGCAAGATCAAGTGCTGAAGCAGAGTTCAGAGCAATGGCTCAAGGAATTTGTGAACTACTATGGTTAAAGATTATCCTAGAAGACTTGAAGATCAAGTGGGATGGACCAATGAGACTCTACTGTGATAACAAGTCTGCAATAAGCATTGCACACAATCCTATGCAACATGACAGAACAAAACACATTGAAGTAGACAGGCATTTCATAAAGGAGAAACTAGACAGTGGGTTGATTTGTACACCTTATGTATCAACCAAGGGTCAACTTGCAGATGTGTTGACTAAAGGTCTCAGCAGTGCAACATTTCAAGAAATTATTTCCAAGCTGGGAATGGAAAACACCTATTCACCAGCTTGAGGGGGAGTGTGGGAAAACACTTATTTACAGCTGGTTGTAATCTTGTAATCTGTATATTTATATTTGTATCTCTAGAATTAAGTATTTGTATCCCTAGAATTAAGGAAGATTTAGTTTCCTAGTTTAACCCCTAGTTAGTTGTATATAAACCTAAGATTCTTGTATAATTGTAGATAAGCAGTTTTTCAATATACATTCAGTTTCCACAATAACAACTATAATTCAAGCAAATGAAAAATAAAAACAAAAAGGAATGCGAAGAAATATCCCACCTTAGCAGAGACACCCATTTTGCACAATCAATTGCTATGTGTGTTTCACAAGCAATGCTCTCCTTCATCCCCATTAATACTGCAAGCGCATTTTCAAAGGATGACAAAGCAGCATGTGCTTCAGTGTAATTATTGTACTTACTGCTAGATTTTGGTATTTCAGAGGCCCCAGAGTCAGCTTTACGTTCATTGTCAGCAATTGAAACACATAAAGATTTGGTGGGACAAGAGTGAACATTTGGACTACAACACCCATTGCTTTGAATAATAGTATCCAAAGACAGAAACAGCACAGCATGAATCCCCAAAAAGAAAACCACAGTGAAGTTTGAATCTAGAAGGAACAAGAAAGAAGAGCCGAAAAACAACCAATGCACATATAACTTTAACTATAATTAGCCTTACCCATATCTATTTGAATGATAAGAACTTTCTGCATCTTCTTTCATATAAGAATATAAATGAACAGGGCCAATGGAATGCGTGGGGTAGACAGAAAAGACTTATAGAAGATGCCAGCATCACACAAAATTGCAACTTGACAGACATCAGTCACTACTAATCATGTTAGATCTATGCTATATTGATCTCCAGGATTTCATTATGCTAATGAGGTATTCCACATTAAAGTTGAAGTAGTAGACTAGAAAATAGAAATCCCTTCCTACTAAGTTCCAGTAAATAGAAAGGGAAGACATGCAGAAATGTTTACCTGCACAATTCAAACTTGAAAAACAAGACGATTAGCGTGGTCTTCAGCCAAATGTAGTAATCTTTTATGTGTTAGCACATCTTCTGCCTGCTCCACGTTCACATCCAATGCATATCTATCAGCAGTAATAGAAATCACGAAACATCAAGAGAGAACAAATCATAATTTAGTTTAAGCTCAAGTATTAAATATTAAAAAAAAAAAGAAATAATACCAATAGCTTCGAACTTCATTAACTAGACTATTATTAAAGGATAATGAGAAAGATGAGAAAAGACAAACAATAAGTCTCACCTTTACACAACTGCTTCGCTGTTTTGATTTGAACTCCTTTTTGTTTCTTGTTTGTTAAAGACAAAATGAATTTTTTAAAAAGGGGATGATAACCATAAATCTTACACCAATTGTAAGATTCATGAATCTTATCTCAAACTTTTTGTTCCAATCATCAGCAACCAAAAAATCATTTTAGATAGTTCAAAAAGAAAAAATTACAGAATCAAACAAAAACAGAAATATAGGTTTAGGGTTAGTACCGAGCAGGGAGTAGATTGAAATGAAGCTAGAGCCAATCATTGAAGTCCGGCAGATTAGCTTCCTTATAATTAAATGAGTATTTAATTAAACTGATATAATCTGAAATGAGAGAAAATTATTAACAGAATATACCATACTCACAAAACTATTAATAATACCTGTACATTCTTCAGTGCAAGGACAATACCATCTCTCTGATTAGAAATCAAGTCAGAATGTTTTGATCCAGGGGACTGTAATACACTGCTGAAATATCAATTTTAAGCATTGTTAGAGAGCTAGTAAAACCTTTGAAAGGATAAACTACAAAGATATACACAACAAATTGAGCATGCTAAAAGATTGCCTAAAATGTATAAAATACTAAACATTATGTCATTCTTATCATACCATCATGCTTGTAAATATTAACAGCAAATTTGTTTCTATTGTTGTGCTTATCCTAGAAATCCTCACCTTCTAAACAAAATTCTGGCACAAATAAAACTTGAAGCGGTATCAAAATTCAGCATGGTGTTGAATCAAAAGCAGTTTTGGCCTGGCGAGGTTGCATGGTTGCAAATTTTCTTATCAGGTGAATTGACAAAATGAGGAACGAATATGGAGTTAGCAGCAATTTCATCTAGCAAAGCCTTCTTCACAAAGCACATTAAAGTATCACCTTTCCAGAGAGTCCACCACTATGGCCTATGTTTATAGTGTTTCCAGTAGATCTGCGACAAAACATGAAATAGAGAACATTATTTAAGAAAAACCACAAGAATGTTGACTTCATCCACCGTTGAGGACAGTGTTTAAACAAAACAAGAGAAACTAGACATCAACACTATAAGCTGATATTCATTTTCCCTTCTAGCAAGCAGTTGGCTTTATCAGCATAGCAGATTGAAGGTATCTATGTTGTGTATCTTTACAATTTTTGGCAGTCAGCCTATTTCCTCGATATAAAAGCACAAACAATGAGAATAACAGCACAGTTAGTTTCAATTCAAAAGCAAAAGTACCAAAATTGCTTACAACTGAAGGCCATAAGGAAATTTGGAGATTAAACTTTACCGCAGTTCAATAGTTCTTTTCTTTCACTCCATAATCTATCATCAAGAAGCTAAGAGCCTAAGACCTAGTGAACCCTCTCAAAACCAGGCCATTTATTAAATCATTATGAACAATTTCTAGAGTGCAAAAACTATGAAGAGAGAAGTAAAAAAGTGACCTTTGACGCTGAGAATGAGGGCTGCGACTTCGAGGGCTAAAGCTGAGAGAAGGAGAGGAAGAGGATAAGGATCTAGACCAAGAGCGAGAGTGAGAGCTAGACGGAGAAGCAGATCTAGATCGGGAGTTCAGCGATGACTAGGCTTATCGAGAAGAGAGAGGGACAGTGGCCGTAGTGGCGACAGCGTCAGCGGTGGTGACAAAGGCGGAGCCGGTGACAATGCTGAATTGGGGGCAACGAAGAAACCCTAATTCTTGGTTGAGAGAAAGAATTATTTTTTCCTTGCCCTACAGATAAAATTTTGTTATAGACGGCTGGTTGGCAATTTTGAAACCCTAAAAACAAATAAAAGGATTGACATCGAAAATATTTTGCCATTCTTTATTATGTCACATAATAAAGTAAAATAAAATAAAAATTCAAGCTTTCCTTCATCAAAAGTTGCAACCTTAAACAATATTTTTTCTATTATATATTTCACACATTTAGCTACATTACTATATAAAAAATATATATATGATTTAGAATGTGTTTGGTGGGTCGATTAACATGGCTATTAATTTTCAATAAAATCATAAATCATAATAATAATTTTTTATTTATTGATTTTTTTTATAATTTTTTATATTAAATACGTTTTAAAATATTTTTTATTTTTGATTACTATTGAAAATAATATATTTTTTATGAGATTACAATGACTTTCATAAAATTTATAAAATTCTTATTTAAATTGTTTAATTTTTAAAAAATATATATATAAAGTAATAAATTTTATTTAATGAGATTTAAAATGACCTTACTAAATCTATTTATATTCATTTTTAACTCCCAACTCAATTGTAGATATGAAAGTTTACACTTGTGAAACAAATTTGTGAAGATCAACTTTAAATACTCATAAAAATATTAAATAAGTGAAGACCATTTATGATTCTTACAACAAAATGACTTTTAATAAGGATAAAATGTATTGCTCACTAAAATTATTCTTAATGAAGGTTAAGGATGGCTTTCACTACAAAAAGAGATTTTAGTGAGGGTCAACACTTAACCCACATTAAAGTTCTCACTAAAACACACTTTTCTTATAGTGAATATTAGAAGAGATAAACTTGACGAGGTAATTCATTTAAAATCTATTTTAAATTGAAAATTTTATGTGTATAGAAATGGATTTCCAGTAATGTAAAATAATTTTCGAAAATGCAACATTGTTTTTAAAAATACATTTCTAAAAAATATGTTGCATTACTAGATATCCATTTTCTGATACTGCATCATTATTTTCGAAAATGTATTTTTGAAAATCATATTGCATTACTGGTAATGCAATGGATATCCGGTTATGCAACATGCTTTTTGAAAATGCATTTTTGAAAATCATATTGCGTTATCATATATCTATTTCCTACAATGCAACATTATTTCGAAAATGTATATCCAAAATCATTTTACATTATTAGATATCTATTTTCGTAAACATTAAAATTGCCAAGTAATGGCATTATTATTTCCACTTCCTAATGGTATTATTATAATTTTTTAACATATCGTAATATGTAGATCAATTTGGAAACTACATTGTTAAAGTGGAATCAATCACCAAAAATTTAGATACTAGATATGATTGCATGGATTCATTTACTATGGAAAGGTGAGATTATGTTTTTGAGGTAGTTTGTTATGGAAGGTATAACATGTTAGTTTTATAGATATAATAAGTTAAATATGTTGTGTAAGTGTTTTGTAGTAAAGAAGTTTCAATTTTATGGGCTAAACGGTTAGAAAAGATAATGGTTTTGTGATTGTGATTAAAAACTCTAAATTGGGAGGCTTGAGAAAATCTAGAATAATGAATGAAGTAAAAATAAAGATGGCAACGGATCGAGTCGGGATGAGTTTTTGCTCACCCCAAACCTAACTCGACTTTATATCCACAATACCTGAACCCAACTCGACTCAACTTTTTAAAATTATTTTATACCAAAATCTTACCTAACCCTAAGTAGAAAATATAGGCAACAAAAGAATAAAGGCAAGGTAAAGAGAATGCAATGAGAACGAAAAAGTGTGGTTGCCCATTTGAGTTATATAAGATTAAGTTGGCAATGGATTATCGATGGGGTGTGAAAGTAATTTGTGGATTTCACAATCATCTACTAAAGCAAAACAATTCGAGGAATATTTATTTGTAGGTTGATTATCTTAAACAAAAAAAAAGTAGTTACTAATATGTTAAACATATGGTCAAACCTAGAAACATACTGTTGATCATAAAACAACATAATGAAAAGAATGTTAGCATTATAAAGATAATATACAATGAATGTTAACGATATAGATATGTTGAGAAAGTTGGCAAATCTCAAATGCAGTAGCTCATGAAGAAGTTGACCTATTGTAAATACCTAGAATGGCACAAGACTAACGAGTCAAGTGACTGTTTGAAAGACTTATTCTGGGCTCATCCTACTAGTGTAGATTTATTACAACCTTTCCTAAGTGTTTTGATTATGGATTGCACTTAAAAAATGAATATATATCATTTGCCATTATTTGAAATTACTGGTGTGACTTCCGTCGAGATGATATTTTTTGTTGTATTTGTGTACATAAAGGCCAAGTATTCTGAGAACTATAGTTAAACTCTGGATAAGTTAAAAAATTTAATGTTTGCTAGTATATTTTCTACTGTTATTGTTACTTATAAAGATTAGGCATTGATGAATATAATAGACATTATGTTTTCCAACACAGTAAATCTTTTTTGTAGATTGAATATCTTAATAAATGTGCTTGCAAATTGTAGGAAGCTTTTTGAGTGAAAAGAGAAATGGGAGGCATTCATCTCAAGTTAAAGTGTACTTGTGTTTTCTTTTATCAATGATGAGTACGATAGGCATTTAAGTTCACTGAACATTGATTATCAAACGTATAGAGCTACAATAAGTATATTAAAAAGCAGTGGTTGACAAAGTATAAGGATAGATTTATTGCTGCTTCGACAGATAAAGTAATGTACTTTAGTAATGTTACATCAAATAAATATGATTTATATTGCATTTTTAAGATTATTTATGGTTTAGGGTTTCATAACAAAATATTTTAATATACCTTTATTAATTTGTTTAGGATCGAGACTGCATATGTAAAATTAAAGAGGTATATTAGATCATTTTAAGAGGGTTTTAAATCATCATAGAAGATAATTAACTCCTTTATTTAGCTTCAACATACAAAGATCAAGACTTTACTTAAGAGAAGTCTTACAATTGTCAAGCATAATCATAAGCCTTCATTGTTAAAAGAGTTACAAGATTTGGTATCTAAAGGTGCACTTAATATGATATTAATGAAGGTCAAACGACCTAATCATGTAGAAATTGAGAAAATACTTATGGTTTTATGATCAGAAATACGCATGGATTACCTTGCGCTCACAAAATTACAAAACATGTAAGGATGAAAAGTTTAATTTATTTAACTAAAGTGCATCATCATTTGAAGAAGTTGTATTTAATTTTAATGATATCTCTGAAGAGTTGATCATTGTGTCTAAGGTTGATCGAATCATAAAACGCTTCAATAAATGTGATGAGTTCAGTAAATTAGCCATGAAAAGAAAGTTACAAAAACTTGATGATCCGTCAACAACTACCTTAATTCCACCATTAAAAATACCTGAGACAAAATGTTGTAAAACTATAAAAGTAGATACCTCTACACCGCATGACCTGTCACACTTGGAGATTATGTTATCTACACAGGATAGCACATCACCACCAACCATTATAAACTCAGTGAAAGTAATGACATAGATTACTAAATTTTTGGTTTAGCATCCCTATAATAAATGAAAAATACGATATTTGGATAGTTTATCAGTGGAGTTACATCTGTATATATAGAGTATCATTGATGTTGAGGCAGATAGATATTATAGTTTTAATTTTATTATTGGGTTGCTTGGATTGGTTTTGATAGTTGGGTACAAGAGTAACAAGATTTAATTAAAGAGTTTAATTGGTTTTGAGGTGAATATATGACTTTATATGAATTTATAGAGCATGTTAAAAAATTCTTGGAAACCTTATTACATTTCGACACTTCTATTATATATAATAAATAGATGACCTTACCTAATATGGGTCATTTGATTACTTTACTGATAATTTTATTTTTATAGAATTGTCATAGAGGTTTTATGATTAATTATAATGTTTTTCATTCTTAATTTTGTTTGTTTAAGTCTATTTTCCACCTAAATTTGTTTAATGTTTTCATTGTAGGAAAGTGGAAAAAAATGGTGAATTATACATTGTATGAGCACCATGGCCGAGACCTCTCATACATAATTTAGCCACTCTTGATTACATAGACTATAATGGATAAATGGTAGATGAATGAGAATGCATGATAGAACCAAAGGATACAACGTAGAGGATCAATGCTACTTAGACATCTACATGAAGTTTATAAACTGTGAGGTGCTACTTATGCATGAGATGTGTGATTGGGCAAGACAACAAGGACTAAGAGCTGCCAACATGGATTAAAAAGCCAACCAATGTCTTTTACCTCAGCAAACCAAGTGAGAAACCATGAAAAAACATGCGTAAGAAGCTAGCTTACATATGATAAAGAGGGGGACCAAAAGCATAAAAAGATAAAGTTAAAACTTGGGAAAAAGACGATTACTGTAATTCTTTGTGCTACTAATCTCCACAATTTTGTAGTGGTTTGTAGTTAAAAAATTAAAAGGAAAAGAGGTATAAATAAGTGTGGCTTTATGATGGAAAATTATTGGAGAAACAAATAGGCATAAGCAAGATAGTAAAATGCATTATAGATAAGTCAGCACCTTATTGCCAGTACATTACCAACTACTGTTTTAAAAGCCTTTCTACCTTTATTCTTTCTCAATTAAACCAGCATAGTGGTCTAATTATGTCTTAAGTAGCAATATGAATTCTCTTCAATTATCCGTATTGACATCCAGCACATAGCAAGAAATGTTAATGAAAAAGCCAAGCTAGCCATAAGCTACCAAGAGATTGCCTATCTATAGTTTTTACCTTCATTCAACCTTAAAATTTTTTATTTGAAGAGGGCATAAAGCTACCACAATAAGTCTTAGGTGGAGGTATCAAAATCTCCTATTAGTCCAACTTAACATAGAGCATATAACAAGGAAAAAGCTTGGAGATTTTTTTTTCTTCTCTTCTCTTTTAAGAGTTTGATTAGGAGATTAGGTATATGAAAGGGTCTAAGAATCAAGTCGCTGACCATCTTTCTAGGTTAGAGAATGTTGGAGTAAGTAAAACCATCATTAATGAGACATACTCTGGTGAACAACTATTTGTTTATGGCCACTCTAGCTTACCTTGGTATGCAAGCTATGTTAATTATTTGGTTGGTAAGGTCGTCCTTCTAAAATTTTCCTACCAACAGAAAAAAAATTTTTTGCATGATATTAAGTATTTTGTTCGGGATGAACCTTATTTGTTCAAACAATGCAAGATTAGGTCCTTAGAATGTGTGTTCCTATGGAAAAGGTAGAGAGCATACATAGACATTATCGTACATCAGATTATGGAAGACATTATGGGGGAGAAAGAACTACAATGAAAGGGTTACAATTTGGTTTTTATTGGCTCATGTTGTTTAATGATGCACACCAATTTATCCTTTAATATGATCGATGCCAACGAGTGGGGAACATCTTAAAGAGACACAAAATACCTTTGAATAACATATCAAAAGTTAAAATTTTTTATGTGTCAGGCATTGATTTCATGAGACCTTTCATCTCATCTTATGGCAACCTCTACATTCTGCTAGATGTTGATTATGTTTATAAGAGGGTGAAAGCATTGGCCTTACCTACTAATAATGCTAAAGTGGTCATGAACTTTCTTAGGAAGAACATCTTTACTCTCTTTGGGACATCTAGGGTGATCATTAGTGATGAGGAAATTGATTTTTGTAGTAAACACTTTTCTGGACTTTTAATGAAATAAGGAGTCTATAATAAGGTTGCTATTAGCTACCACCCACAGACTAGTGGCCAAGTTGAGGTATCAAATAGGAAAATCAAAAAGATCATTGAAAAAATGATGAATCCCTTAAAGAAAGACTAGTCTAAGAGATTAGACGATTCACTTTGGATTTATAGGATTATATTCAAAACTTCTATAGGGATATCATCATACCAGTTAGTATTCGAAAAAGCATGTCACCTTCCAATTGAGTTGGAACATAAAGCTTTCTAGGCTTTGCAAATTTTAAACTTTGATCTTAATGTAACTGGTGAGGAGATGATGCAACTTAATGAGCTTGATGAGGTCAGATAAAGGTGGCATGACAAGAAAATCCTAGAAAAGAGTTTTCACTATAAGAAAATGAAAGATTAGTGGTAGTTTTATAGTGGCGTTTCACTTACAAATGCTGCTAGCTTCTGTGTTTTTATAAAACTTAGGGTGTTTATTATTAAAACACTACTAAATATTCAAATAGTGGTATTGTTACTTATAAACGCCACCCAAGACTTGATATTAGCGGCGTTTATCAACTAAAATGCCTTGAATAATCCTGTTTTAAAAATTTGAGTGAATACTAAAGGCATTTTTAGCAGAAAATGACTTGAATAATCCTGTTAAAAAATTGATAAGGAATTACTGAAGGCATTTTTGACAGATAATGCCTTTAATAATCCCCTCATAAAAAAATATATACGATTATTGAAAGCATTTTCTACAAAAAAAATACCTTTAATAATTTCACGAAAAAATTTCACAGGCTTATTGAAGGCGTTTTTGCTAAAAAAATGCCTTTAATGCCTTTAATAAATATCTTATCAAAATTTTAAGATCGTACAGATATTAACCATAAGGTTGTAGCTTTGATCCCTTTCTTTAGCCTTTTTTGGGTTTTTGTAAAGATTATTTGTAATTGATTACTTTAGGTATTTTTTGGGCAAAAATGCCTTCACCAATCTGTTTTAAAAAATTTTGGAGAGAATATTGAAGGCGTTTTTGACAAAGAAACGCCCTTAATAATCTATAGGAAAAATATGAAATTGATTCTTGAAGGCATTTTTTACTGAACTCACCTTCAATAATCAAATCAATAAATTTTTAGTGTAAGTCAGATTTTGTCAAAAACGCCTTCAATAATCCATACACAAAAGTTGGAATGGATTTTTAAAGGCGTTTTTGGCTCAAAAAGTCTTTAATATTTCACACAATAAATTTGAATGGTCAGATTATTGAAGGCGATTTTTATAAAAAAATACCTTAAATAACATTTTGTTAAGGATTATTCAAGGTATTTTCAGCAGAAAAATACCCTTAATAATCCATAGGAAAAATATGAAACAGATTCTTGAAGCCATTTTTGGTTGAAAATGCCTTCAATAATCCATTCAATTAATTTTTAGTTGATATTATTGAAGGTGGTTTTTTTTTAAATACCTTAAATAATCCATACAAAAAAGTTAGAATGGATTCTTGAAGGCGTTTTTGGCTTAAAATGCCTTTAATATTCCACACAATAAATTTTTAAGTGGGATTATTGAATGCTGTTTTGGTAAAAAATGCTATCAATAACATTTTGTTATGAATAATTCAAGGCATTTTCTTGCTAAATATGCCGTTAATAATCCATAAGAAAAATATGGAACGGATTCTTGAAGGTGTTTTTGGGTGAAAGCGCCTTCAATAATCCAATCAATAAATTTTTAACAGAGATTATTGAAGGTGATTTTTGTAAAAAATGCCTTCAATAATCCATACAAAATATTTGGAACGAATTCTAGAAAGCATTTTTATCCTAAAATGCCTTTAATATTCCAAACAATATATTTTTAAGTGGGATTATTGAAGGCGATTTTTGTAAAAACACCTTAAATAACATTTTGTTAGGGATGATTCAAGCATTTTCTTACTAAAAATGTCTTTATTAATCCCATCAAAAAAATATTTTTGATATTATATATGTCAAGTCAGTTATAGGTTTATGCCTAAAAAATATTTGAAGTTAGTTGTATATTTATGCCCAGAAGATATTTGGTTTATATATGTGATACTACAAATTATATTTTGAAATTTACATAATGAACATTGTTGTATTTCAATAAAGTGACCACAAATCTGAATTTAAAATTGATAACATTGTCATATTAATATACTTTTCTGAAATAATCGTACTCAATAATATATTAATTACACATAGTGTATTCATATAAAACAAATATATACCAATAATATTAAACCAATACCCTAATCTACAAACTTAAATTTTTCATTTAACATGGCATGTTAAAAACATTATAACAATTTGTTTCTCATATATTTACATTCAACCAACAATGTCTAACGTCAAGGTTTATCAATATTGATAATGGTAATACATACTCACACCATTCTTTACGAACTTCATCTAGTTCTTCTACCATGAAATTTTTTTTACTCTTCCACTAAAAAAATATCAGAAGTAAATGTTAATAAATGAGAACATAATTTAGCTTTTTATTTTTTTGAAGATATAACGAGTTTATGAAATTTATACTAACTTGAATAGTGTAGTAATAAAATCGTATAAAACTATTTCTTGTATAAAATGAAGGACGTAATATCCACATTCAGTATTATCGGGTTGATGAGGTACCTGAAAATTAAATTGAGTGGGTTTAGAAAATATTTATTTACACAAACTCAGCATAAAAGAATAAATTTACATTTACCAATAATGATACCTATTTCAATTTCTTTGCCTTCTTATCGAATGCAAATATTACCCTAAATTGAAAAAAAAATTACTTAATAAATAAATAAAATTACTTATGAAGAAAAAGAAGATATATAATATAATAAAGTGTAATACCTCTTTATAAAAGTTTGAATATCGAGGTTGGCATCGCCGTTGGATTAACTGAATTAAATAAGTATGACGTTAAGGATTTGGTGTCAATCACAATAAGTACCCAATAACGACTGCAAAATAATAACAATGATATACTCAGATTACACATCATAACAAATTTGGGTAAGGTTGGAATAATTATTTGTATGAATATAACTTACTGTGCATTATACGTGAGCAAATAATAATCAATCAATTTTTTCATGCATTCAATCACATGATTAGCACGATAAATGACTGTGCCATTCTACTTACTAATGAAGTTTATGTCAATGAATCTAAATTTGCTAGTCAACTGTCTCCCCTTAAGCTCTCTATATAAAAAGTTGCACGATAACAATCAATAATACTAGTTAGTATTACACCGTAATATAGATTAATACATATTGAGTGTGCATATTTGTATTTATAAGCTAACCTCATATAAGCAACAATATCAACAGTTGATAATTCATCCAGTTCACAAAATTCTTTAACCTCCTCCACACCAATGAAAGAAAATAATGGTTTATCAAATATCCCTTCATCAAACTCAATGATTATTAAGTTTCCTCCAGATAAATGCCCTAGCGAATAATTATATAGCTCATTCATGGTAGCCTGACAAGGGTCATACTCTGAGTTTCAACATCCTGCTACAATATTTAATGAAATATATGTATTAAAACTAAATTAATAAATATAATAAACAAATTATTATTAACCTTATAAACAAAATCATACTTCATGGGTGGTAACAAAGGTTGGGTTCATTGCCTGACTTGCAACAAAAGCTTATCCTATGTAGATGATGCTATCCGACTGGCTTACTGGCATGCTATGTTGCATTACTGCCAACATGGCCTTCAAAGCAGTGAGTCTTTGCTATTGCTTATTAAAGCATTGCTCTTAGTTATCAAGTTGTTGCTGTTGTTGCTCAATGATTGCTTCATATTTTGCATTTGTCATTCGCAAGGTTTTGGATTGATTACTAAATACCTTTGATGGCAAAACAAATTTACCAACCCTAAGAAGATGACCAAGCCTTTGTTTAGCACTTAATGCTAAAAACAATGGATCTTTACCATACTGGGTTGCCAGTTCACCATATTTGACTTTGGTAGCAAAATCATCTTGAAAGATAATAATAAGATGGACTGCAATAACAAATCTATACAAGCTAGTATACAGTCATGCATACAACCACAATGCCAATCATACATGATATTAAAAAAATAGTTATACATACAATCTTTTTTACTATTTTTTTGATTGTTTTATCTATAAATGATCTATCATTTCGTAGATATCCTTGTTTCTAGACATCCCATTTGAAAACTTTGGTGCTAGAGCTCGCTAATTCCTATTAAATTACCACAATATAAAAAATCAAAATGTATGAAATAATGTTCATAAATATTCATTAATGAGTATAAAATAAGTGTATGAATATATACAAGCTCATACTTCATATTTACGTATCCTTTTCTCGCTGTCCGATGGTGATATTGTTGTTTGGCCCAAATGTTTCGTTGGTTTTCTTTGATTTTTTATAAAAGAAAAAAATTACGTCAATCACATATGAAGATCAAAGGATATATTATGTAAATACTTATAAACAATTTTTTTGGTAATGGGTTTATGTATTGAGGAATCTTCTAAAAGTCGATATCGAATAAAATTTGTTCAATCTTCAACACTTATTACATCTGTATATGACATAGTTGGAACAACCAATACATCACTTTGATTAGCCAACAATAAAATATATTGGGTTGTCAATCTGCTTTTAAAGTCTCTGAATGCTTTATCAATAGATTGAAACACAATCTTTTTATAATCAATTAGAACGTTGAACCGTTCCTAAATAATTTAACACAATTAATATGAATACATTGAATTTCAATTAAATGATCAATTAACAAATTTTACGAAATAGTTGAATAAACATACCACAACCGATTACCATATATCATCTTTTAGATCATCAAGAACTCATCGTCAATTGGTGTACGTAATTGAAATCCTACTACGGATGATGGCTCCAATATGAGTAGCCAACTTGGTAGCTCCTTCAGACATAAACTATCCACTTTGATTAAAGTCAACGTGAATTTTTGTGTCATTCACTTTAATTTGTTTATTTGGACCCCTTTTTTTTTTTTTTTGGCCTACAAATGTGTCTTGTGCATGTTCAATAGAAGGTGAATGATGTTGTTTGGAGTTCATAATACCTGTGATTTTGATCATAATTATACGAATTATACAAAATGATCGTCTAAATTTAACGCTGTACATAATTAAATACAACCAATACTATACTACATACAGAAATACTATTCAGTAAACTAATCAGGAATGTGCTCAGACACACCCTTCAACAAACCGTTCAGCATATGATTTAGCATACCAATATCGTACAATACCATTCAGCAAAACAATATCACACAACAAGATTTAGCAAACCATAATATTTAAAGACAACTACACAGAAAAAGCATACATGCAATGAAAAGTGCTTGGACAACTATGCTTATGGTGAAATTAATAAATATATATATGCATATGTAAATAGTAAAGAATAAAAAAAATACCTAGATCGAATAATATAAATAATACAGTAAATAAAAAAAAGACATACCAGTAAACAGAAATATGCATGTCATTGATTTGTTGAAGGTCGGTGCCAACGATATGGATAAAAAAACTAAAAGTCTGATAGAAATGTGTTTATGAGTTTAGTTTGGTTGATTACTGCAGCTTTTAATCATTCTCTATACTAACAATTTGTGATTCTGATATTCAAGACAAGGGAATGAATATAAAATTATAAGTGAAGGCATTTTTCTGGAAAAAACACCTTCAATAATCATCTTAAAATTTTAGTTGAAGATTATTAAAGGCGTTTTTTACTAAAAGACTTTTAGTAATCCAAAAAATAATTTTCAAAAGAAATTATTAAAGGTATTTTCCTAAAAAAACATTTTTGATAATTCTGAACAAAAATTATTGAAGGCATTTTTAGTAGAAAATCACATTCACTAATTATGTACAAAAATTAAAAGGAATTAGTGAAGGCATTATTCTAGAATAAACACCTTCAGTAATTGTCTCAAAATTTAAGTAATGGACTATTGAAGGTATTTTTCACTAAAAGACGCCTTTAATAACCCAAAAATTTTTAAAGGAAATTATTGAAGGCATTTATTCTTAAAAAATACCTTCAATAAATTATTAAAGGTATTTTCTGGAATAAACGCATTTACTAACCATTTTAAAATTTGAGTATTGGTATATTGAAGGCGTTTTTCATTAGAAGACGCATTTAATAATCTCAAAAATTTTTAAAAGAAAATTATTGAAGGTGTTTGTTCTTAAAAAATGCTTCAATAATTATGTACATAAATTAAAAAGAATTAATGAAGGCATTTTTTTAGAATAAACGCTTTTACTAACCATCTTAAATTTTGAGTAATGGAATATTGAAAGCACTTTTTCACTGGAAGACGCCTTTAATAATCCCAAAATTTTTTTAAAAAAATTATTAAAGACGTTTTTCTAATAAACGCCCTCACTAACCATCTTAAAATTTGAGTAGTGGAACATTGAATGCATTTTTTATTAGAAAACACCTTCAATAATTCTCTTAAAATTATTGAAGGAGTTAATACAAAAAACACTTTCACTAAATTTCTTTAAAAAATAAAATGAATTAGTCAGGCATTTTTTTGGAATAAACGCCTTCAATAACCCCTTAAAATTTTAGTAGTATAATATTAAAGGCATTTTGTACAAAAGACGCCTTTAATAATCCCAAATAATTTTTAAAAAAAAATTATTGAAGGCATTTTTAGTAGCAAACTGCCTTCATTGATATTCATAGATAAAATGAGAGAATTATTGAAGGCGTATTATGCAAAAAAATCTTCAATTAATACACCATAAAAATTAGATGAAATTAGTGAAGGTGTTTTTGGGGCGTAAACGCTTTTAATAATCTTAAATAATTCTACTACGACTCAGTTGAAGGTGCCTATAATATATTCAAAAAATATTTATGAGGAAATTATTGAAGGTGTTTTTCTTAGTAAACGCCTTCAATAATTGGTCCAATAAAATTGTCCCCAAACTTAGCTCATCCAATCACCAACTTCAAGTTTCATCTTCGTTATTTTACTATTTCTCTTTCCAAATCAATTACAATTTACTTTTTCTTTCTTTCAACTTTTAGTATTCGAGCATTGTCTTTTAGAATCCTATTTTGACTATTCATTAGTTATTCACTTTAGCTTTCACTTCATTCGACTATTCCTTCAGCTTTTGCAATTCACGATTTTCTTTTTGGTTTAAACAATTTTCTCCAAAATTCACATTCTTCAAATACCCATTTGTAACCTATCATCCACTTCCCTTTCCCTTTCATTTTATTTTTTTTTAGGTTTTCTCTATACCTATTTTACCTTATTTCAACCTTAATTACAAATACTCTTGGGTATGTCTATGTTAGCAATAGAGTTCTAACATTCATAATATCAGGTAGTTGATAAAATACTTCACAACAAGGAGTTTTGATATTCTGTAAGTACTGATCTTGTTATTATCTTTTATTTAAAACATAGTAAACTTAAGTATTTTACATTTTCATTTTCATATAAATTATTTATATACATTTGGTCTGATAATGTAGTAAGTACTAAACGGATAAGAGTTTAATGCAAAAGTCAAGATTAAGTCAAGAGTATAGAAATTAAATGAAAAATTTTCTTAATTTTGCATTTGAGAATACAAGTAAAGATAATATGATATTATGCCCATGTGTGAAGTGTGCTAATATCGATTAGCAAATGCATGAAGTTATTTTTGAACATTTAATTTGTATTGGATTTCTCTCGGGATATGTTACTTGGTATTCATAAATAATCTATATCGTCAAGGTGTTTCACTAGAGTTCTTTTAACTTTAAGGGCTCCCCAACACTAACATGATCCTTTTATAGTAGATGACATTGAAGGCATATTACAAGATGCTTTTAACATTCATAACCAGTATTTTTAGAATCTTTCTCCCTAAAATGATGGATTTAATCAGTCCAATGTTGAAATAAATAAATTTGGTGAACCTAGGATAGATGTAGGTGACCAATGACCTAGAGGAAAAGCATCAAAGTTTTATAGATTGCTTAAAGATATAAATGAAGAATTTTATGAAGGATCAAAGCATTCAATGTTATCTTTCTGTGTTCGTCTTTTTCACTTGAAATGCTTATGTAAATGGATAAAAAACTCTTTGACTTTTATTAGAGTTTATGAAAAAAATATTTTCTTTTGCAAAAATTCTTGAATCTTGTAAGGAATAAAAAAAGATAATCAAGGATTTAGGTCTTGAATATGAGAAAATTTATAGTTATCCCAATGATTGCATGTTGTATTAAAGTGATAGAAAAAGTCAAGAATCTTGTCATTTATCTGGTATTTCTCGTTGGGTGGACAAAAATCTTAAGAAAAGGTTGAATGAGGATGGTGATGAGGTTTATGTAAAATGAAGTCTGTTAAGGTTTTACGTTATTTTTCATTAATACTAAGACTTCAATGACTCTTCATGTCTTTCAAAACTACAGATTCAATAAAATGGCATCATGAGAAGTGAACGAATAATGGATCACTGAGGCATCCTGTAGATTCTTTGGCATAGAAATTATTTCATTCTAGGTTTTTAGACTTTGCATCTAATCCTTTAAATGTTATGTTTGGACTAGCATCTGATAGATTCAACCTGATCAAAATGATGAGTACTTCTTATAGTACTTGATCAGTTGTATTAATTCCTTATAATTTGCCACCATGGATTGTTATGAAGCAACAATCATTTATATTGTGTATGATAATTCTCGAGAAAAAAAGTCTGGGTAATGGCATAGACATCTACTTAAAATCTCTTATGAAAAAGTTAAAGCAATTATGAAAATGAGTTGAAACCTATGATGCATCAAAAAAAGAGAACTTCAATATGTGTGCTATTTTATTATAAACTATCAACGATTTTTTTGCTTATGCGAATTTATCTGGTTGGAGTACAAAAGGTCATTATGCTTGTCCATGTTGTGCTATACAGACATGTTCAAAATAGTTACGTAATGATGAGAAGTTCTGTTATATGGGACATCGTCAATGGTTAGATGATAATCATCGATTTAGATTTTCAAAATATCTTTTTGATGGAACTAAAGAGTTGAGAAAATTGTCTTTACTAATTAGTTGGTCTAATATCTTGTTAAAGTTAAAACATATCAAATTTACTTATGAAAAAATGACTCCATTAAAAAAAAGAGTGAGGGACATATTTGATGGTGTCTGACCTCATATTACACAAGTTGGTGATATTGATACTTAAGTTGGTGATCTGATGTTCAAAATGATGAAAATGAGATAAAGAAGATGACCCAAATGAGTTTGAGTTATGAAAAAAAAGTATCTTTTTTTAGTTGTCTTATTGAAAATATAATTTATTATGCCATAACCTTAATTTAATGCACATAGAGAAGAATGTTTGCAAAAATTTTATTAGGACAATTCACAATGTGAATAGAAGATCAACGGATGACTTAAAGAGTCGGCTTAACCTAGTTGATATGGGGATTTACCTGACCTTCATCCAAAGTTGCTTTCTAATGGTAAATATTGATTGTCTGCTGCTTGTTTTTGGATTTCTAAAGCTAAAAAAGATGTGTTTTACAAGGTTTTGAAATATATCAAAGTTTCATATGGCTATGCATCAAATATATCGAGATGTGTGAATCTGAAAGAATGTAAACTTTTTTTTATTGAAGTCACATGATTATCATATTTTGATGCAAGACTTACTTTCGATTGCTTTACGTTCATCAATGTCAAAGTAAGTCACTTCTGTAGTAATTGAATTGAGTAACATATTTAAATCTCTATGTGAGAAATGTATAAATGTGGAAGAGCTTGACAAACTTCAAGATCGAGCTGCAGTTACTTTATGCCATTTAGAGAAGATTTTTCCTCCAAACTTCTTCACTATTATGATGCATTTGATTATTTACCTTCCATATGAAGCAAAAGTCGATGGGTCAATTTATTATCGATGGATGTATCCTATCAAAAAGTATTATTATTTAATAGATTGATTAGGTTTTTATTGATGATCATGCCACTCTAGTTAAAAATATATATGACTAATATTTTATGCAATAGGTTTTTGGAGAGGTTAAAGTCTTATTGTCACAACAAATGCTATCCGAAAGGTTCTATTGCTAAAGGATATTTAGCAAAACAGTGTATGACATTTTGTTCTCATTATTTGGAAGATGTTAAAACAATATTTAATAGACCATTGAGAAATGTTGGTATACAGTATGCTAACTCTGCCTACAATTATCTTTTTAAAGTTTTGGACAACCAATAGACAAAGCTGAAATGGAGTAAGATGATAAATCTTAGACACAAGCACATCGATATGTTCTTCTTCATCATGACTCTATTGAATTGTTTCACACGTAAGTTTTTTAGCAAAAAAATTATTCATTACATTAAGCATAATTTATTGTATTTTTTTTATTGTTAATACTTTATCATGATGCTTTATAATGAGTATAGAAATTTAAGAGCTCTTGCACATTATTGACGATCAAATCTTTGAGAGTTTGATAAGTTGTTCACCAAAAACTTTTAAGTAATGCCATACTTCACATTATGAGAAATCTATATAGAATGCTTACAGTATAACTAGCATTAATAACATATATATATTTATTTCAATTTTATAGGTTTAGAATGGAAGGCTTATTAGTGAAGAGGTGAAGTGTCTTTCACAAGGTCTAAACAGGATTGTGAAATGATACAAAGGTTTCATCATCAATGAATTTAGATTTCACACTAAATCCCGTGAAAGATTTAGAAGTACATAAAATTCAGAAGTTGTTGTTACTTCATCAACTACAAGTCATGCTAGCGCTAAGGACATAAACCTTTTAAAGAAAAATATTGACTATTATGGCATATTAATGACATCATTGAGTTGGATTATTATGGCAAGTAGAAAGTTATCTTATTTCGATGTGATTGGGCTAATATGGATGTGCAAATGGTATTAAGAAAGATTAATATGGATTTACACTTGTGAATTTTTTTCAATTAATTCACACTAGACAACAACTCATCGATAAACCTTATGTTTTTTCATCTCAAGTCAAACAAGTTTTTTATTCTGAAGATCCCAAAGAATTGGGTTGGTTTATTGTTCTTCAAAACAAACCTAAAGACTTATTTGGTATAGGGTTAGATACCAGAGATGGTGTTAAACATGGAACTGAATGTTATCCTTTTGCTAAACAAAACTTGGATGAAAATATCTCTAGTTTCTACGTTCAGTGAGTCCACGAAGATGTTAATGAAGACATTTGTGAACCATGATAGAACATCTATATTTTGTAATTCAAATATTTAGACATAATGTAGTAAATGATTGTATGTAATTAATGTCGCATTGTTATTGTATATTTATTATATTGTAAATCATATATTATCTTTTGATGTAATTAAATCAATATGGTTTTTATATATTGTAGGTTATGATTTCTTAACTTCTTAATGTCTTTATATATGTTCTAAACTAATATCTTTTATATATTCACTTTTATTATGCAGGTAAGCTATAATGCGGAGGAGTAGATTAAAAGAAATACATATAAGAGATATTAGTTCAGATCCGTCTACAGCACCTACTGATATCGACTATAGACTAAATCTTTTAGAGGGAAATGAACATATTGTTGAATCTAACTCAATCACTTCTAACCCTTCAACTAATATTGGATCTAGCAATACGGGAGGTCTAGGTTTAGATAATA
Organism: Durio zibethinus; assembly: GCF_002303985.1. Next base: position 11,865,436 of record NW_019167915.1, on the reverse strand, counting down.
TCCCGTCAATTGATTATGCTTTAAATTTGAATACAGGTATCATATAACCCATATTTAGAATTTAATTATAATGATAAAAGTATTGCCATTTTACAAATTTATTTTTTATTTTTTGTAGTTGATAGCAACGATCAACAAAGACCAAAGGCCAGACAACTTTGAAAGAATTATTTGCACTACCTCTAAATGAGTGTATTGTAGTATCTGCAAATTCTGATAGGCAACCAATTGGTGAAGAGGCTCAATTGTTGGCTGGATTTCTAGGCATGCTTGCCCATAATGGAATAAAATTACCTATTCATTATGAAACATGGCATAAAGTTTTAGCAAAAGTTAAGGCCGATGCTTTAAACTTTATTGAAGTATTGGTATAATTAATTACATATAAAAATATAATTATTATACATTTTGTTTACTTATTCAAACTTTTCTTATTGTATTATTACAGTCAAGATTTGTACTTAAAATACCAACTTTATTTGTGCTTAAGTCATTGGGAAAGAAATGAAAAGATTATAAGCATAATTTGAAGAATAAGTATTTTAATTAAAATATTACTGTAGAGGCGATGATGAAAAATCTATCCCGTAATGTGATTAGATGGTAATATGAACAATGAATTAGATTTTGGTTCTTAAAAAGATGAGAGGTACTAATTTATAACTTTATATAGTAGAATGAAATAATGAAAGTGTTTTATGCTTTAAGTTGGTAATATTTGTATTTTTATTATATACGTAATTATTTTTTATGATAGGAAAGTGAACAAATTAGGATTGGTAGTAGAAAGCAACTGAAATATAGCCATATAAGTGGATTAAAAAGTTTTGTAAGAAAACAAAAAGAAATAGTAAGTTTATGATTTTAAACTTATTCCAATGAATGAACTTTTTGTGCCATTAAAAGGTAAATATGCAAATTAACAATTATTGTTCTATTTTAATAGTTTTGATAGTTTCAATACATGATATTAAACTTATCAAAAGTTTTGAACTTTGTTGACACGGATGATATGTATGAAAAAGTTATTGTTTACATCTATTTAGGTAAAAATACAAATTTGTTGTTATTGTTGTATTTTAATAGTTTAGATAACTTTAATACTTGATATTAAACTTGTCTGATTGATTGAACTTGGTTTCTATGGTTGATATGAGTGAAAAAGTTATCGTTTATATCTATTTAGGACTATTTTTGCCTTTTGCCTTTAAAAGGCAAAAATACAAATTAAACTTTTGGATGGCTTTCAATAGTTTAAATGGCTTCAATTCATAATATTAAACTTGTCCAAATAATTGAATTTGGTTTTCATAGTCGATATGTGTGAAAGGCCAAAATACTTTTATTGTTTGCGTCTATTTAAGACTATTATGTTGTTAAGGGGCCAAAATACAAATACATGATATTAAAATTATTTGAAAATTTTGAACTTGATTGACAAGTTTGATATGCATGAATAAGTTACAGTTCATATGTATTCTATCAAATAACATATGTTTGTGTATAAGAGATTGAGATGGGTAGTAAAATTAGACGTGTGAAACTTTTTCGCTTAACACATACAAAAAAAGATGGATCTTATATGAATGTCGAAACACAAGAAATTAAAGTAATTTGTAACATCTATTTTAATAAAAAGTAAATATTTACTCTTTTTAACATATTATCAATTAATCATTAAACTTGTAGTTGTATAGGACTAATTTACAAGAAAAAGCGAAAGAGAAAATGGCTGTTGAGATTAAAATAGCATATGATGATTCTCTCAATATGTAAGAATTGGAAAATCAGATATTCATAAAAGTTGCTAGAAAAGAAAGGCATAGACGGGTCCGAGACTTTGGATTGGATCTAACACCATCTACCTACTATAGAGTAGCTCTAAGCAATTTACATTTTTAACAAGTCAGTCTTTGCAAGACATTTCAATATTGAGAGAGGAGTTACAAATAATACAACAATGTTTCTAGCAAATAAAAGCAGAAACAGAATAGGAGCATGCCAAAATTGAGGAAGAACATGCTAGAATAGAGCAAGAGCGTGCAAAATTTAACAGTTGCATGATCGATTTGATCATCTTATGAATTTTTTGCAACAATAATTTTCAAGAACTGATCTTAGTGGTCCACCAACTCAGGTATTATATTTAGTAAATATTTATATTTTTTAATATAAAAAAAACTTATAATGAAGTGTTAAAAATTGTATGGTATTATTCAGTAGGTTCATGAGCACGCTAGTGACTAAGGTGAAAAAATTCCTTCATCAATTGGCAACCTTCAAAATCTATGCAGTCATCAATTTCATACATTTTAATTTTTATTTTGTTAATGTATTAAAAATTTTGAATGTTATTATACTAATTATTAAACTTTGTGTTAATTAAATGCATATTTGAACATAAATTAAGTTTATATTTATTTTAGTTTTTGAATTTAAGCTCATTTATGAAAATAATAAATATTAACAAAAATTTTTTATTTTAAAAAATAATTTCTTACTTTCATGGCGTTTACGTTCAAAAATGTCGCTAAATAAATAATTTAGTGGCGTTTGTACCATAAAATGCCATTAAAAGTAATGGCGTTCTTATTAGAAAATATTGCTAAATTAGTGACAATTTTTTGATACAAACGCCACCAAAATAATGGTATTTTTCTAAAAAAAAATTACTAAATTAATGGTGTCTCAAAGATACAAATGCTGCTAAAATAACGACGTTTTCCAAATACAAATGCCGCTAATATAGTGACGTTTTTCAAATACAAATGCCACTAATATTAGTGGCATTTTCCACATATAAACACCGCTAATATAGTAGCATTTTATAGAAAACGTTATTATTTTTCGTGACACTTGTATAGCCAGCACTCTAATTGATATTTTTCGTAAATACCGTAAATCTTTTAATGACATTTATAAACATCATTAAACGTTAAAAAAAAATGTCACTAAAAACCTAAACCCCTATAGTGTTTGAACTTGGCCAACAAGTTTTGCTTTTTAATTCTTAATTGAAACTCTTTCTAGATAAGCTAAAATCTAGATGGTCAAGTCCTTACGTGGTCACCCGTGTATTTCCTTATGAGAGCATTAAGGTTATGGATAAGAATGCAAATGAGCCATTTAAGGTGAATGGGCAGAAATTGAAGCATTATTTTGCTAAAGCTATTGATTACCTCAAGTCTGTAATTCTACTTTCTGACCTATCTTGAGCTTTTAAAAAATGTTAAGCTGTAGACTTGATTTCAACTATTTTTGAGAGGCAACCCAAGTTTTCTATCATTTGTTTTCATTTTTTCATGATTTTTTTTTAGTTTATGTTCATTGATCCCTTATTTTCTGTGCCTTGTAGACATGAATAAAAACACCTTTTGGACTCACATGATCATATCCAAAACATTAGAGAGGGGTTTTTAAGTTTTTGCAATTTACATTATGTTTTTACTTGTTGCTTTGTTTGATGTTCTGTTAGGTTGTTGTGTTTTGTTTGTAGCAAAAATAAAAATTGATCATTGGAACTTCAAGAAAAGCATTGGCCAACTAGAGGAGTATTTTTCATTTCATGTGCTTAAATTTATATTTGCCTACACATCAAGGACAATGTGCATTTTAAGTTTGAGGGTGAAAAAAAAATTGAGCCAAAATTTCAAAAATTTTCAAAAAAACAAATTTTAGGCTTATGCTTAGTTAACTATTGCTTTGAGTTTTTGGTATGTTTCCCTTGGTTGATTGTTATTGATCCTATGATAGAAACCATGATTAACCTTGATTATAGCTTTAGGAAAAGAATAAACTTGGGTAAAGTATGAAATGAATTTTTTGAATTTGTTTATCATTGAATTACATTTCATTTAGCAATTATTATGTTAATCATAGAAATTGCATTTTATTTTTGAAATTGTGCTAATGTTCTAGAATTTTTCTAATCACTTCTCGAGGTGAAATTCTAAGCTACTATAAATTAAAGACATGACCTAGGCCATCCTTGGATGATTGAGCCTTTCAAGTTGACCTTAATGTATATATTCGTAGTCACCCCTTTTGAGCAGTATAGTACCCTTTTTTTGTTAAGCACCTACATTAACAAGATGATACCTTATTTTGCATTTTCATGCTCGTTGTACCTACCCTACGTGCATAAGGACCACACATGTTATAATTAGAAAGTTATATCACATTTGGGATTAAAAAAAAAAGAAAATAAAGAAAAAAAGTGTTCAAAATAAAGAAAGTGAAAAAAGATCAAGTTTGGGGATACTATTAGTGTTAAATAGCTCTTTAATTGATTCTAAGATTGTAGTGCATGATTAAGGTACTTGAACTTAAACATTGTTTTCTATCCTACCTCTACCCTAGCCTAATATTACAAACTAGCAAAGACCTAAGGACCTTAAGTTTAGTGTTGGCCAACATTAGTGGAGTAAAGTGTGAAAGGCAAACCTATGGAATGTATGTACACTTTGATTATGTTGTGTTAATTTTATGATTGCACACTCATAGCTAGATGGCATGTGATATGTGATGAATGTTACAAACAATGAAACTAGCCCTTATTTAGGATTTACCTTAAGCTATAATCATTATGCAATTTTTGAGGAAACAATTTTTAATTAATCAAAGGAAATGAAAGTGGACTTTTAGAATAAGTTGATTTTGCTTGAGGACAAGCAAAAGTTCAAGTTTGATGGTGTGATAATTTTATTCTTCATAGAATTATCATAAGGTTTTTTTTTTTTGTTAAATTATAACACTTTTATACTTGATTTTTGATTGAATTAATCCCTTTCTACCTAAATATGTTAATTGTCCTAAATGTAGATAAAATGAATGATTAAGGAAATTAAATTAAAAATACACTTGAAAGGGTAAATTCAAGGTGAAGTGTTGAATTAAAGAGCTAAATGTGGAGGCCAAATGGGATGCAAAATACTAGCCAAAGACTTGAAGAAAATAAAGCATCAAGTGGTATCAACATTGGATAGAATTGAAGACTAATTTTGAAGGCCATTTGTAATGATATTTGCCTTGAGTTCAAGGCTGGTTTTGAGCTAAGTTGGAGCTGCATTTGAAATGTTATTTTCTAGTTTAAGTTGCTGATTTGATGAGTTAATTTTGGAAGCAAACATGGTGCAAAAGCTAGCTAGAAATTCAAGTTTAAACAAAGCATCAAGTGGCATCACTTGTGGATTGGTTTTTGGGTTGATTCTTGCAAGACTTGAAGCTATTAAATGAGCTGAATTAGAGCTAAAATTAAGCCACATTGGATGACATTTAAATGTTCATTTTATACCAAGAAGAATCGATAAAAAAAGAGAAAGAGTAAAATGAACAAAGTGCAAGTCAACAAGTAGAAACATAATAAATAATAAAAGTCAAGCATGGTTGCTAGTTTGCATAGCTCAAGAAACCATTATGAGCTAAGAAAGGACCTAGGATAGGGCTGGAAAATAGGACATTTTGAGGAGACAAATGGAAGGGTCAAACTTGTCATTGCTTGGAAAATGATTTTTCTGTTGGCATTTTCTTACTTCAACGTGATTGGTAGGCAGCCTTTGTGAACCTTGTCTTGACTTTTAAGGGATCATTTTAGCTTGTTTTCATGTATTTATTTTGAGCTTTACTTAAGCTTTAAAGGGGACTTGGGAGGAAGCTTTGAATTTTTGACATTTTGCTATTATTTTCTTGACCCTTTTGGCAATGACTTTTCAGCTTTCATTTTTAGTTTTTTCTAGTTTTGGTTCTTTCTATTTTCTACTTGAGTTTGTTTTATATTTGAGCTTTAAAGTAAAGGAAGAGGATAGTTCAAGATATCCTTGGCTTCAGAAAAATCTCATAGGGGCCTAAGAGACTTGATTCTTTCTTTTTATTTTCAATTCATGCTCTTTCACTTTGTATTAATTTCTGCCCATTTTTCTTTTTGTTTTATGTTTTGCCTTGTGGTTTTTGGTGCATGTTTTTATAATGTTTTTTCATTGATAAGATGATAAAAAAATTATTGGTTTATGTTTGGTGAAATGGTTAGGGTGTAGTTTTGGTTTCCATGCATTTTCATGCATTTTGCTTTACTAGTTTCAAAATTGTTTTGAATTCATTTTTGGTTTTGTTTTTGAAGAAGTTCTCTTGCATATTTTTTGTTCATTTTCTTGTTTATTTTAAGATTTTAAGCTTAGATTTCCTATTACATTTATGCATTTTTTTTTTAATTTTGGGTAGCATTTAGCTTATTAGATTTTCATTTTAGGCCTTTAGTTTGCTTTCAGTTTGAAAATTGCTATGCTCATTTTTTGGTCAATTTTAGGCAAAGCTTTCCTACATCTTGTTTGCTTGTTTTAATGTCTATTTTAAGGTATTAAAACAATTCTATAAATTCCTTAAGTAAGATTACATTTGCCAAGCATTTTAGTTTATAGGTCTTAGCGTCCATGCATTCTAGTATTTTCGTTTGTATTTAATTTTCTGCATTTTGTGTTCTATTTTAAAGAAGGGTCACATACATCTTTTTGGTTCATTTTTTAGTCTATTTTAAGGTAGAAAAATGGTTTTTGCAAATTTCTTAGGTATGGTCAAATTTGCATACCATTTTAGGCCATAGGATGTATGCAGTGTGCATTTTAGGCCATAAATTACATGTAATGTGCATTTTTTGGTTTAGTTTTACATTTTTTGTTGGTCTTCCAACTAGCTTTCGTACATCATTTTTTGTTCATTTTAGGTCAATTTTTATTTAGTTCAATTAGTTTTTATAGTGCCATATAGATTACATCTTAGTTTTATAGTGCCATATAGATTATATCTTAGTAATTTTCATTCGGTAAAGTAAGTCAGGTTACATCTTAGTTTTAATTAAGGCGTTTAGCAATTTTTATTTATTTTATTTGTTGTTTTACATTTTTATATGTCATTTTCATTAAAGATTAGCTTAAATTTAATTCTGGTTATATTTTTTAGGATTTAGGTTAGTTAATTAAAAAGTTTGCATATAGTATACTAAGTCTTTGATGAAATGCCTCATATATAGTATACTAGGTGTTCGATGAAATGCCTTAATCAAAATTGATAGCCATTTCATTTATGATTTTAGTTTAGCTTTTAGGTAACCTTTAATTTTTATTTTGAGCACATCATTCCATGCATTTCCATGCTATTTTCATATTTAATTTTTGTTCCATACATTGCATGCATTATAGGCTAAATTAAGATTTTTAAATAAGTTCATTTGTAAATTAAAATGCTAATTATACTTTTTATATTTTGTTAGGTTAATTTTACTTTTTATTGCTAATTTCAAGTTCTGTTTTCCATCCCTTTGCTCTTAAATTTCAAATTTAAATTATACTTTTAATTATGTTTAATTTAAATTTCAATTTTGTTACTTTCCAGTTTTAGTGACCTACCATTTTAGGAAATTATTTTTTTTTGTAATTTTCCTTAGAGATCTTTAACCTCCATAATTTGTAGTTAAATTTAGGTTTTAATTATTTAGTAATTTTATTAGGTTAATTAAATCTTTAAAAATAATTAAAAAAATTTCATAGGATCAAATTTACCTAAAAGGTTGAATTGGTAATTACCCCTATGTTTAAAACTCCCAGATCCTTGAAAAGATGATATCCGAAATACTTTCAATTTTTATTACTTTTGTAACTTGTACACTTATGGTACTCTTCATGGGTAGCAGCAAGTTTTTGGCACTTTTACCGTACATTTAGGCTAGGGTTAATATCGGTAGAGACATGTTAAGGTGTAGTTTGGTATTTTTTAAATATTTTTTAAATATTTTAATTTTTCGTGTATTTTTTTTGTTGCCCTGTAACCCCATGATTGGTACATGCGTAAGTCTAGGAGTCTCAATCTTCTACCTTTGGACCTAGAAATAGAAAAGACTCCTAAAAACCTTAAGAAAAAAAAATTTGGCAACCCTATCCCTAAACAACCCATGGCCAACCCATCTGATCATAGAACTTTGCAAGATTATATAGGGCCCAACATTGATGGATTCCAAGCTAGTATTAAAAGGCCAACAATCCAAGCAAATACTTTTGAAATTAAGCATGCCATCATCTAGATGATCCAAAGCTTTGTCCAATTTGGGGATTTAGCTAGTTAGGACCCAAACGACCATCTTGGGAACTTCTTTGAAATCTGTGACACCTTTAAGTACAATGGTGTTTCTGATGATGCCATTCATTTTAGGTTGTTTCCATTTTCCTTAAGAGATAGGACTAAGAACTGGCTTATCTCTATGCCTCTTGGATCAATCACCACATAGGATGATTTGGGGCATAAATTCATGGTAAAATTTTCCCCTACAAAGATAGTAAAAATGAGGAACGACATTACTACTTTCTCTCAGTAAGAGTTTGAACCTCTATATAAGGCATGAGAGAGGTATAATGAGTTGCTCAAAAAGTGTCCTTATCATGGGCTTCCACCATGGCTTGAGATTCATATTTTTTACAATGATTTTTTGAGACACCATTGATCCATCGTAGATGCTGCTATCGAAAAAGCTTAATGAGCAAATCCATTGAAAAAGCTTATGTGTTGATTTGAGGAGATGACTGCGAACCACTATTAGTGGACATCCCAGAGGCAGAATCCTTAAAACCCTATTGGCATGTATGAGATTAATGCCATTACTTCTTTGATTGCTCAAATAATAGCTCTTACTAAGAAATAGACACTTTAAGATCTAACCATACTCAAAATTCAGTCCATTCTGTCAACCCAATTCAATCCATTAGTCCATTCTCAAGCTATGAGATGAGTAGAAGCGACCATTTAGTGGATCATTGTCCTATTAGGATAAAGCTTATCAATTCTTTCGCTCAACCTAGTAGGCAACAAAATAATCTGTACTTCAACACATATAACGCTAGTTGGAAGAATCACCTGAACCTTTTATGGTCAAATACTTAGGGTCAATCCTCTAGTTTTAAACTCCAATACCCTCATAATTTTTCCCAACTCCTAGTGCCCTAGTACCCACCATATCCTTCCCTACCTTAAGAAAAGAAAAATTCCTTTGAAAACATGTTCTCTTCCATTCTTCAAAACCAAAACAACATGTTGATGAATTAAGCTAATCTCATCCAAGGGCAAGCCGCTACACTCGAGAGTTAGGCAATTGCCATGAAAAACTTAGGGTGCAAAAGGGGTGGATTGCTAATGCCCTTAACACTCGCCCTTAGTGTAGTTTTCCCAGTAACACTAAAACCAATCCAATAAGGGAAAAAAAAGAACATTACAAGGTAATTACCCTCGAAAATGGTAAGCACTTAACTGATCACACTACCACTACTATAGCATCTTCTAATTCACCTATCCAGCCTATCATTGTTGATGAGAATGAGCAAAAGAAGAAAGGATAATCAAAGAAAAAAGATAATATGGGTGATGGTGTGATTCTTTAGATTTCTCTACAGAGTAGTGTGTCTGTTCTTTCACCTAATAAACCAGACACCTATCGACTTGTGATACCATTTCCCTAAAGATTTCAAAATTAGAATAATGAAAAGCAATTTGTGAAAATTTTGGAGATTTTTAAAAAATTACATATCAATATCCCTTTTACGAATGCGCTCGAGCAAATGCCTAGATATACAAAGTTCATGAAGAAAATAATTTTAAGAAAAAAGAGGTTGAAAAGATTATAAGACCATTGCATTTACCAAGGAATACAGGGCCATTATCCAATGCAGCATTCCTTCTAAACTTAAAGACTTTGGTAGTTTCACTATACCTTGCACCATAAGTAATCTCTTATTCGATAAAGCACTCTATGATTTAGGTGCTAGCATTAATTTAATGCCCCTTTCCATCTTTAGGAAATTAGGCGTCTTTATATTTTAAATTTTCATTTACTTTTATTTGAGAATTTTTTTTAGGAAAGAATTTGAACACAATCTAATTCAACCCTTTATTGATTGTTATCTATACTTGAATTAACAAGTTAATTAATTTTTAATAATATTTTTTAACTAAAATTACAATTATAAGTAATTAAGTATCTTTCTTTTTTTTATTTGATTTAAGATGATTTAAATCCATCCTTTTAAACAAAAAAAAGCATGCTCTAAGTCTTAAGTTAAATTTGTTCAAGTGCATAAGTAAATAATTGACTATATACTATAAATGGAAGTAAATGTTAAAACTTAACTTAATTGATCATTGATTCTAAGTTTAAAACCCTACTTAAAATTATAAAATTCAAAATACAAAATGATTGAAATACTAAATAGAGAAGTAAATAAAAATTTATTAAATGAAATTTGCTAATGAATGCCTTTAAATCACTTTTAAATTTAATAAAATTATAATTTATAATAATGTTTTTATATTAAATGTGATAATGATAATTAATTTGATGAATTTTAATACTTTTGAACAACTATTATGTGATATGGTAACATTAAAAATTTAGATACAATAATGAAAATTTTTTAACTAATATAATAGAGAAAATAAAGGATTATGTAAAGTTTTTCCTAATAAAAGAGTTTCATATTAATCCTAAAAATATTTGAAATCAATATATTTGTATATTTTTCATTGAAATACTATGTATCACTAACATTTTTTGTCATATGGAGAAAATAGAGTTATGTATAACTAATTAATCTTTTATCCCTTTTTTTTTTTTGTTTAGGATAATATTTCATTCATGTGCTTTCACCAATTCATTGTAACTATATTCTACCTACTGATAGTTTAATTTTTTTATTTGAAATTTTTTATTATACATAAATTTTTATTATATAAAATATTAAAACTACAATTTTAAAATTTTTAAATAAAATAAATTCCTAACCCTACTACTTGTCACATTTTTTTCTTAAGAAAATTCCAATTCTCATAATAACGAACTTGTTTTTTAAGTATTTATATTGTTAGCCTTGAATTGATCCTTATTTTGAAATGACAAAACATTAAAGCTAAATAAACTTGATCAAGATTTTCAAAAAGGATTTATTTAGTACATGTTTTTTAAGTTTTATATTTTGGTACTAAATAAATAATATGATTTTCAAAGCTTAAACAAACCTTTCTTTGTTTTCATATTTCTCAAACCAAATCTAACTTTAAAGATTATTTATTTGAGCTTAAATGAAAGTTCAATTGTTGTTTTTAAGGTGAACTTATTAATTTTGGACTTAATACTATTTTGATAATATTGGTTTTGAGAAATAGATTAACTTAAGAAAACTGTTTTACAATAATAAAATTTTTCAACATTGAACTTGTTTTATTTTTCTGTATTAATTCACAAAGTCTTAATATTTGAATTTTGTATGGTTGGAAAGCACTTTGAGTCTACTTTCTACTGGATTAAGCAAAATCAAAATCTAAATTTTCTAAGAAAAGATTTTGAATTTTTACTAGACACTCTGTAGTTGTTAAAAAAATTGCATAAGGTGTAATTTTGAAAATTCACTATAATTCGTACACAATGAATTAGGTGATGAACTTTATATGGATAGAAAGCCCTTTAAGTCTAGTTTTTAAATATTGAAATGTTTGTGATTTGGATTTGTAAAACATAAGATATATTCAAATTAGTAAGTAGAGTGCAGAATAGAATATAACCAGCCAATCACTGACAGGATCGATCCCCTCATGGAAGGGATTGATCGGCTCATGATTTTCAAAGGAAAATTAGTTCAAAAAATGAACCAATCGACCTCTCAAGGAAGGGATCGATCGGTTCTAGGCGAAAACACTCCAACGGTTACTTTTTGGTGCTTCCAACGGTTATTTTCTTCTCCCAAACACTTCCACAAGCTACCTCTTCAAATTTTCTATAAATTGAGCACTCCAACACACCAAGAAGATAGATGAATCAAGAGAGCAAGAGCCAATAAGCCACATTTTCATTCTCTCAAAGAATCAAGAGTTTTTAGAGCTTCAAAGTCCATATCTTTGTATTTATTGTATCCAATTTGTATTTTTTGTTCATTCATCATTTTCTTGTACTTAAACTTAGCAAACACTTAGCCTTAGAGAGGTTGTTCTATTGTTTGCAAAATTATCTTTGATATATAAGGGTGGAAGAGAACAAGAGGTGAGATATCCTCTTGAGAGTTTGTAGTGAGATTGGGTAAAATACTACAAAGGGTAGAGGCTTCTATCTTAAGCCTTAGAAAGAAAAAGATAAGTTGTATTTTCAATTCAAGAATAGTGGATTGAAGCCTTGGTGTGGGCAACCAAGAAGAGAGGACATAAGTGCCTTGTGGAGAAGAACCAAACCTCTATAAATAATTGTGTTTGATTTCTCTATCCCTATCTCCTTCCAATTTATTGTTGTTTATATTTGATTTTAGATTCATTAATTATTATTGTTTGCATTACATTTTCATCAAACGTGCTTATTTTTTTAATTTTCATTCAACTATATTGAAATCATTTGTTTGGAAAGAATTTGGAGAAATCCAATTCACCCCCTCTTGGATCACCATCTAACCTATAAAGCTAACATATACAATTTATAATGATTTCATTTTCAACATTAATAATACTAATTTTCTAGAATGAATATAATTGTGGCATAAACACATTCAAAAGATAATTAACCTAAAATTTTCACACGTTGAAAAATTCACCAAAAACATTTAATCTTACTTCATTTTATAATTATCTACTTAAAATAATTCACGTTAGGTTATTCAATCACCTAGATGATAAAGAAGTAAGTAATTTAATACAATTGAAAAAAATTAAATTATCTTGAGATAAAAAGTAGTCAAAGTCAACAATTCTTATGACAATTTAGTCCTGACCTACTGTTAGCTCTATCACTCTTGAATTATCTAATTTTCTAAGTGAGGAGTCCAATTGAAGTATTCAAAGTGTTAAATTAATCACATAGTGTTAATTGTCGATGGAAGCTTTGCAATTGATTTGTATTTGATATTTTGTTTATAAAAATAACAATTATAAAATTTTAAAGAAAAAATTACAAATGAGAAATTAATTATAGAGGTTATTTCAAACTATAAGAATGATATATACTAAAGAATTATTTCAAGTGCTTAAAAGTGATTTAATTATGTTATCAATGATCAAATGGTCAACTTATAAAACATACAAGCAATAAAATCATTAACATACATATATAATTAGTAAATCAATTAAAAAAATTGAAAGGCAAAAAATAGAAAAGAAATAAATATGCTTTAATAACTTAATTATGATTGTTTTTAATGAATTTATTTATCAACATAAACTACATCTACAATTTTTTTATAACAATAAAGAAACAAACTCGATATAATTGTCTTATTCCTACACACATTAATAAGTTTTGATATCATTATAGTATTTTTCATTTGATGTTGTTAGCCTTGAATTGATCATTATTTTGAAATAACAAAACATTAAGCTAAATAAGCTTTATTAAAATTTTGAAAAAGGTTTGTTTAGTATATATTCCTAAATTATATTATTTTTAGTACTAAATAAATACTAGATACATTTGAAATGAAAAATATTTTGGAAAATGATTTTAGAATTTGAAAAAAAATTATTTAGTACATGGTTCTTATAATTTGTTGTGTTTGTACTAAATAAATAATATATTTGAAATAAAAAATATTTTGGAAAATGATTTTGGACTTTGAAAAAGATTTATTTAGTACATGGTTCTTATGATTTATTATTTTGGCATTTAATAAATAATATGTTTTTCAAAATAATATTTGATTTGCTAAAACTTGGAATAAATTGCTTTGAATTAAAAAAAAATTTCAGCAATTTTTTCAAATGAAAAATGTTTTATGATAAAAAAAAAATTGTTTTCCTTTGTTGAAACACGTTTTATACAATTTTGGAAAGAAATGATCGATCCCCTTGTAGATAGGATCATCCCTTGGAAAATGAATCAATCTCTTAAAAAATGGATCGATTGATTTTTTTAGGCAAAAAGTTTCCAAGTTTGAAAAATGGAAAAATGGATTGATCCCTTATGAAAAGTATCGATTGGTTTTATGATTTGAAAAATAAATCAATCAATTTTTTTATACAAAAAGCCACAAGATTTCAAAAATTACAAAATAGATTAATCTCCTGGCAAAATGGATTGATCAATTTTTGCCTAGATAACCCTAAATAACTAGTTTTTCAAAAGAACAATGGCTATTTCCATTGTCTAAACTTCTCCAACAGCTATAAAACTCATTTTCTCTATAAATTGGGTATTCCAACACATCATTGAAGTTAAGATAAATAGGAGAGTAAGCACCAACAAACTTTACATTCATTCTTTCAAGAATTGAAGAGCATCCTTAAAATTAGAGTTTTAATTCTTCCCATTCTTGTATCAGTTATATTTGTTATTCATTTATCATTTTTTGTACTTAAATTAGGTAAACACTTAACCTTTGAAAGGTATTTCATAGTTTGCAAAAAGCCTTTGTATTCAAGAAGACTTGGTGAGCAAAAGGTGTGGTATCCTCTTGAGATTAAAGAGTAAGAGGTGTGATATCCTCTTGGGAGTTTTGTAAATGATTGGGTAGAATCCTAAAATGGGAAAAGATTGCTATTTTAGCCTTAAAAGATAGGAATTGTTTATTGAAAGAGATTTTCAATTAGTGGATTGGACTTTTTGGCAAGTGGGGCTAAAAAGAGAACATACACGCCTTTGGAAAACGACCAAACTTCTATAAATTTTTATGTTTGATTTCTCTATCCCTACTCTTTTATTTTCATTGTTGTTTATTTATGCTTCAATTTCATATATTTCTTATATTTTCAATTTCTCATTTACATTTACATGAAAATAAATATTTGAGAAAGAATTTGGAGACAATCTAATTCACCCCCTATTGGATTATTATCTACGTTTGAGTTAACAGATGTTAAATTTATATTTTTTGGGTCTTAATGTGAGTCTAATTATAAAAAAAAAATTTACTAATGGTATTTTAATCAATCACTTTTAACAAATTTTAAATTAAAATTTTATTAAATGTATTTTAGTAAATCATTTTAGCACTTTTGAATCTAATTATAAAAATAGTATAATAATAAAAAAGAAATTTCATTTAAATTAAATTTTATATAAAAAAAATTACTTAAGGTATTTTAGTCAATCATTTTTAACACTTTTAGAATTAAAATTTTAAGTAATTTAATTTCACATAGACTATTTTAATTTTAGTTGATTTAAATTAAACTTAAATAATTTAATAAAAGTTAACTATTTAAAGATATATTTGTTAATTTAAAAATTCATAAGGATATTTTGATCGATCACTTTTAGTACTTTTAAAGTTCACCCTTTTATATATAAATGATATCATTATAATTACAATCTCTAAATTCTTCCATATTCTATCTTTACTCTTGACCATTTTGAATTTGTTCCTCGGAGGATGGATAATGGTGCCCACTGCCCATCCTTCTATTACCCCAATGCTTTAAAAGTATAATGAACTTTGCATTTATTTTTTATCAGTAAAACTAATCGATATTAAATAGTATTTTTTGCAATCAATTTCTCTCTAGCTCAGATGCCATCTCGACAAAGTCACTTATTTTACACATTCTCCTAGTTGGGTTTTTAAAGTTCCATCGTCGTACTCTTTCATGCTTAAGCCTCACTATTTTAATTTGTCTACATTTATTTACATCATTCAAATATCTTCAAAAGTAATAAACTTAAGACATTTAAACAGTTGTGTAATGGTAGGTTTGCAATTTATTTTGGTTTTTGGTTACCATATACTAGTATGCTTTGCTCAAGATGACATAACATTCAACACAATTTAATTATTTATTTTTAATTTAACTTGGAATAAGTTTTAAGTTTAGAGTTTGCATACCAACTATTAGATGGAATGCTTAGGGTTGTAAATGATACATTGATGTTCGCGAGTTACTTAGGTTTAGTTCGAATAAAACTCAAATTCAACTCAATCATTGTCAAATTGAGCTAAAATTCAAATAGCTTAACTTATCAAGCAAGCTGAGTTTGAGCATCTTAATGCTCGATTCGAGTAACTCACGAACCTAATTGAACTTTTATAGTTTCATATATATTTATTATTTTAATTAGAAAATTATTATTTTAACCTCATATATCAATTCTAACTAAAGTTCAAGTTCAAACACAAATAATTGAGTTTGAAGTCAAGCATCAGAATTGAGCTCATTTTTTATTTAATAAATAAACCTAATCAAACGAACTCGAGTAACTTAATTTTTATCTCGAGTCGATCTTGAACTTAAAAATTAAAACTTGATCAAGCTCAAGTCAAATTTCAAGTTGAGCTCGAGTTCAAGCTCAAATTGTATCAATTTTGTTTGACTCGATTACACTCGAATGCTTATGAAAGTTTATTTCTAAACTTCAAGGTTGAATGATTTTTAAAGTAATTTTGTGTGTTCATTTTGGAACTTTATTTAGTTGAAACGTCTAATCAAAACCTCCAAATTGTAAATGATTTGTAATCTTGTTAATTGTAAATGTGCATTAACTCAATCACGACCTTCAAATTCAAAGCTCAATTTTCACACGAGCTTGTCAACCAAATGATTCTAAGTTTCAAAATGAGTACAATGAGCCTTTGTAAAAAGAAAAAAGAAGTAGGTGTTGAAGAGCATTATAAAACAAAAAAAAATTAAAAACTTAATTTAATAATTTTAAACATTATAGTAATATCATATGAAAAAAAATACATATCTACATAATTTAAAATTTTAACAAAATAGTTTATAAATTTGATAAAGATAAAAAAAAATTTTATTTGATATTTTAAACAAATTATAACATAATAATTTTTTATATTTGACACAAATTAAACTTAAAACAAACACAAAATTACTAAATATAACACAAAATTACTAAAACAAACACAAAATTACTAAAATTTAACTTCCTATCTACCTGAGTATAATTCTAGGAACTAAATAACAACCTAATCACCTAAAAATCCAAATCCATTAATATTTAATAGTTTAGATTATATAGTAAAAAATCTTGATTCTTCAACACTCCCTTTCAAGTTGGTGTATAGATATTAATCACATTGACTAGTGCTTTAAAACTAGGTCTAGACAAACTATTAGTTAGAATCTCCATTGCTTGTTGCTTTAAGGACAAATGGCATGTAGATTAATCCACTTCTAACTTCTCCTTAATGAAATGCCTATCAATATCGATATGTTTCATACAATCATGCTGAACTAAATTATTACCTATGCTAATTACTGCTTTATTATCACAAAACAACTTCATAAGAGGTTCTGATTCTAGCTTTAGTTGTTCAAGAACTCTTTTTAGCCACTTAGCCACATCATCTTACATACTTCATTAACCATAGCTCGAAATTTTACCTTTACATTGCTTAGGGCAACAATATTTTGCTTTTTACTCTTCTGAGTGACTAGATTACCCAAAAAAATGTACAACAACACAAAGTTGATCTTCTACTAGTGATTATGCCTACCCAATCTGTATCTATGAAACTTTCACATTTTTTATATGATTTTTCTTGAACAAAAATCCTTTTCTGGGTGTATTCTTAAGATATCTGAAAATTTTTTGTACTGTCTTAAAATGTTCTTCAAATGGTGAATGCATAAATTGGCTTACAACATTGACTATGAATGTCTAGCCTTGTGTAGGAAAGATATATTAGTTTTTCTACAAGATGTTGGTACCTTCTTTTTTCAACAACACTCTCTCAATCTTTCTTTTTAACTTTTGGTTCGAGTCTATTAGTGTATCATTTGGCCTACAACCACTAATTCCAATCTTTTTTAGCAAGTTTAAGATGTACTTCCTTTATGGTACAACAATTCCCTTTTATGATCTAACAACTTCCATTTCTCAAAAGCACCGTAATGGTGCCAAATCTTTGATCTCAAATTTTATTGCAAGGCATATCTTTAATCTAGCTATCTCAACTTCATCACTTTGTATAAAGATTATGTCATCTACATAGACAATCAAAATTGCAATCTTCCTACCATTAGTATGTTTCATGAACATTGTATGATTTGTTGTCCTTGACTATAGCCTTGATTCTTGACTGACCTTGTAAATCGCTTAAACTATGTCCTTAGAGATTATTTTAAATCTTATAAGGACTTTTTAAACTTTCATACTTTAGACTAAAATTGTCTTCAAATCTTGGTGGAGCATCCATAAAGACCTTTTATTCTAAGTTACCATTAACAAGCACATTCTTAACATCTAATTGTTGTAATAACTATTCCAAGTTCACAACCATGGACAAAAGCACATACATTATATTTAATTTTGCAACTGGAGTAAACATTTTTGAGTAATCAATTCGATATGTCTATGTAAAACCTTTAGCTACCAACCTTACTTTGTAATACTTTAAAGTCCTAATTGATTTGGATTTTACTATGAACACTCATTTACATCCCATAGGCATCTTTTCTTTCGGCAAACTAAACTTTTTCCATGTGTCATTCTTCTCTAAAGCCTTCACCTTCTCAAAGATAACCTCCCTCTATTCAGAAACAATTAGAGCCTCCTATATATTCTTTGGAATATCCAAACTAGATAACTGTGAGGTAAAAACAAATAATAAGGGTGATAGATTTTTATGACACATACTTGGAAATTGAATGCTTAATACTTGTTTTATCACATTTCTTAAGAGCAATCACAATATCTACAGAATTAAGAATGTTAATTTTTGAAAGATCAAATTCATAAGAGCTACTTGGACTTGACAAAACTATATTATTTGAATATGGCTTCGTATTACATGTTTGGCTTTGTAAGGTTGTGATGTCATTTTTTTTTAATTTGATTTTTTCTTAAATAGACAATAAGTTTAAAACCTTTATTTAGTTCTTGAATTATTCTCTATTCTATTTTCTATTTCATTTTTAGGTAATTAAGTAGGTTATCGCATTTCCATATTTGAAACTCTAAAATCTAAACTCATTAAAGTATTTTGTTGTAGGACAAAATTTGTGTTTTTACCTTCAAATTCAAACAATAAGTCTTCATAACTATTCTATCTCTGAAGAAGAGTGTCAAATAAACTTTAAGATTAAAAAAAAAATTACATTTATAATTATAAAGAACTTTTTTGTTTAAGGATGAAAATAATGATACCCTTGTTGTGTTAAACAGTATTCAAGAGAAATACGTTTTATAGCTTGGTGGTCAAATTTACAGAGATTATGGTCATGCATATACATGAAAGCAACAATTTCAAATACTTTAAGAGATAAATCAAATAATAAACGTGACATTGGAAAACTTTTTTTAAATATTTTTAATGGTGTTTGAAAGTTTAAAACTCTTGATGGCATTCTGTTAAACAAGTAAGTAGCAGTAAAAGTAGCTTCCCCCATAAATATTTAGGTACTCTATTTATAAATATTAAAGACCTAGCTACTTCTAAAATATGTTTATTTATTCTTTTTTGCTACTTCATTCTGTTATGGAGTGTCAATAGAAGAGCTTTGATGAATAATCCTTTTTTCTAAAAACTATGTTCTAAGAATTTGATTAAAGTATTCCTTCTTATTTTCCAAAAACACTTAAAATTTTTTCTTGAAATTGTCTTTCAACCATATTATAAAAAGTTTTGAAAACATGTTAAACATTTTATTTTTCTTTGAGTAAATAACTTAATAAATCCTTGTATGATCATTAATTAATGTTAGAAACCATCTTTTTCTAAAAGTTCTTGTTATTTTACATGGATCCCAGACATCATTACGAAAAAGAGCAAATGGCTTAGAAGACTTATAATGCTAAATAAGAAATGTGCATGATGATGCTTAACAATTTGACAAATATCACATTGATAGATTTTTATTCTTAAATAAATCTAGAAAAAAGTACCTTAAATAATGAAAGTTAGGATGACTTAACCTAAGATGCCACAACATTATGTCATTGTTACTAGAGACAGAGATTGGCCAAAGAGAAGTCATTTGAGTTTTTCCACACATGGTACTTCCATCTTAAAAATAATATAGTCTATCACTTTCCTTAGTACTGCCAATCATTTTTCTGGAGTCCAATTCTTGAAATTCATATTGGGTTGAGAAGAATTTAGCACAACATTTTAAATCATGAGTTAATTTGCTAATAGATAGCAAATTACAATATAGGTTTGGAACATGGAAATCATTATGAAAAATAAGAGTTTTTAAAATAGCTATTGATCCTTTTCCAACAATTGCCAAAAGGGAACCATAGACAATTTTAGTTTTTTTATTTTCAGCACATGAGCTATAAGAAGAAAATAATTTAAAACTACCTATCATATGATCTGTTGCACCAAAATCAATGATCCATGGACAACTAGTAATGGAGGACACATCAAAAGTAATAACTTGAAGATGATTACCTTTTTAAGCTAAAGTATAAGAGGAAGACACATTCTTTAAGAATTGTGGATTGAAATAGTTTATACAGTTAGTCTAATTGTTCCTTACTAAAAAAAAATACCTTTGTGATTCCTCTGGAACCATTCAGATTAACTTGCTCATCGACACCTATTTGAAATGCTTTTGACTCACAATTAGAAGATATTGATTCACATGCTTTGATATCATGTGAACAAAACAAATGAATAAGAGAAGATAACTTCTTATTGATTAATATAAAAGTTATAAAGATTTAAATAGACTAGAATTTAAATTTTAAAATTTAACTCCTTTTTTACTTGAGCATAATTCTAGAAACTAAATAACAACCTAATTACCTAAAAATAAAAATATGTAACTATTTAACAATTTATATTTTTTAACAAAAAATCATGATATTTCTACATTAGATATATTTTAAATATTAAATTTAAAATAATATTTTTATATTTTATGGTAATATAATTTTTTAGTTAATTTTTTATTTTTAATAGAAAATAGATTTTCAAAAGTAAAATTAAGTGAAACATTTTAAAATCTTTTTTTAAAAACTTTCGTATCATTTTAAAAAATCTATTTCATATCAAAACATTTTACTAATAAATCATAATAAAAAATTATTGTCTACCGAAAAATCTATTTTCTATCAAAAATATTAAATATCTTTTCCTTTTTCCCTTTCAAATTTATTTTATAAAAAAAGGAAAACAAAAAGAAAAATAAAAATAATTAAAGAAAATTTTAATTTTTTATATTTTAAAATATTACAATTTAAAATAATATTTTATTTTCATTATGAGATGATTTATCAATAATATTTTAAAAGAAAATAAATTTTTGAAAAATTAAAATTAAGTTAAAAATTTAAAAATCCTTTTTAAAAAAATGTCCTTATCATGTTTAAAAATTAAGTAAAAGTGTTTATATCAATTTAAAGAATTAAATAAAAAATTAATATTGCTTAAAAATATTAAGTACAATTTTCATATTATTTTAAAAAATAGATTTATTAATCTTCTTTTTATAGAAAAAAAATCAATTTTGAATTTATTTTCAATTAAAAAATCTCTATTTATATAAAACAAAAAATATTATTTTGAATTATTTGATTTGTTCCCCTTACCGGATTGACGAAGGTACGAGCAGTTATAATTTTTTTTTCATTTATTATAAATATAAAATTTAAATAAAGAATATATTTAAAATTGGTTAATAAAGAATAGATCTATAAAATTTGTTATAAATAGATTAATAAATTGATCTATAAAATTTGTTATAAATAGATTAATAAATTGATTTTCTTAAATGATATGAAAATTTTTATTTAATATTTTAAAATGATATTGAGTTTTTTATTTACTTTTGAAAATCATTATAAAAATTTTTACTTAATTTTTTAAAATGATATGGATTTTTTCAAAAAGATTTTGAAAATTTTAACTTAATTCTAATTTCTTAAATTTTATTTTTTATTGAAAACAAAAGGCATTTAACTAATTAATTGTATTAATATAAAGAACAGAAAATATTTTTCTAAATTTAATATTTTATAAAATATATCTTAAACATAAAAACTTTGAAATTGTGTTATATTTAATTTTTAAACTTTGAGCCAAATTTTAGATTAATCCCTCCGTGTGTTGTGAAAAAACTAGTTGATGCTATTCATATAAAATCAGTTGATATTTATTATCAATTTAAAAAATGTCGTAGACAAAAAAATAAAAATAATATTATTTGGAAAATTAAGATCTAATTAAAATTTAAAAAAAAAAAGAAACTAAAAGAAAATTTAGTTAAAAAAGCTTAGGAACCCGGCTCTTATTAATCTATGTATATAAAACCGTCATAATGACTCGTAAGCATCTTCCCAAACCGGTGGCAAACCACCGCAAACAAAAACCGCCCGTGCAATCAAAATTTCCTTTTTAGCGTGCTTCTCACGCGCATAAGCCCTAGATACTGTAGATTTTTTATCAATTAGATCGAAATTGGGCATAATCTTTTTTCAGCAAAGCATAAAAAATGGTGAAAGTGGTAAGGAGATGCATATAATCAATATTGAAGCTGGTGGATTCAGTTATAGGAAAGGTTGGTATGGCTATGATTCTGTACGCAATTTGGTTAATTAGGGCTTGGCAAAGAGAAATTGGGGATTGGCCTTTTGAAGGCTCTGATTATGCAGCTCCATGGTATGTTTCTCTTTCTTGGGGTTAATGGGGAAGCCTGGGATTTTGGAAAGGCAAAATTTTGGGTTTTCCTAAGGAATGTGTTTTGTATTTGACTTGATGAATGTTTGGTTGTTTGCTTTGTTTTTGAATTATTACTTGTTTCCATTTTCTGTTTGGTTGATGGGAAAATGAATGTAAGTAAAAAATATAAACAGAAACTTTTAGTTATTCAGTTAGTTTTCTTTTAATTCTCTCTTGTTTTGGACAGACCACAATTGGATTTTACTGCTAAAAAGAAACTACATTCGTTTGGGTGAATTGCAGGTTTATCCACACTGTCCTTGGCCTTGGTGTTACTTTGTGTGTGATCACATGTTCTGGGCATGTTTCTGCTGAAACTGCAAATGGCTATTGCCTTTATTTCGTATCCTCTTTCTTGAGTCAGTTAAACTAGATATCACTGTCCCCTTCTTATCATCAATCTTACTGAAATTTTGTTCTAAAAATCAATATTATTGCGGAGTGTTTTATTCAGGGCATACAGTTACTTATTATTGTATCTAACTATCCCTTCTCAATGTTTTTGTTATTTGCTACTACGGATAGTGAATCTGTTGTACTGTTTCACAAACTCAAATCACAAGTTAATGGGATGGTAAGTTTGTTGTTGACCTTAAATGCAATTAGTATATGGCATTCATCTTTTTGCTTCTTATGCTGGAGGCTGCAGTGACCACTTATGTATTACTGGGAAGTGTTGTGTCACACATACAGGAGAAATTATCTAATCCACTGTCGGTGGAGTTTTTACACGTCACAAGTAGGGTTAGTAGGGTAACGAATAGGAGTACCTTTTAAGGGTATATTAAAAAAGAGTTAATTAAAAAAATTAAACATTTGGTATTTTTTTAATTTCACTTGTGGACTTAAAAAATTGCACTGTCACTATATTAAAAAATAGCTCGACATACTAAAGCTTATAATTTTATAACTTTTACACGTCTTACAAAGGTACTGCTTACTACATACGTACACAACACTTAATGTGGTTTATATGCTAATTTTATACCAGGAATTTCCAGTGGATCCAAGTGGGGGTTTTAACAGGTTTAAAGATTTCGTCAGGTCAAACTTTGAATTTTGCAAGTGGATAGGCTTGTCTATCATGTCTGTACAGGTATGTCTCTTTCTTGGAATCAAAGCGATGGTAAATATACACTGCAGTTCACCTATAACTAAAGTGACATTAGTATGTTGGGTTGCAGGGTTTAAATATGCTGTTTGGTTATTGCCTTGCAAATGATTTGAAATGTCTATAATTGGCCTGTATGTCACATAGACAATTAACGTGTTACTCCAAGAGTGTTCTTAACTTTATCGATGCTGTTTCACTGATAGAAGCAATTTCCTAAATGCTTTTTGTTAAGTTGGAAAATGAGTCGGAATCGTATGCTTCGGGTGCAGTTGAGGGTTTATATTTTCATGGTTTGTTTTCTTCTGTGCAGTATTGTTTTCAAAGCCTCCCTCCCTCTTGCCTCTTTCTTATTTCCCGTTGCTACTTACTGCTTTGCACCTAAGTATCAATATTTATGTTGGGGTAATCACTTAAATTTTTTATAATTTTTATTTTGATTATTAATTATAAAAAGGTAGTGATTTAATTACTCGCATTAATAATATTATATATTTTTTGTCAAACTTAAGAGCAAACAAAATAATGATATGGCTGGACACATTAACAAACTTTAGCACTTGGCATTCTCATGTCAGCTCATAATTGACATTACAACTTTGATTAATATATACATAATGTATAAACCCAAATTATAAAATGATTTTTCTTTTAACTTTCTTTTTTTTTTCTTCTTTCATTAGCACATCTTCCTCTCTCTTTCTACCCCTTTCTTCAATTAAACCAGCCACCACCAAATCCAAATTCCCTAAGGTCACTTTAGCTGCCACCCGGAAAGAATAAAAAAAAAAGAATAATTTGTTCTGTAGTCGTAATAGATTTTGTTATATTTGAAAGTGAAAACTTGTTTGAGTTTCTTGTTTGGGTTCTTATTTACTTGGGTTTGGGCATTGCTTCTAGGTTCTACTTCTTTGCTTACTTTTTCTTTTCTTTCTCACTCACGTTGCTTATGCGGTTTCTATTGATTTATGGCTGCTTTTTTGGTTTTTAACCTTGATATTAGTTGATTGAGTTGTTGAATTAGTCGAAGAGGTGTTTGATTTCTTGTTGCTTTTTCAAGTAATTGAGTTGTAGAACAATATATATTAAAATAATTTTACAATTAGGCTAGAGAAGGGAAGAGGGGCTAGTGAAAGAAAAAAAATCATTTTACTATTAGGGGACATTTGGTTAAGGGGAATCCACATTTTTTTTTTCGAAATCTTGATGGTGAGTATTTGATTCCCACGTTTGGTTCAAGATAATCCAATTACAGGAGAAAATGACAGATTCTCAACAATACCCAAAGTCCTAGAATCACAAACCCACCTCTTCCTATGGTATTCTAAGATTCCTAAAAAAAACGTTTACGTTATTTTCAAATTTGACATGAATAAAAAATTATGAAATAGACGTTACCCTTTTAAAAAGTATTTCTAGAAATAACTACAACTCAGTTGTAGATTTTTGCTACTAAAAAAAAAATTATTGCAATTAATGGCATTTGGCATGAAGAAACGCCTTAAATAATTCATCATTTAAGGCATTTGGGTTGAATAAACGCAATAAATGATGATCATTTAAAGTGTTTTCCCCTCAAAAACACTTTAAATGATCATCAAATATGGCGTTTTCTTCTTTAAACACCCCAAATAATCCTTATGTAAATTATTTAAGGCGTTTTCCTAACTGAAACACCTTGATTGATAATTTAAATCTTTTTATTTTCATAGATAAGAGTGTTATGACATGATCATCTTTTAGACACGTCTATAAACAAATAATTAAGGCATTTGTATGGAAAAACTCCTTAATTGATTATCAATTGAGGCGTTTCTTCTTACAACTACCTTAATTGCCCCATATTAAATTTTTTCCCTCTTGATGATTGTGTTCTAACAATATGAACATTCTAACATCTAATCATGAAGCAGAAGAGCTTATAATTTATATATATATATATATCAAATATGGTGTTTATATATATTGAACGCCTTATTTGATGTCTTCATCATATTTAAATAACTAATACGTTTCTAATTTATATTTCAACAGATCTTAGCTTATAGCATTTACTTTTCTCTTTGAAAAAATTTCAACTTCCTCATCCATCATTTAATCTTTATCCTGTTAAGTTTGTCTTTGTTTTTTATACAAAACGGTGTGAATGCTTTCTTATTTATATTGTATAATTGATGTTGCCTTCTAATGAACTTATTTTTCATTTTTTTAGATGTCGTTTAGATTTGGATTTATGTTTTTGATATAAACGCCTTGTTTTGTAGTTAATTTGTTTTAACTCCTTCTACTCTTTCAATGTTTTGTTTGTGATTTATATTTTATTTGATGATGTTTGATAGATTCCATTTACCATATGCCAAGATTTACTTTTCATTATGTTTTTGAACTTTAACGATATTCTATCTTCTAAATAGTTATGACTAGTTTACCATTAAGAAAGAAAATGCAATTGGTTACATTGCTTATAATGCACTTGAACCATATGGAGATTTTGTTGCATATGTTATATTTTGTTGCTATAACTTTATTAAATATTAACGTAGAAAAACGACGTAAACTATCTTATGATGGAACATCTTATGATACTCTACGTATTATAGAGTGAAACTTAAATGTAATGATCTTTGATACGATATAGTGTTTAGATAATACTAGAATGGATAAAAAAGTTTTTACAAAATTATGTTATTTGTTTAAAACAGAAGATGGATTATAATCATCTAGACATACATCAATAAAAGAACTAATAATTATTTTTGTCCACATCATTGTTTATCAAACAAAAAATAAGGGTTATGAAGCTTTAAGTGGTCAAATTTAGAGAGATGATTAGTAGACAATTCCATTCTGTGTTGAATTCTATTTTAAAATTGCATATGCTGTTGTTTAAACAACCCAAACCCGTACCGAACAATTCAACAAATATTAGATAAAAATAGTTCAAGGGTTGTTTATGTGTCTTAGATAAGACATACATCATAGTCAATATAGACGCAATTGACAGGTCTAGATACAGGATTACGAAAAATGAAATTGCTACCAATGTCCTTAGTGTTTACACTCTAAATATGTAATTCATATATGTTCTACTAGGATGAAAAGGTTCTACAGCAGATATATGTTCTACCGGGATGGAAAGGTTCTACAGCAGATGGCAGAGTGTTAAAGGATACCATTACATGTAGGAATGGATTGAAGATCCCACAAAGTATTATTTTTATTATGTTCGTGTAATGTTAATAACGAAACACCTTATTTTCATATTATTAATGTTGTTAAGCGTTCTAATAGGTAATTACTATTTGTGTGATACCAGATACACAAATGAGGAAAGATTTTTGACACTTTATAGAGGTCAACGATACTATCTTAGTGACTGGAGGGCAAGATTCCAATCGTCGAATCCACATAATATTTCAATATGAAACATTCTCAAACAAGAAATTGTATCGAGAGATGTTTTGATTTATTGAAAGTTGGATGGGCAATTTTAAAAGAAAAGTCATTTTATTCAATTAAGACACAGTGTAAAATAATTTTTGCTTGTTGCCTTCTTTATAATTTTATTAACTTTGAGATGATTTTTGACCCTATTGAAGGGCATATTGCTGAATGAAGTATTTTCTAACTAGATGAATCTGAACATCAAGATTTGATTATGCATGTTGAGCATCTGATTGTTGGACTCAGTTTAGAGATAATCTAGCTAATAAGATATTCATCCATTGGTTACAATCCTAAGGATAATAACATTATAGATATGTTTTGTATTCTATTATTTGTTTCCCTCATGATTTTTATTGTATGTATCATATGGTTGAGTGTAGAATTTGCTTTATATCAATGTTGAATATATGTTTACAATAAGGCATTCTTGAGTGTCTAATAATATTAAATTTTGAAGTACACATTTTTTTGCTTTCTTTTCATGTGTATTTGTTTATTTCATTCTCTTGATTTTTTTTATTTATTATATTGATATTGTTTCATAATGTTTAACCTTGTGATTAGAAATTGAACATATCTTCATTGCATGTCAATCTATCTCAATCTGTTCGAGGCATATTCTGAAAAAGATTGGACAGTTTGGGCATTGGTAACCATTTATGAGCTCGAGAGGAAGATTCCAATTTGGTTTAATGTTTACACTCGACTGAAGATTCTAGATGGAGAGCGGATAATGGGATATTTCATGTTAGATATCTATGTTATATTGAACAAATACTAAAGCAACTCATTCTTACTTTACAACTTAAAACTATCCCCTTATCGAATCCAAGGTTAAGTTGCTTAAAAGACAATATCACGTAATTTGTTATATGAAAAATTCTAGCGAATTTGGGTGAAATGATCAAGAAAAATATATCACAACTAAGAAAAAAGTATTTGATGAGTGAGTATGAATAAGTTTTTTAAGATTATATTATGGCTTATCTATCTTTTTTATGATTTTTTTATGGGTTTCATTTGATTCGTATTTGCTTTAATTTATGCCAATCACACCTACATTTAAAAGGTTAAAAAACAAATCTTTTTCATTTTTTGATGATTTTAAAGTGATTGGGATCTTATAAAGCAATCAGTCAACGAGCTGAAATAGCAATCGATGTGGTTAAATTATTCAATGTCAAAGAGGATGCTTATTTCTCTTATGAGTTTGATATCAATGTTGAAGGAAATGCAAAGAGATGAGACAATAATGAAGAAATTGGTTTTGCTATTCCAAGCAATGCTAGGACGACGTTGTTAGGTAAAAAGTGTTCAAGAGCGAAGATGGACCAATCGTTAAGTTGGTGCATCATATTGTCAATATTGGTGCTTCATATAATAGGGCTGTGAATGTGATGGAGGGTATTTCAGCTTACTTTCAAACATAAGTAAAAAATATGGATAGAAGAAAATCACTTTTCAATGAAATAATGCAATTCGAAGAATTCACGTCTAATGAAATACTTGTTGGTGGTGAGTATATATTGAAAAAAAATCACAAAGTTGAGTTTTTCTTTACATTGTCAGCTATATTGAAAAGTAATTACGTTAGGAAACAGTTAAATGAATGTAATACATATCGACCATCATTTGACTTTTCTCTTCTAAAACACATATAGATCGCATTACATTTTATATACAGATTCATTGTATAATTTTGTAAACCTATTTATTTAATTAAGGCAAAAAGAGAAATATTGTAAATATGCAAATTATGTGGCACGTTAAACATAGGTTTATTTATAACGGATATTATACTTGTATGAATCAAATATATATTTGTAATACTATGAATTTTATTTTTGTATTTAAATTACGAACGTTATAATACTTCAATATTATGCCACAATTTGAATTTATAACTGATAACATTGACGTATAAAAATACTTTTTACAAATTGGTGTTTATCGTTGTATATGTCTTTATATAATGTGATTGATAAACAAATATATATATCAATAATAATAAATTAATACTCCAATCAAAAATTAAAAAAATCCAACTAACATGCCTTTGCAAAAAAATTAGAATCAATGTAATGCATATATTTACAGCCAATCAACATTCTCCAACCTCAAGGTATAGCAAATGATAAAACATAGTCAGACCACTCTTTATGGACTTTATCATATTCATCTTTCATGAAAGCTTCCTTTACTCCCTTACTATAAACTAAAAATCAGAAGTCAATGTTATTAAACGAGTACAAAGTTTAGCTTTTTTTATTGGAAGATATTCTTATTGTATGAAATTAATGCTAACCTTGAATAATGTGCTCAAAAAATCATATAAAACTATCTTCATCATAAAATGAAAGACATAATATCCACATTTGGTAACCCCGAGTTGATGATGTATTTGAAAAATAGAATTTAATGGGTTTAGGAAACATTTATCTAAACAAACTCAGTATAAAAAAAAATATTTCACATTTACTGATAATAACACCCAATTTATCTTTCTTTTCTTATCAATTACAACCGTTCCCTTAAATTGAATAGAAAAACAATAGTAAATGCAAAAATAAAAGTAATTATGAAGAAACACAATATAATCTAATTATCTCTTATTAATAACATGTAATACCTCTTTATTAAATTATTAATATCAAGGTTAGGCATCGTATTGGTTTAGCAGAGTTAAATAAGTATGACGTCTAGGAATTGGTATCAATTGCAATAAGCTACCAATGATACTTGCAAAATAATAGGCATGATATACAAATATTAGACATCATCTTAGATATCATAAAAGTTGGAATTTTAGTTGTACGAATAAATCTTATACAACATTATAAGGCACCAGAAAATAATTAGCCCATTTTTGCATGTACTGACCCACATGACGATCATGAATAATGACAATGTCACTCTCTTGACTAATTACATTTGGGTAAACGAATCTGAATCTATGTGTCATTTGTCTTGTCTTGATCTCTCTATATAGACATCATCTTAGATGTTATAAAGGTTGGAATTTTAGTTGTACGAATAAAACTTACACAACATTATAAAGCATCAGAAAATAATCAGTCCATTTTAGCATGCATTGACCTACATGACAATCACTAATAACGACAATGCCACTATTTTGACAAATCACATTTGGGTTAACGAATCTAAATCTATGGGTCATTTGTCTCGCCTTAATCTCTCTATATAAAAACTGCATGATAACACTCAATAGTACCAGTTAATAATAGTACCAGTTAATAATACACCCTAATATGACTTATAATAGATATTAACTTTGAATATTTAAATTAATTAATGAGTTAACCTCATATAAGCAATAATATTATAAGCTGATAAACAAGTGTGTGAATACTTACAAGATTATGTTTGACATTTGCATAATTTTTTCGATGTTTAATGGTGATATACTTATTTTGCCCGAATGTTCAATTGTTGTTCTTTGATTTTTTGAAAAAAAAAAGAATAAGGTAAATCACATATTAAGATATCAAATATATTACACAAAATATTATAAATAATTAATATAATGGGTATGCATATAAAAAATTCTTTTGATAGACAATCTCAAACAAAATGCGTCCATTCTTGATAATTGATAACATTTGCATATGACGATGGAGGATTAGTCAACAAATCACTATTATCAGCGAAGTAAAATATATTAAGTTGTCAATATGCTTTTAAAAGTTTTTGAATGTTTTCCTAGTTAATTGTAACACAAGCTTTTTTATACTTATTTGAGACGTCAAACTGTTCCTAATAAATTTAAAACAATTAGTATGAACACATTATTTCAATTAAAATTCCAAATTAACAAGTTTTTTGGTATTGTTGAATAAACATACCATAAACCAACTTTCATATATGATCCTTTTTATCATCAGAAACTCATCACTATTTATGGTATGTAATAGAAATACTACTACGAACAATTGCTCCAATGTGATTAGCCAACTTGGCAGTTTCATCCAACACAAGCTGCCTATTTTGATTAAAGTCGACATGAATTTTTGTGTTAGTCGCTTTAATTTGTTTACCACATCCCTTTGCTTTTTTTTTTTTCATTACGGGTTTGTCTTTTTTATGTTTAGTAGCAGGAGACATGTTTTTCAAATTTTATAATACTTGCGATTTTGATCATAATTATATGAAATACACCAAACTATTTTTCTAAATATCACATAGTAAACAACCAATATCCATCACAGTTACTAGACCAATATACATAAACATCCTACAACCAATAATATTTTATATGTACAAGTCATACTGTGATTCCCATCTTAAATAAAAGTTCTATGCAAAATAAATGATGAGTACAAATATAACAACTAATTTCTACAAAAACATCTAAACAAACCACAATACTTAAACCAAACAATGAAGAAATACCATACATGAAATGAAAGGAGGTTGGACCACGTAGGTGACGATGGAATATGCATAAAAATACAAATATATATATATATATAGTAAGGAAAAAATACTTATATCAAAGAATATAAATGGTACAAAAAAAATACGTACATACCAGTAAAAAAGAGGTGCGATAGTGTTGAGTGATTGACGAACGACAATGATTAGAGAGATGAAGAAACCAAAAGGCAAACTAAATGGGTTGATAGTTTAAGGGTTTACACGTAATACACCTTTTTATCGTTCATTATATTAGCCATTTGGTTTTTAAGGTTCAATAACGGGGAATGAACCTTTGAAAATGATCATTTAAGGTGTTGGTTTATAGAAAAACCTTAAATGATCCATTTATATTTTAATAAAATGATTATTTAAGGTGTTTTTGTATGGATAACGCCTTAAATAATTCTTTTATATTTTGATAAATGGAGTATTCAAGGCATTCAGAAACGCCTTAAATAATCCATTTATAAAAATATAAAAGGATTAATTAAGTCATTTTTTAACTAGAAATATCATAAATAATCCCTTACAAAAAATATTATAGGATTATTTAAGGCGTTTCTGGTTGGAAAACACCTTAAATAATCATTTTTTAAAAAATATAATAGGATTATTTAAGGCATTTTTCGTTATGCCTTAAATAATCCCCTTTAAAAAATATCATAAGATTATTTAAGGCATTTCTGATTAGAATTTAAATAATCTCCTTTAAAAAAATATAATATGATTATTTAAGATGTTTTCCAACCAGAAACATCTTAAATAATTCATTTAAAAAAATAGAATAGGATTATTTAAAGCATTTTTATTGAAAAATGCCTAAACTAATCCCTTTTAAAAAAATATAACATAATTATTTAAGACATTTTTTCACTAGAAATGCTTTAAATAATCTTTAATAAAAAAATAGAATAAGATTATTTAAGGGGTTTCTAATTCAAAAATGCTATTGTTTATGGCATTTTTCAACTAGAAATGCTTTAAATAATTCCTAATAAAAAATATAGCAGGATTATTTAAGGCATTTCTTGTTAGAAAACGGCTTAAATAATCCCTTTAAAAAAATAGAATATGATTATTGAATGCATTTTTAGTTGAAAAATACCTTAAATAATTTCTTTTAAAATAAATAACAAGATAATTTAAGGCATTTTAATTTAAAAAATACTTTAAATAATCATCTTTAAAAAATAATTATTTAAGGTGTTTTTCAATAAAAAATGTCGTAAATAATCTTTTAAATTTTTTATAAAAGAATTATTTAAAGAGTATACAAAAAACGCCTTTAATGATCATTTTATAAATAAATAAAATGAACATTTATTATTTGTTCCATGATATAAAAAAGGTGGCAAAGGCATTAATTAATCTTTTTTCTATAACAATTTTCCTTACCAATTTTTATTATTAAAAAAAGTGCTAAACGCCTCAATTGATGATATTTTATAAATAAAAACAGTGATTAAATAAAATATTTTATCTTCATTTGTTGCTAAAGGCATCATTTGTATTTTGGATATTTATTATTAATAAAAGCTAATGAAAAATTGTTATTGTATATGTCAAAGAGATTATGATAATTATTTAAGAATTAATATACGTGGATTCCTCTAACTAAATGAGTGAATTTGAATACGGGATGCCCTGAAAATAGAAACAAATCTTGTGTATCGCACTTTTCTTAGGGATCACACTTTTTTTTAGTATTTAAAATTTCGTGAAGTAAACGTCCCTTTATGATTTATAGATTAGTTGTACATGCTACATCAGTGTAGGGGTGAAAAAAATAGAAAAAATATAAAAACAATTTGAAATTGTAGTATTTGATTTAATTTAGTTTGATTTATTTATTATTTGATTTGAATTAAAGTCGAATATTATATATATATATTAAGTTCAAATAAGATTTTAGATTAAAATGTGAAAAATCGAAAAAAAAAATGAATCAAATTATATATTTTTATTAGTTTTTATAAATATTTTAAACTTTTATAAAATAAAAAATTATTTTATATATAAATCCATTTAAAAATATTAAAAGTCTTATTAAAATAATATATAAAAAATTTAAAATTTAAAAATTGATGAATCGAACTAAATTAATAAAATTCAGTTCGAATCGATTTCAAATGAAAATTAATTCAGATCAAATTTTAAAAATTTATAATATTATACATTATTTTAAAAAATTGAATCGAATCAAATTCGAATTATTATTATCATTGCATTAATGTTACTACGTGACTTATGCGGCAATGTCACGTGGCATTGTTAGTTGATTTGCGTGTTAATGTTATTATTTTGTTGCTTTTAAACGACTGGATAACAAAAATATAATATCTTTAATATAAGTGTTTAAATTGTTATTTTTTGTAGTTGACGGATGACCAAAATAAAAATTTTGAAAAATTAATTGACTACTCATGCAATTTAACGTTTATACTTCTATTTAAAAAAAAAAAAGATAAAAAAGGGTTAAATACTATATTTAGGCTCAAATTTTGATATATTTAAAAGAATAATAAATTAATAATAAACAAAAGAATATGTCTTAATATTTTACACTCATTTGTAAAATTTAAACTTGATAACGTATAAAATAATAATTGTTTTTGCTTATTGAAATTTTAAACATTTTTGCCAAATTTTTTAAAAAATTTTTTACAGATTTTTTAAAAAATTTGTATGAAATATTTTTTAAAGATTTAAAATTTTTAAAGGTGAGAACCACTTTATTTTTTTTTTCTCATTTTCTTTTTCCTTTTTTTTAGAATTCACCTATTAAATAAAATTTACTCTGTACGGAGTTTACTTGAGTGCTATATGCGCATCTCTAAATTTTATTTTTTTTGCTTTTTTATGTTTTAAATTCCCTTTTACTTTTTATTGTTTTTTATTTTTGGTTTTACTTTTTTTTTATATTTAATAAATATTTTTTATTTAAAATTTTTAATGGTGGGATACGTTTTATACTATATTTCTTTTTTTTTTTTTAAAATTTTTTTCTTTTACAACTTTTTTATAAGCATTTTTTTTTAAGATTTTAAATTTCTTTTTGTGTGGAACCTACTTAATACTTACATATATGGTTTTTTTTCTTACCTTTTATTAGTTGTATTTTTTTAAAATTAATAAATATTTTAAAGAATATTACGTAAGGAATGTGATAATTTTGCATGGCACTTCATTTGGCTTTTTTTTTTTTAATTTTTTAATTGGGTAATTTTGTAACAAAAGATGTCAATTAATAGAGATATCAAAATAATTTATATTCAATGAGTTTTTATTTATCTCAATATGATAGAGGATATTTTTTTTAAATTGAGATTAAATTAGGATGGATCAAATTTTTTAGAAAAACAAAATCAAGACAAAAACACATTTAGAGTGCTCTCTGTGGATCCATTTTGAGGTATGTATAAAAATATATATTTTATTATTAATTATATTATATATTATATATCAATAAAATTATTATTTAATATATTAATTTAAAAAATTAATATTTTAAACTCTGTAGTATCAATGTGACACTCTCTATGAGCTGGTTTTTATTTTTACTTTTCTTTCGTTTCTATCTTTTCAATTTTTTTTCAATGTTTTCGTTTTTGGTTTTTTGAATTAGATAAAATTTATAAGAAAAAGAGACAATTGAATTATCCATGTGTCATCTTTATTTATTATTTATTTCTTTAATTAGATAAAATTTATGATAAAAAATTAATAAATAAAGAGGACAAATTTTTTTTTTAATCTGTGGTAACACGCAAGTAATCATTCTAGTTTATTAAAATATTACATGAAATTCATATTTTTCAGTGAAGAATTTGTACATATTTTTATTGCAATTAAATAATTATAAAATTATAATAAAAAATTTACAGGTGAAACATTCTTCTCAAAGCAGCTACCATACATTCTCTAACAAGGCCGATTTTCGCTGTTTCACAATTAGTTAGGCTGTTCTTTAAATGCAAAGGGCCTGAAGCTATGCATCTAATTGTCCAGTTCAAGTTTGTAATTTGTTCTAAATCGAAGATGGCTTGTGAAACATTGTCGTTGATTTAAAAATTTGAAAATAAAAAATTATTGAGAGAACCCAAAGGCCACATCAATCATAAACGGGAAAAATGTGAAAATAAACTCTTCTCAAAATTAAAGGTGGCTCTTTTTCCCCAAATAATAAAAAATAAAAATAAAAATAAAAACTTTAAAAGACGAAAGTCTGTTTGAATCTTTGAAGCTTTAACTAATGATTTTAGTAAATGCCCTACTCGAAAAGGCCCAATAAATTTTCAATGAATAACTGGAGATTTCGATTTCATTGATCTAATCAATTAGTTTGTTCATTAAGTGAAGATTGAATCAGAAATCATATCTTTAAATTTGTTGCGTTCATAATTAAAGAACAATCACTGGTTCTTAAACAGCTATTACATTTGGATAATCATTTATAAATCATTAAAAATTACTGGCATGTGCTAAACAACTCATAACAAAGACATACACAATCAGTAACACCGGCCCATCCACTATCAATTTTTCATACAGCCCGCAAACAGGCTTTAGAAAAAACATGAAACAAAATGTAAAATATTAAAAGTAATTGAAGCAAGCATTTATGAGC
Organism: Durio zibethinus; assembly: GCF_002303985.1. Next base: position 11,829,195 of record NW_019167915.1, on the reverse strand, counting down.
TTTTCCCTTCCCCCAGGACCAGCTCCGTGGATATATACATATACATTTTTGCCTTTTCAAAAGCATGGTTCGAGTTCTTATTCTCTGGACACCCATGCTTTATTCTTGAATAAAATACTAGTAAATCGAGGATTCACATTCAACGGTAGGAGCTGCTTTAACTACCAAATAATCATTCTTTATTAAAGCATAATTGAAATTATATTTCATTTATATAAAAGCAAACTTGGGTTTAAACCCAGAGGAGTGAAGATAGCAGAAGATGGAGCGTTAACATCGCCATATTTTCTGACCATAATGTTATGTGTGCTCTTCTGTTCAAAAGATTTCATAATAATAATAAAAAAAAGTTTCTCTCCGGGAGAGTCAAAGAATGCTTTTCATTCTTTTTTTCTTTTTCTTTTTATTTCTTTTATAAAGATTCATACTTCTTTTGAGAGCGCTAATAACCCTTCATTTAATTAGTTACCTGCAAATTGCTTTTTATTCTTTACATTACAGTATTAATTCCAATGCACCAACAGTCAAATGACGATTATCAATGACTTGAAATAACTTATCATTGGAATTTAAGCACGATCACCTAGAGCATTATTTCTCAATTAATTAACAAAATATAAGTTTTAATTTGAAAGAAAAAATTTAATTGCTTGATTGAGTTTGAAGTTTGAACATGAACATATTATCAAAAGCTCTACATGGAGTCAATCACTGTTTATTAATTCGTGTTTTGCGTGAGCTTAAGAAATTATGATTGCACTTGCAATTCAATAAACGATAAGCCATTTTATGAAAATTCATATTGTAAATTAACTAGAGAATAATATTGGTATGATTTTGTCAAATAAACATTTCAGAAGTTATTTTTCCTTCTATAGTTTGTTGTCAGGTTCACATTAATCTTCAAAGTAGATGGAACTTTTTTTTTCTTTTAAAATAGCATAACCCATTTGAAAATCTTTGCAAAATTGTCGGAGTAATCAGAGAAAAAAAATAGTATGCTGATGTTGAAAACATTCAATTATCGGCCATGGATGTGATTTCAGAGTTTATCTCTGTTAATAACTTCAATGATTAACCTCTCCTTCGGGGTAAGTTTATTTGGTGCAACAACAGTTCTATATATGAATAGGTTGGATCAATTTTTGATTTCTGAAGTTTACTAATATCATGCCATTCCTACATCACAGCTGTTTCCAAAATCTGTCTCCGATCACAATCCTGTTTGTCTATCTCAAGATAATCAAAATCGGGGCCCAAAACCTTTTATCTTCTTCAATCATTGGATGGATATGACAAATTTCAATTGATGGTCTCTTCCTCTTGGAATCAGAACCTCTCTGACAGCTCATCTGGTTCTGAGACTATGACTGTGTTCATAAAAAATATATGAACAAGATGAAGAGTGAAACTATCACGAAAAAAACAAAGTAAAGTGATCATTATAGATATTATAAAATAAAACAATTTGTAACAATTGTACAAAGGATATATTTCATGGTTAGAATTACTATTTAAAGAGTGTTCTTTAACAATAGAATAATGTACATACATGATAGGAGTGTAGTGTGATGTTTTAATCTTATATTGAGAGATTTTGATTTTATATTGAAAGATTTTGAGGATTTGTTATGATATATAAATAAAATTTTAAACTCAAATTTATGAAGAGCTTTTTTAGGATAAAATTATGAGATCTTCAAGTTAAAACAGACAATATCTTAAAAATTGGGTTTGAATCTCCAAAAATGACGTTCAGAACAATTATCAATCGAATAGAAACTAAGTGTTATATCATGGGAGTTACCTTTAGAATTTTGAGGAAGCTAAGTGTTACATGGTAAGATTTACTTTTAGAATCTTAATATCTGATACGATTATAATTCTATCAAATCTTACATCGATGGAGAGATTTTGAGGATTTACTATGATATATAAGTATAGATTTAAATTCAACTATGATATTTTCAGGTCAAAATGAACAATATTTTATAAGTTGAGTGCAAATTTCACATGTAAATCTTGTGAACCTTCAATATGCAAATACGAATAAAAGTTTTAATATGTGATATGAAAAATTAATCTAGCTATGCTGTAAATCTCTGGATGAGATTCAAGCTCATAATACAAAATCACCTATGATGAAACTTGACTTATCATTTGGTATAAAGTCAAAACAAGTCAGGTTTTGAATTCAATGAAACAAAATACATTATCGATATGTGACTAATAAAATATTTTCATCCCACATAATGTGTTTGGTACTCATAATGATAAAGAAACAATAAGTAATATATTCTTAATAGACTCATAATATAAATATGTTAGAGCTCATAATATAAATATGTTAAAGTGATAATTATGAGAATACTTTCAATGGGATTAGGAATATCAATCTTACTCATATCCAATGAGGAATCTAACTTTTTACCCAAATGGAGATGAGAATGTATATTATATTGTGGGTATGAATTTAAATTTTTATTAGGTATGGGATAGGGATAGGTAATATAACACATGTCTCATACTCATAACCTACATATATATATTTATATATATTTAATAAATAAAGTTTTTTATTAAATAAAATAAATTATTATTTTAGATTAATTAAAATAAATATATTTTTATTGAAAAAAAATATATTAATATATATTTATAAAAAATTATCTAAATATATAAGATAAAAATAAAAAAAATAAAAAAATGATTTTTATTTTTTAAAAAAGTTATGAGTATGAAAATTATTTATATCAATTAAATACCTATAGGGATAAATATTGAGATAAATTTAAAATACCCCTTAGGTATAAATACAGAATGAGTACAATACAAAATTTTAAGGATAGAGATGAGAAATGTTTTATCCTCCCTATACTTTATCCATTGACATCCTTAGATGGGATCTATTTATATGAGTACGAAGTGTGACGGTTTTTAGAAATTTAAGGGCTTGATTCTAATAGCACATGAGAAAAAGATAGATATAGACACATGACCAAAATAGTATCCCCAAATTCTATGCATTTTTTAAGCGTAGAAATCTTTTGCGTGAGATGTGTTTGATTATTCAAATGAATAGTTGGTTCAAAGCATAATTTGTCATGTAATTTTAGTTAACTTTAACATGTTTTAACTAAATAAAGATTCATTCTTAAAACACCTTTGTTTATGCAAAAGATTTTCAAAATTATTAAAAATTTGGTTTATTTTGAAAATGATAAGGGTTTATTAGAATATTTTCAAAATAATAAGTCTATGACTTACGTGGTGAAAAGTTGTGCCTTTTTAAAAGATAAAATTATTTATTAAGAGTTGTGTTTCTTGAAATGTCTCTTGCAAAGAGACTTAAATTTTTTAAAGTTACAATAATGATAAAATATTAATCCATATAATCAATTATTATATCATATTCAAGTTACAATCATTAATAGTTAACTAACAAATTATAATATAACTAAATAACCAAAATCAACTATAACTAAAGAGACAAAATTAACATTGAATAAGGTTGTGTATATGGAACAAAACCAAAAAAGTTCCCTTCAAGTTTTTCATAATCGATTTAGATAATTCTATTTTTCCGTCAGTAAATATTTAATGAATTGATTTCATTAATTCAAAACACAATCGATTTTATTATATTTTTAAAATTTATTGCATACAACTCTTTTTCACACTTACTAAATACTATGATAGAGACAAATATAGATGAAATTGATGTTAGCCTTGAAGACTTTTAAAATTAAGTTTTTCAGTCCCTTGTTCTAACAAATAACTCCTTTGTGGATGGCTTGGCTAAGAATGGTGCTAAAAAATTCCAAGAAATTTCCGCTTTCTTTTAATTTGATTATCTACTCCATTATCATTTCTGCGTGCTATGGTTTCCCTGTTTCTTTTACAAACTTTTTACCTTGCCTTTTGTTCTATTAATATATCTGCCTTTAAAAAAAAAAAAAAATCTACTAGGTACTAGACAAGAAGATCGTAGCACTAGAGTTCAAAATGAGTGAACAGAGCAGAGTCAGCAGACGATCCCTGTGAATAAGACGTACCCGGCAAGAGGTCACATGCAATGTCTAAGCTTGCTGAGAAAGAAGAATTTTTATGCAAAATATAATCCTCTTTTGAAATTTCATGAGATCTTTTTTTGTACCTATTTGTGTTTTAGAGAAATTTGTGGAGTAACTCAAGTTCAGTTTTCCTCCCCCACCCAGCCCTTGAAATTTGCGGAGATTTTTTCTGTTCCTGAATTGTTGGGTCTTGGATCAGCCCCCAAACAACCCTCACTCAAACAACACTTACAAACAAAAGAGTTTAAAACTTTTTTTTTTTTTTACTTTTTTAAACTCAAAGCGATTGGAAGGCGGAAGCTGCTTTTTCAAACAAATAAAAGTTGCTTAATCCACTAAATTACATGTAACTCCAGTAGAGGGCAAATAATGCCTAGCCCCTTTAAAACTTTTAAAAATGAGAAACAATAGTATATAAAATTATAGAATTGGAATATAAGTACTTGATCTGATTTCTAATCTTTGATTTACCCAGCGGCATTTCGATTAGAAACCATCATGCAGTTTACAATTCCACAGCATTGGCAATTTCTAACTACATTGACTGGAGTCTGGAGATGCACTGTGTCGTAAGGAAATGAGTCAGAGTCATTACAGTGTGTAGCATATGGGGTTCGCATCATTATTTTCGTTACAAACTAATTTAATATTTGGTCATCGATCCCCACATGATCAGTTCAGTGGTCCATACTTGTGTAACAAGATAAGGTATTCACACAAACTCTAGACATTGTTTTTGGTTGATAGGGCCACCAATAATTCAAGACTTTCGCATGCCACAACTCCCTCTCAAGTCTCTGATACATCTCTGGTTTTTAAGAGCTTATAATATAGAAATTATTTCTTCTGTTACAAAAGTAGAATATATTTCTTTTTGTTTGTTAAAAAAAAAAAAAAATCTCTTTAAAGACTAGTGCGTTGAATGTCTATCTACTCTAGCTTGAGGGCACGTTTTGAGAATTAATAAACAAAATATTCTTTGAGATTGAAGTTAATATTTGACAAAGAGTTACTGCATAAATATGGATAACAGAGATAACAGAAATGACCCAATTTGCCCAAAAATACAATTGCTTTGTTGTCGTCGTTGTAATTGGAACTATTTCGGTACAAGCAAATCCAAGATTGCCTTTGGCGGAGAATATTTTCATTTCTTACAATTTATGAATTTTACAGGTTAAATTCTTGAATTCTCAAAGACAAATAGGTTAACAAAATCAGGCTAAACACTTTCACAGTTCAGGACACAATACTAAAAAGAAAACAGGTTCCCAAGTAAAACATTGTTGCTTATGGTACAAAGGCAAACGAACCCACTTTTGGCATGTTGAATTGCCAATACGACATAGTTTCAACCACATCAATAATAACCTAACGACTAACCATCACATGGCCCTGAATTAAAAAAAAAAAAAAAAAAAAGACTGCAGCAACAACAAAACAACATTAACGGTCGAATACCAAAATGACCAAAACACCTCTCAGCCTCTCTCCAGGAATGATCACGCGGATTTAACGCCTTAACTGTCGGTGGACCCTCCAGCCCCAATGGCACATTCGTAAATAATTCCAAAAGTAGTGGATCCCATAGTCACATTGAACTTTTTCCCTACTTCTTCTGCTGCTATATATGTATGGAGCTCTGTACACTGTTTTCAAGTTCATCAATATTCAATGCAAATAAAAACTGTCGGCAGAACTAGTTAGCTATATTACCTGCATTTTTCTAGCTACTTTTTCTTTCACTTTTCTTTTCAACTTAATTTGCTCCGTCCAAGGCTGAACAAGAGGTGGCGCCGCCAGTTGACAAAATGCAGCGCTGCCGTGGATTCATTGGGAATGGTACATTATGTTGTCTAGTGTTGTTGGTGTGTTTAAAGGTGTCTGGTGAGATCCCAGTGCCGCGCAAGGTTTCTGACCTACATTGGCATCCTGCCACTGCCACTTGGTACGGCAGTCCTGACGGTGATGGTAGCGACGGTAAGTGCCCACCAGCGTGGCTTCTATTTCCGTAATGTCACATTTTTTTTTATGTATTTTAGATCTGTAACAGGGGTTTTATATTAGCTGATTTACGGTTTTTCTCTTTCCATAGTAGATTTTGTTTGAGTCAACTCAAGTTAATCAAATTAAAATGTTAAATGTCGTGCTCAATTTTATTTTTCTAGGTTGAACTATGTCAATTTTTTTTCTTCAAGAAGTGAAGTTTGTTGTGTATGTGATTTTGTGCAGGGGGAGCATGTGGGTACGGGTCATTAGTTGACGTTAAGCCGCTGAGGGCCAGAGTGGGAGCGGTGAGCCCAGTACTGTTCAAGAACGGGGAAGGGTGTGGGGCATGCTTCAAAGTTAGGTGCCTAGACAAGAGCATATGCTCTAGGAGGGCCGTGACCATCATTGTAACTGACGAGTGCCCCGGAGGGTACTGCGCCAATGGGCGCACCCACTTCGACCTAAGTGGTGCAGCCTTTGGCCGCATGGCTATAAACGGTGAGAGTGCACAGCTCAGGAACCGAGGCGAACTCCCGGTGGTTTATAGAAGGTATGTGCTCTTGAACTGGCTAGCTCTGTACTATGTTGTTATTCATCGGTTCCTTCAACGGTCTTTCTTTTTCATTGTCACTTCTATTTTGTCACTTTTTTCTTTCATGTTTTTTATTTACTACTTTTTTTAATAGGATGGCTTTACCATGTGGAAATTACCATCATCCTATCGCACCATATTTTAAGGAAAAAGAATGAAATCTTATGACAATGTATATTTTTTATGACTATATCTCTATAGCTTTGTTTGCTTGGTTTCTTTGTGAGGGAATTATATATATATATATATATATATATATAAATAAAAGACTTGAGAGTAAATAATTACGGCTGTACATCTCGATTTCACAATTCACACATAAATGGATTGACCATTGACTGCAGTTTCACCTTTTACCACACATAAATGAGGAAAGGACAGGAGCCGAGTCCTGTTTGGGCTTCTAAGGCAATTGATTCAAGGCCCAAAATCAAAATACATTCAGTAGATTTGTTACATTTTGCTTCAATCTTTTTTCTCTTGTCTCCATATTATTGATTTTATTTTATTTTATTTTTTTGTTTTTGGGTGGAAACTGATTTTCTAAACTTAGCCGTTGACACTGTTTTTTAAAATTTTAGGACCCCATGTAAATATCCTGGGAAGAACATTGCTTTCCATGTTAATGAAGGTTCAACTGATTATTGGCTATCTCTTCTGGTGGAGTTTGAGGATGGAGACGGAGATGTTGGGTCAATGCATATAAGAGAAGTAAGCTATCTTCTCTTTTCCATAAATTCTACTGTTCATATGGTTAGAAAAAAATTATAGAAAAAAATAGTTAATTTTATTTAAATGCAAAAAATCATTGTGACTTCCATGGCCCAATATAAAGGCAAAATCAGAAGTGAAAAAGCCCTCTTTAGGCTCCACAAAATTCAGATATGACTTGACTTTAGGAAAATTCGTAAGTGCTACATCAATAAAAGTGCAAAAGGCATGCCTGCATCTTCAAAACACAAAGCACTTTCACATTTACATGGAAAAAAGCTACGTAACTCTTGTTCAAAAAATTAATATCCATACAGTGTCCATACCTTAAAAAAGGTAATGGTAGAATGCTTCGAAAATATTTTTTTATTATTAACCCTTGTTTAAAGGTAGCCGCTTCCTATTATCCTGGATTTGTCTGCTTAATCAGGTTCCATTAGGCAAACATATGGACACTTTATTAAGAAAACATTGCCTTGGTTTTCCTAATGGCGCCAACATGCAAAGTGCTCGAAGGCACTTTTTCGGCTGTTACTTTTTCTTCAGTTGAATAATGTTTAACCATTTATTGAATGTTGACTCCATGCATGTGATGATGATATAGGGGCCAGGCCACACTAAAAAAGTCCCATACAGCATGTTCAACATTATATTTTCCTGTCATTTCTTTTGTTTTCCCTCCGAACCCATAAGTCAAAAGAATATCATTTGGACATTATGACATTAGCATGTGAGTTTCTTTTAACTACCAAAATGTGATCAGAGTATCCACCAACTATGGACAAATAATCTTATTTAAACCAAAATTTCAGCTACATCTTGTTATTGTTTCTTACCCTTTTCTTCCCAAGTTTGAAGGTGAAAAAAATGCAACATGCATAAATGGAATTGCTTGAAAAAACTTAGAGAAGTACAGAGACTCGAAATCCACAAAACTAAATTAAGAGATGAAAGAAGGTTATATGTGCTGTGGTTATTATATTCTAAAATGCTATTAATTAATAGCTTTTGAAATTTGGATGTTGGCAGGTACGTTCTAGTGAGTGGCTAGAGATGAATCATCTATGGGGAGCAAATTGGTGTATTATTAGGGGACCCTTGAAAGGACCATTCTCAGTGAAACTAACAACACTATCAACAGGAAGAACACTCTCTGCAAGGGATGTCATTCCAAGAAATTGGTCGCCAAAAGCAACTTACACCTCTCGCCTTAACTTCTTCTAAATGTGAAAGTAACAACTGGTCCACGACAAAGAGGGAACTAAGCCCCTTCTTTTTATGTCAAAAGGCTCCCTTGCTAGTCCCCATGACAGAAAAAGTATTCCTTGTCTTTTTTTTTTTTTTTAAAAAAAAAAGAGCTAGCCCATTGGGCGGCATAATGGCATCCAAGGGCTCTTTCTATTCCTTTTTTATTTATCTTAAATAGTTTTCCCTACTTTTGTAGTGTGCAAGTGCTTGCAGATCAATGTAGCCCTCTCCAAAGGAGAGAGTGCGTTTAATTACTATTGTTGCTGCCATTCATGTTTGAATGTAATTTGTGGTCTTGTTGGATTTTAATGAAATTTGAAGCATTATTGAATGTAAAATGTTAATTGTGTTGTCAGTTTGTGCACGAACTTTCCTCCCATGATGTTATTGCAAAAAACCTCCAATATACTTACAATTAGTCGATTGAAGTTAACTCTTGCGAATGAGAATGTAAGACGGTTGAATATTAATCAGCAGGATTGTCAAAATAAGAAATGAGATCACTACCAAGTTATTTATTTATTTTTTTACATTAAATCTCTCAAAGACCCATCGTAGTAGTACTATTTTAATGGTGAGGTGGATCACACTAATCTATTCACATGCAATGTAGTGTTCTAATGCCGCAGCAAAGTAGCTCCGTGAAATGGGTAATGGTGAGTGCTGACACGAGGTATATATGTGACCCCACACACGTGGAGGAGATCCCTTCGAATCCTCATTGAAAGACTCTTGTCATTGAAAATGAAAAACCAAAAAAAAAAAAAAAGAGGAATCTTATTCGGAAATTTATTGTCATGTGGGAGAACACTTATAAAAAGAAGAAAAAAAATTCGAATCTCTAAAGTTCCATAATGTAAACTAAAATGCATTGTCGAACTACTTGTAGAAAACTGATTCAACTTTACCTTTTGGTTCTTTCAGCCTATGCTTGCTTTAACCGTATTTTTTGGAATAATTTGAATTTCACACCTGGAAATTATCATAGAATCTTGTTAATGAATTTCTTGAGCACTTATTCGATGTGCTCATTTACTTATTCAATGTCAAAGCTCGTAATTCAGTAAAATCATATAATTATTGGGGAAAACCTCAACCAAGAGTCAAGACAAGGGCACAGTGGCACACAGAATAGATGAATGTAGTGCCAAGGAAAAAAAACACGTTGCTATATAATTAATTTCCTAACAAGAAGCACTAGAAAATCTTCCCTTTACATATTGCCTACAATTTTCAAAATCAGAGGAAAGCTCTCTGCAGCTCATGCTACAGCCTTGAAAGCCATCCGAATTCCAAGGTCTCTGCTCTTAGTCTCCGTTAAGAATTGTTAAGCGAAAGCTTGAAAATAAAGAAAAGAAGTTATAAACACGAGAAAACGAATATATATATATATATATATATAATTGTTGTTATCACTTGGAAGCATCAGGATCGGATTTAGCTGTCTTATCAGCAGTCTCAACTGAAGCTGCAGCCTGTGGTTTTGGTTGTTCGGGAGCACCGTTAGCAGCAGCACGCCAGCATCTTTACGTGGTGAAGCAGGTGCATTTTCAGCAGCAGTGCCGGAATCAGTTGGAGTTGAAATTTTGCCATTCTTGGCGGCCTTCCCTTCCTTTGCATCTTTTCCATTCTTGTCTTTCTTGCCATCTTTGCCTTCCTTTCCATCTTTGCCATCTTTCGGTGGAGGCATCATATGAGGTGTAGGGTTTTGTTTCAGCTTCAGGAAAATTTGCATCATTCTTGAAAGATCAGAAGGCTTCCCAGGCTTTGGACCTTGAATGATGAAAACTGAAGGTTTCTTGTCAGTATCTTTTCTTCCTCTTTCTTCTCAATATTAGCAACCTCACAAGGAATGAGCTGAGCAATTGCTTTCCGGTACTGCTGGTGAGCTTCTTTGTTGAACTTTCTTGATTAGCCGAGTATAGCTGCATAACAGTACAAAATTGATTTAGTTTAGTCTGGTAAAGAGAAGAGAAAAGAAAGGCTGGAAGGCTAAACCAGAAATCATAATGCTGATTAGTTTCCAAACTTTCGAGTTTCTACCTTCTCTCTTTCTCTGTTGTTAGCCTTGTTAGTTTCACAATTTTGATTCCTCTTCTCATAAAAGGATCGTCTGTATTCTTCCGCTTCAGCAATTATATTGTTCCGCACCTCCTTCTCTCTTTTCTCCTTTTCCTCAAGATGAGTGGCATTGAGGCTGTATCAAAGGAATTTAAAAGACCAGAATCAACAGATTTCATTTTCCATACAACCCCAGAATCATACAAACCACTGAAGTTTTAAATCAATTGATAAAGATATCATGCGCAGTGTACGTACCATAAAATGCAAGTTTTCATTTTCTCATGTGCTTAATCTAGAAGCAGGGAAAGCATCTTTTATATTGGAAATTAAGGGAAGTATGCAGACGGGAAGGAAGAGAATGGTGGAGCAATGGATCTTTGAAAAGGATTAAAACAACCAATTACATGTTTATGAATGAAATTGGAAAGATGGAAACCTAAGTTTATATCAACCTAGGTTTAGGGAATAAATAACAAAAAAGGAAACATGAAACATCCATGTACATAAATTTCAAAGTCGTCATATTATATAAGACTAAAAATTCAGATTAATGCATTGCGAATGTAAGCACTGTTCATGTGCTATTATATTTTACGTAGCGTCTCAAAAGATGTTTCATGTACTATTATATATAGCCCTTCTTTAAATCACACATAAATCCCACTAATTTTAGTATCCTCAAGCTTATGTGCATCTTATTGGGCAAAAAGCCTCCAATCAATCATGCCAACAGAAGTAAAATCAAACAATCGATCAAGCACATAAGAGATAATAATTTAACATGATTCGACCTAATTGACCTATGTCAACGGATGAGAAAAAAGATTCACTAAGTGTAAAGAATTACAAACATACAATTCATATAAATCAACACTCAATAATCAATACTCATAAAACCCTCTTAATCTCTTATAGTCTTATGAAGTATTTTTAACCAAAATAAACATATACCTATATACACTCATGCACCATTACCAATGTAGACCCTCTCAATCTCCTATGGTCTAAGTAACATACATATATATACCTATATGGACTTTTTCAGTCTCTTGTAATCCACTCTAACATACACAACCATAAAGAGAGTAATTTCTTCTAGTCCTATAGAGTGTCTATCCTATAAAACCCTATGACTTTGTTACATCTTTTTCTCATACCTAACCTTATAGAGACTTCACCTATTTATTATAAGCATACAAACTTGCCTATCAAAAATCTCTTTCCTTTTAGAATTCTTCTTTTACAAGTCTTCTTATCCATCAAGTAATATCTAGCTAATCTCAAATAAAATCTCTTATGGGCTTTGAGTCATTATTTCTAACAATCTCCACCTTGAGTCAAATTTCATCAAATCATCTATTTTTATGCAAGACATGCTTGGCTCCACCTGCAATGAAAGTCTCATAATTATTTTTTCTTGTTTCTTCACGTTTCACGTAAATTGATCTTCAATCCTGAAAACACGAACTCAAAGTCTTCTTTTGAATCAAGCTCTTCTAGGTTTACCTCTTCGCATTTCTCAAACCTTCAGTTTTGATATCATTTGTTAAGATCACAATAGCTTTGATACCACTTGTTAAGGATCACCACAACTCTGATACTACTTGTTAGGCAAAAAGCTTTCAATTAATCAAGCCAACCAAAGTAAAGTCAAATAATCAATCAAGTACATAAAAGATAACAATTTAACATTGTTCAACCCAAATAACCTACGTCTACGATAAGAAAAAAGATCCACTAGTTGTAGAGAATTACAAATATATAATTTATATAAATCAGCACTCAACAAACAATACTCATAAAATCCTCTCAATCTTATGAAATATTCTCAATCCAAACAAACACATACCCATATATACTCATGCACCATTATCTATATAGATCATCTCAATCTCCTATATTTTTTTTTGTAATTACATTATACATTGAAAAAAAAAAACAAAAATAATGTAAAGAAAATGAACCGACACCATTCACATCGTACGGAGCCTTCCTCTTGCATCTGTTTAGGCGGAGGCAATAACAGCCCATCAGAGGCAAAAATCTCATCATCATCATCACCATCATCACCACCACCATCAATATTAGTACCATCGATATCTCCACCTTTATCCATCACAATCATCATAAAAAGAGTCATGTAGTCAGGGTTAGGCATGGACATCCCAAACCTATAAACATCTGAAGAAAGTAGCTCATTATTGTGGTTGTTGTTATTATTGGTAGTATTAATATAATCATTTTTATTATCATTATAAGAAGGATTAATGGTGAGATCATTTGAAGCAAAAGCATAGGGATGAAAGAATGAAGAGATGTTGTGGCTCATGTAGGAATTGTTGTTAAAAAGGTAAGATGAATTAATGTCTTCTCTTTCGTCATTGCTCATTTTGTAGAATGATGCCATGGTTAAAAGAAAGATACAAAAAGCTTTTGTTACCTTAATGGGCTTTTGTGGTAGGTTTTAGCTTTTGATACAAAAATCATTGTGTTCAGATTGAGAAATGGAAAGGGGAGTTTATTGGTTTAGAAGGTAGATTTAAGATAGTTTAGAATGGAAAAGTCTTCTCTTTTTTTTTTTTTTATTACCACTCTTAACTTTTCCAAATTCTTTAGTAAAGTCTAATTTTTTTTATACTATTTACCCAATCATTAATGTAGAGGAAAAAATTGAAGAAATCAACAAACGTAATTTCCAAAAATCAATTCAAACACTAAATTCCTCCAATAAGTATTCTTGTAGAGGAAAATGTCATTTATTAATTAAGAAAAACATCATTCTATATTTTCACCCACTATATCTCTTTAGGTTAATGTAAAAGTCATTGAAACTCATCGATTATGAAAAGAAAAAATGACTTCATTTACTCTTACTAGAGTTTTCAAATTTTCACAAAGAGATTAGTCAAATAATATGTACTTTTAAAATATATTTAAAAAATAAAATGTAATTAAAAAATAAAACATGTATTAATCTCATGTTCCATTTGTAGTATTAACTGAATAATTTTATTAGTATTTATGTTTACGGTAACAAAAAAAAATTGCCTATAAATCATAGATAGTACCCTAAAAACTCTTTCAAGATGAAAATAGAACTTTCTCTCTTAAGAAGAAAAATAATTGCAATGAAGCATCAAAAGAATCAAAGAATAGCATTCTGTTGAGTCCAATTGTCATGGGTTTCGATCTTAAGCTTAAGTTCTGTGTGGCATTAAATAGGAAATTGACTTCGTATACCTAAGTCAGCATATAAACACTTAAGAAGAGTGAACCACTCAAAGAACACTAAAAAGTAATACGAATAAGAAAGTAAAAACAGAAAGAGATAAGCTACGATACTCTGATAACTCTATCACAAATATTTATGGATGGATACAAATAAGGGTGGGGTGATCCTCTATTTATACTTGAAACCCTAGTATATCTATAGCTAATCTTAAATTTATAGGATTACATTAAAACATAGGATTACATTATATCTCCCTGATTTTAAGGGATTGACAAGATTTTCCTATTAAATCCCATGATTTAGGGGATATGTCTAGCTAGCATCACATATGAATATGCTTGGGCATTGACTCTGTTAGAACATTCTGAATCGATACCCCTTTCTTAGGCCCTTCTAGAAATTATGCTAGCATGGTTTCAGCCCTAATGCTATGGTACAGGCAAATTTGGATCTAGATGTTGTTATGCAGGTAGCCTTGATGTCTATTACCTAATTATTGCCTAAACCTTATGACCTCCCCTTGGTGCACAAGCTCTAACCCCTAATGAGCAAGCTTTAGCTTTTGGTGCACCTACATAATGTATGACATTCTTCACCTATAGGATTTCACAATGCCTTTATCGTGTCTTTTGTGTGGAACTGTTTGATCAAGTCCTTAAACTATAATAGATCTTTGACTTGTTTTCCAACTAACTTTATCAGGAAATCCCTTCATTGCACCTAGTACTTCTGTGTTGGTTTGTAACTTTGCTAGCTTACAACCTAGTTAGTAAGTATGCATTGGACTTTCTTATCATATGAGCCTTTGGCTTCCAATTATGCACGTCGTGACTTTACTTGTCTTGGATCCTTTTAGTTTTTGTGAAAGGCTTAAGCATGATGACATAAAAAATTAAATGTACTTTTCAATTTTGGTGGCATATCTAGCATGTAGGCAACCTTGCCTATTTTCTTAAGAACTTTAAAAGGTCTATCGTACCTTTAAACTAAGCCTTTGTGCAAACCTTTATTGCGCATGATAAGGTGTAGCTTTACTAAGGCCAAGTCATTCATTTGAAACTGCATGTCTTTTTTCTTCTGGTTTACCTACTTTTCAGACTTCTTTGATGCCTTGTGTAAACAAACCCTAACAAGGTTTGCTTGCTCCTATCAAGCTTTAGCAAACTTGTATTTACTGGATTAGACCCTATGTAACCTATTGCAACTAAAGCTAATGTGAGTGGATGCTGTCTATCACTATCTCAAATGGACTCTAATTCATTACCTTGCTTCACTACAAGTTGTATGAGAACTGGGCAACATCAAATGGTTTGGGCTAGTCTTATTGTATGCCATTTACATAGTGCCTGAGGTAGACCTTTAACAATCCATTAACTTTTTTAGTTTGCCTATCAATTTAGGTATACATACTAGTGAAAAAGTTTAAGTTTGACCCTAACAGCTTGAACAACTCAACCCAGAGTTATCTTCTAAATTGCTTGTCCTTATTACTAACAATAATTTATAGTACTCCTCAGTATTTCACCATGTTATTTAAGAACAAATAGGCTGCATTCTCATTAGGCACTCCTTGGTTGCTAGAATAAAAGTCCCATACTTTGAGAATTTATCCACCACTACAATGATATTCCCAAACCCATTAGCCTTGGGTAAACTAACTATGAAATCCAATGAGACACTCTTTTATAGGCGCTCTAGTATGGGTAATGACTTTAAGAGACCAGTTAGTGGCTTGAGCCCCATTTTATCTTATTGGCACAAAGGCAAGTCTTCACATAGGCCTCAATATCATCTCATATATGAGGCTACTAGTATCAATCCTCCAGTAAAGATAAGGTATGGTGCATGCCTAGGTGGTCAGCCCACATTGGATCATGGCATTCTTGAATAACTTCCCTGCGAAGCTTCCTATATTATGAAAAAAAAATAACTTGTTACCTTTGATGTAAAGTAGGTCATCATATAGCCAAAACCTTCTAGTCTTACCTTACTTGGCATATTTGGTGAAAGGTTTTACTGTAAGATTATGGGATAACCTTTCTCTAATGTAAGGCACCAAGGATCCTTTAAGTTGGCTAATGGTATCTATGTTCATCTTTCTGTTGACAGCATCAATCGCTATGTTCACCTTCTTAGGCTTTTACTCCATACTAAAATCAAACTTTGCAAGAAAATCTTACCATTAAGCCTACTTGAGGAATAGCTTATTCTGTGTTTGAAAGTAGCTTGTAGTAACATTATTAGTTCTGACTATGAACTTCAACCCCAACAGGTAGTGTTACTATATGCCCAAGTAGTGTACCATTGTTGTTATCTCATTCTTTTGGATCATGTATCAAGGCTAGATCTCATTAAGCTTTTTGCTCTCGAATACAATCAGATGGTTATCCTGCATTAGCACACCATTAATAGCAAAGTCTGATGAGTTTGTATGCACCTCATACAACTTTGTATGATTCGACAAGGCTAGGACAAGTTCCTTAATCACTACACGCTTTAGCCATTTAAAAGTCTATTGGCATTTAGAACTCTAGTCTCACACGTTCTATTTTTTAAGCATGTCAATCTATGGTGTGGTGATGGTCTAATGGCCTCTGATGAATCGCTTGTAGTAGTTTACCAACACAAAGAATGATCATAGTTCTGTGACCTTAGTTAGCAGTTTCCAATCAAAAGTGGCTTACACCTTATTTGCATCCATGTGATCTTGCCACCTCCCACTATGTGGCTTAGAAACAGTACCTCTTGCTAAGCAAATGAGCATTTTTCTTTCTTTACAAAAAGTTCATTTTCTCACAAAACTAGGAACATTTCCTTAAATGATCCATATGCTCCAACAATGATAGACTATATATCATAATGTCATCAAGATAAACTATAATAAAATGATTAAAGAATGGTTATAATACCTTATTCATGAGAGTACAAATATTGCTAGTGTATTGGTGAATCCGAATGGCATGAGAAAGAACTCGTATGAGCCATAACGGATAACACAAGTTGTTTTTGGCTCATTTCCTTATCTATCTTGACCTAGTAGTACCATGACCACAAATCTAGCATAGTGAACCCTTTTATGCTTCCAAGTTGGTTGAATAAGTTAGTAATGAATGGGATAGGATACTTATTCTTCACGATTAGCTTGTTAAGTGCACGATAATCAATACACAATTGCAATGACCCATAATGCTTGTGTTGGAAAAGAATTGAGGCACCATAAAGGGCTTGATGTAGTCAGTATCAATTAACTCATTGAGTAACTTTCTCAACTTTTCTAACTTTGGGGTTGATATTTGATAGGGTGTTTTAGCTGGTGGCTCAGCATTGGACATCTATTCAATCTTATGGTCCACATTTTTTTTTGGTGGTAGCCTTTTTGGCAATTATATGGGTATCATTTCATGAAAAAACTTCAACACCTTTAGCACTTTCGATGAGGTATTGAATCGTGGCTTATTAGGCTTATTCAACTTTGCATGACCAAAAATATGTCTTCATTCTTACTCACATCCTTAGCAAACAATATGGCAAATAGTATCAAAGTCCCAGACTTAGATGCACATCTTATTGGTACAAGGCATCGACATTGAAAATCCAATATGCAAATGCTATTGGCAAAAAACACAAGTAAAACATTAATATGTTTAAGGAAATCCATACTAACCACAAATACATAGTCATCAAGTGAAATTACCTCTAATGTTTCCTTACCTTTCCAGTCTCTAAGCTAAAGCTCTCTTTTATATGCTACTCCAATGGTTGAGACCTCATTAAAGTTAATTGTCTTGATTATACCAATTTTTTTATGAATATTTAAGTTGAGTTTTTGGGCTACATCACCAGAAATGAACAAATATGATGCTCATGTGTCTACCATAGCATTTATCCACTTACTCATAACTATCAAATCCATGAACATAAATCTTTTATGCTTGTGGCACTGCTTTGCTTTGATTGAATTGAGCATAATCGAACCAAGTTTTGTAATCTCCTTCTTTGGCTCCCTATCTGACTTTTTTATTATGATTAATAGCTTGGTTCATTTGAAACAATCTCATGCTTTGTACGATCCATCACATAAGAAGTAGAAAAGTGGTTCACAGTATTTCCTTTATCTTTTAGGCTTCCACTTCCTTGGTAGTGGCTACCCTTAACCATCTTTGGATGACCAATCTCGATCTCCATCTTTAGCCTATCAGTCA
Organism: Durio zibethinus; assembly: GCF_002303985.1. Next base: position 11,811,084 of record NW_019167915.1, on the reverse strand, counting down.
CAATCTCCATCCTTGGACTATCATTCTTGATCTCTCATGCCCTTACCTTTGCCTTTAGGCTTGGAAAACCCAAACTTGTTTTGTGGTTTAAACTCCATCAATGACTTAGTAATTGTTATGACATTTACCCTTTCCTAATCAAACTAAGTTTCCCAGTTTTCTTCTCTAGCTCTTTATCTGACTTTTTTTATTATGGTTGATAGCTTGGTTTGTTCGAGGTAGTTTTGTGCTTTGCGTAATCCATCACATAAAAAGCAAAAAAGTGGCTCACGGTCTTTCCTCTACCTCTAGGCTTCCACTTCATTGATGGTGGCTTCCCTTGGCCATCCTTAGGCAAATGATTTTGATCTCTATTATTGGCCTGCCTATCACAGTCTCCATCATTAGATTGTCATTCTCGATCTCTCTTGCACCTATTATTGCCCTTATTTTAAAAGACTCAAACCTGTTTTATGGCTTAAACTTTGCTAGGGACTTACCAACCGTTATGGCCTTGGCTAAATCATGGACTCCTTTTCATTGTAGCTCATACTTTATCCACAGCTTGAGTCCATCCATGAAATAGAAGAGAGCCTTGGTCTTGCTTAAAACTGAAATCTGTAGCATCAATTTCGAAAACTTCTAAACATACTCTTGAATCTCTTCCTGTTGAAAAAGCTCCACAACTTTGCTCGCACCTCATTATTGGTATACTCAGGGTAGAATTGTTACCTAAACTTGATTTGAAACTTTTTTCAAGTCCTAATCAAAGCACCACCACACCTCACATCATTGCACCTACATCTTCATGATTGCACTTGAATTTAGCTTTTTCATGCTTATTTTTAGTGTAATTTGAATCATATTTTAAGTTGTTAGGATTTTTGACAAAATTACTTCTAAATGCACATTTATCTCATGTGTAGGTACAAATAATGAAATTGAGAAACTTTGGACATTTTTTATTCAATTTGGAGGAATTTTTGGTGTAATTTGAGCAAATGGCCTAAATTAATGTCAATAAACAAAATTGACATTAAGAGAGTTGCTTGATTTTTTTCATGATTTTTTAATAAGATTTTCATAGTTTTTTTGTTGATGATTTTTTTGTTAAAAATATTCATAGAATGTTAAAAAATTTTGCAAAAAACTAAAAAAATATAAAAAGTGCAAGAACACGTTAGAAGTGCATAGGTGCATGGCTGCATGGGAAAGTGATTAGGCTTTTAGATGTAACAAGCTAGTTGGAATGCATCAAGGCTATGGGCTGATATGGCAATTTAAAGAGCTATGATTAAATACTAAATTGACTTCTTGAATCATTAATTCCATGTGAAAGAAGAGCTTGTAAAATGTTGAGAAGAAACAATAAAGCAAACCCGCGTACACCAACCTTGTACCAAAAAAGAGCCTAAAAGCTTTAGAAGACCAGCTGCTTGAAGATTTTTTTAGAAACTTTTAGGACCTTATGCCCCTTCTCTTTGCCTATTAATAGGGGGTGAGGGCTGGCCGTTTGGGGAGAGTTAGTTTAGGATTTAAATTTTTATTTCTTTACTTTCTTACATTTTTTTTCTATAATTTATATTTTCTTAGTTGCCAAACATTTTATTTCCAGCATTTTTCCCTTGCATTTCATTGCAATTTTACCATTTCTTATGTGTTTTTTAGTGCTTTTTCAGAATCTTTAAATAAAATTTAGATTTACATTCGTTTTTTAGCTCAAATCTACTGATTTTTCATTAATGTTCAAATTTATTTTTAAATTTGTCTACTTTAACCTATCTGTTGTTTTTGAATCATATCTGTGTCAAATCTTGCTTATTTTTGCTTTAGTTTTTTTCATAGTTCCTAATTCATAGAGCTACAACATAGTTGAATTCCAACTTCAAATTCATAGCACATCAATCTAGATCAAGGTTAGAAATTACGTATGAATATAGGTGATAGGTGTAGGCTAAACATAAAGATCAATTTTGGCATGGATCTTCTCTCCACGTTGGTGATATGTTTGGCTTTCTTTCTTCTTTAGATTTTTATTTCTATGAGTTACCTTACTTAGTTTAATTTTATGCAATTTATTTTATGCTTTTAATTGTTGTTTGGTTAATTTTTGTTGAAAATGTTTTATTTTTTCAGATTTTGCACTGTTTTGAAATTTGAGTTTATTGAGCTAATTTTTTGGTTAATTCATGCTATTTTCTTGTTGATTTAGGAATTTAATTCATAGATCTATGTTGTTCTAGTTTAGATGAAGTTCATTTTCATTAAATAATTGCATATTGAAATTTTCTTTTGCACTCTTCATGTGTTTTCAGCACATATTAGAATTGGAATAGTTTTGTTCATGTGTTGCTATAATTTTTTGCATGTTTTCTTCTACAATTTTAATTTTGCACTTAGTCCTTTACTTTATCATAAAAATTTTAATTTAGGTTTAGTTTTATTTATGTCATTTTGTGAAGTATAAAAATCAATTTCCAGCTTGCTTGTTTCTTGTTGTTTCTAGTTTATCGCATCTATATGGTGGATTTTTTTTTTGCATTCAATTCATGTATTCCTTTTTAGATCATGTGTTTGCATAGGCAGCTTAATGATTGGTTAACTTCCAATTTAGGTTTAGCAAGAATTGTGTGTTTACCTTTGTTTACATGTTGCACATTTTAGCTTTCATATCTTGATCATGTTTAGGCGTTAATTTCCAGTTTAGATATGATTTCTAGATTTTTCAGCTTTATGTCACTATTATACATGTAATTCAAGCTTTATTTTCCATTTTGCATTTTAGTTTAGCTTTTACTCGTTTTTACATTTTAGGATTAGTTTTATTGAAATTAGTTGCACTTAGATATGGGTTGATTTTATTTCATGTTATGGTTTATACATTTGAATTTCATATAAACAATGAACTGTTTTCATGAATTGTTTTTTTATGAAGTTTTAGCTTGTTGTTTGCATTTTGAATTTTCATTATTTTTCATATTAGTTTTTCTATATTTGTTAATTTTGTTTTAGTTAAATTTTCATGCTTATTCTTTGATTGAGCCAACTTTAATAAGAGTAGGGTGATAATCAATACTTAGCTTTAGAAGTTCTACCTAATCTCTATGAGATTGGCATTCTGACCTAAAGGTCACTTTTACTACTTGTTCAACCTGTATACTTATAGATTTTCAATTTAAGTTTTTTCCACCATTTAATATCAATTTTCATCATACTCTTCTATAAATTGGTTCCCTGTAATGTACATACCTTAAGCTAGAACTTAAGCTTGCTTCAGTTTTAGGTATATATATCCTAGGTTTCCTTTGTAGATCATTTGTATTCTTTAGCTGTATATACTTGGGTTTCCATTTATAGGTAGATCTTTAGGTCTAATGTTCTTGTGGCCCATGTATGCATTCAATTAGAAATCGTGAGTTGATCCTTTTAGATTTTGAGCTTGAGGGTACTCATAGGATGATTAAGAAAGAAAGACAAATTGATCCTACCATTACCATAACCAAACAATTTTGTGTTTAAACCTACAATCATCCAGATGATACAGTAGTTGGTGTAATTTAGTGATCATTAAAGTAAGGATCCTAATGCTCATATTTAAGATTTCTTAGAGATTTGTGATACATTTAAATAAAATGGTGTTACTGAGGATGCCATTATGCTTAGACTATTTCCATTTTCCCTTAGAGATAAAGCCAAGAGTTTTTAATCTTGATGCCACTAGATTTCATCACCACTTGGGATGATTTAGTGTAGAAGTTCATAGTTAAATTTTTTCTTATGGCTAAGCTTTGGGTTAAGATTACTACATTTGCCTAGAACAACTTAGAGACCTTTTATGAAGCATGGGAAAGATACAAGGAGCACCTAAAATGGTATCTAGACCATGGACTATCAAAATGGTTGAAGATTTAAATTTTTTATAATGGGTTATGGCTAATATAAGGACTGTTTTAGATGCTGCATCAAGAGGTGCTTTGTTAAGTAAGACTTCTGATATAGCTTATAAGCTTATTAAGGATATGATGACTAATAATTGTTAATGGCCTAATGAGAGATAGCATTTGAAAAGAGCCTCAGGGGTGTATGAGGTTAGTGAGCTTAGAACGTTTAGAGCTAAAGTAAATTCTTTAGCCAAATTTGCAAAGTGTTTACATAGTAAGCTTACACCTTCAGAGTTGAGTCTTAGTTATTCTAGGTTTACTCATACCTATAGTTCCTTAGCTATTTGTGATTTATGCGAAATAGGTCACCCAAGGGAGTCATGTCCGAGCACCCACCTATAGAGTATCCATTATTTAGTACAAATCCCTATACAACCCAATAACCTTATGTTCCCACATATGACCCAGGTTAAAGAGATAATTTTGTTTCAGTCTAGTTCATTCAAGCACTACAACAACCTTAATACACTAGACCACCTCATCCTCTAAGTTTCAGCGGCTATCATATTAATAATAGCAGTACCTATAACACATACCTACATGTCTATCTATGCCAACTCTTGAGAAGAAACTTTCAATCAAGGATCTCTTAAGTATTATGATTAGAACTTAAATTTCATTCATACAGCCCAGAACACCATATTTCAAAGCCAGTTTCTATCCATAAAGAACTTAAAAACCTAGATTGGTCAGTTAGCGAGCCTCATTAGTACCCGATCCCAAGGTACCTTATCCAGTAACATAAAGGTGACCTTAGGAGAGAGGATAAGAAGCATTGCAAGGCAATCACACTTAGGAGTGTAAGGTAGTTACTAGTGGTAGGGCTTGATAGGTTTTCAAGATGTGGCAAATAAGGAGTCTGATGATGATGAGCCTGATAGAGACCTAATTCATGATGGGAAAAAAAGATAAGAAAAATGATGATGGTGTAGTATTTGTTCCTACCCAATTACAACAAACACCATCACATATTACTTTACCTAATTCATCTAGCCTTGTTCCTCCTAGAGTTGAGTCACTTAGACCTTATATTTACTTTTCTTAAAGGTTTGAGAAACAAAAAGAAAAGAAGCAATTCTCCAAATTTCTTGAGGTGTTTAAGAAGCTACTTATTAATATCCCATTTGTAATGCACTTAAGCAAATACCTACTAATATAAAATTTATGAAAGATATTATCTCTCAAAAAAGAAAATTAAAGGATTATGAGACACTTACATTCACTAGTGAGTGTACATTTATGATTTAAAGAAGACTACGTATGAAGCTTAAAGATCTTGATAGTTTTACCATTCCATATACTATAGGTAATATGTCCTTTGATAGAGTCTTATATGACCTAGATGCTAGCATTAACCTAATACCTTAGTCTATTTTTTAGAAAGTAGGTATAGAAAAGGCTAAACCTACCTCAGTTACTGTACAATTTGTCGATAGGTCACTAAAATATCCTAGAGGGATTATAAATGATGTCTTTATTAGGGTAGAAAAATTTATTTTACCTGCTGACTTTATGGTTCTAAAGATGGAGGTGAATTATGAAATTTTAATTATTTTCAAGAAACTCTTTTTAGTCACTACTAGGACTTTGATTGATGTACAGAAAGAGAAATTGATCATGTAAGTTCAAGATTAAAAGGTCACTTTTCATGTTTTTAAAGCTTTGTTAATCTTTGATGATTTTAATGTGTGTTTAAAGGTAGAGGTTTTTAGTGATGTGACTCATGATGTTTGACACCTAAACCACTTTGTTTTACATTTTGAGGACTTCTCTGTAGTCGATGAAATAGAAGACATGGTTTTAAGTAAAGATGATAGTGAGATATTGATAGCCTTTACTTTTTTATTTGCATTACCTTCTAGTGGTAAGCTTTTAGTTGATCCTAACATTCTTTCTATAATGATTAGACCTTTAAATTTAGATTCACCAGATTATGAGATATTTCATTTTGATGATGCTTATCAAAGTCTAATAAAGCTTAAAAGTGATGGTCTAGTTATTATTGATGGAATAACATTGTTATTTGATTTACAGATCTGTGAGCAATTTTAATTTAATCATACCTATCATAGTCTTTCTTGGAGGAAGAGTGTAGATATAATGCAAGAAGGATATGATAAGATTACTATTGATGACAGGCAAGTTGATTGGATTCAAAAATTATAACCCACTTACCTTAGTCCTTTTAGGTGTAAGTTTGAGGGTTTTGTTGAAAAAGTCGATGTTACTTTTATTGCTTGCCCAATGATCCACCATAAAACCACATTTGTGTTGAAATAGTAAAATGAAAAGTTTTGAAATGGTTGAAATCGAGAATTAAATGTAACATGATTACTATAAACTTATATGGTTAAGCTTATTCTGATAGTCTAGCTTTTGACTTTAAATAAAGCACTTTTTGAGAGACAACTCAAGATTTACTTTTCATGCTATTTCTTTTTGTGCATGCTTGTGTACATATGTGTTTTCATGATTGTTTTCTTTTGCACATTCAATTTTTTCTCATTTGTACATAGTTGTTACTTTGTTCTTTCAGTTAGGTTATATTTACTTATTCATGTGTTCATTTCTTTTTTTTTTTTGGTTATGTTTTTCTTTGTACATATTGATGTAGTTTCTTTATATAGTTGTTTCTTTGTTTTGTAGGTTGAATTAGAGCTTAAAGATGATGCACTAGTTTTGGCCAAGTATTGATGGAAGTTTGGTCACTATGTCTCCATATTGATAGGAGAGTTTCTTTGTTCTTGTCTCTTATGCTTTATTACTTGATGGTTACTCATTAAGTACAATATGTTGTTTAAGTTTGGGGGTATGGAAAAATTATTCAAAAATTAAAAAAAAATAATTTTCCTTGATTTTGCCTTGAAATGAGCTTAACATGTGGTGACTTGAATCATTATTATACTTTCTTTGATTAGTTTTTTATGAAGCTAGTGATGGGTAGTGATTAAAATAGCTTTAGGAAAAAAAATAAATATTATGTGAAATATGAGATAATGCTTAGATTTAGTGAATTCTTGAATATGATTTTCATTTGTCAATTAATGTTTTTGAACATTGAATTGTATTTTTTTATCTAGTATTGATTATGTGAACATGAGATTGTTTATGCATTGGTCTTTAAAGTTTTGCTTCATGATTCTATAATTTGTTTTGATAATTTCTCAAGGTTAAATCCTAAAACACGTATAATTAGGGAAATAATATAAGTTATTTTTAGATTGTTTGAGCCTTTCAAGCCAACCTTGATATAATTCTTTCATGGTCACCTCTTTTAAACCTTATGATATCTTTTTTTTTGTTTTGAAATTACATTACAAGTCTATAGCTTTATTTTACTATTTCTTATCTTTTTAGTCTCTTGCCTTATATACATTAGGATATTCATGCACCATTTATGAACTATGCATCATTTGGAAGGAAGGGTGGAGCTTGGATAAAGAATGAGAAATTGAAAAAAAAAATGTTAAGCTAGTTTGTAAAAGGAAAAAAAAAAAAAAACAATAAAGTGTTGGAAAAGCAAAGAAAATAAAAAAAAATAGGTATAATCAAAGTTTGGGAGGTGATTTTTTAGTCAAGCTTACCTTTCATACCTTGGAAGCTCAACTATGGATGATCTTAAATATGTGATGCATTGTTAGGGTATTTAAATCTAAATAACTTTTATCATACTTTGACCTTAGCTTTACATTACAAGCTTATTAAAGCCCTATATGATCCTTAGTCATGTGTTTATCTACATTAGTGAAGAAATATATGATAAAAAAACTTATGAAACATGAGCATACTTTATTGATCCTTGTTATTAAAGTTTCATGTTTTACATAATATTACTAAATTTCATATAAGGACATATGAGAGGTGTTGTTTGCTTATGGAACCATGGTTATGAATGATCTTAACCTAGGTAAATTCTTGTATATTAGCACTTATTCATAATTTTACTTTAGTGATATCCATTGATCAATCCCTGAGGTATTCATGTTGAATGAAGTATTAAGAATACATGATGATTCTTGCTCAATCTTGTTTTACTTTAGAACAAACAAAAGCTTAAGTTTAGGGGTTTGATCGCACTTGAATTTTAATTTTTTTCATGTTCATTTTTAGTGCAATTTAAATCATATTTTGGCTTGTTCCTTAGGATTTTTGGCAAAATTACTCCTAACTACACATTTTTTTCATGTGTAGGTACAAATAATCAAATTGAGGAATTTTAGACAATTTTGATACAATTTGAAGGAATTTTTGGTGTAATTTGAGGAAATGACCTAAATTAGTGTTAATAAGTAAAATTGACATTGAGGGAGTTGCTTATTTTTTTCATGATTTTTTATTAGTATTGTCGTAGGTTTTTTTAGTGAATTGTTTTTTAAAAAAATTCATAGAATGTTTGAAATTTTTGTTGGAAAAATAAAAAAGATATATGAAAGGTGAAAGAATACGTTAGAAATGTATGGGTGCATGGGTGCATGGGTGCATAAGAGAGTGATCAGGCTTTTGGACGTAACAAGTTAGTTGGAGTGCATCAAGGCTAAAGGCTGATATGGAAATTTAAAGAGCTATGATTGGATACTAAATTGACTTCTTGAATCATCAATTTCGCAAGAAAAAAGAGCTTGCAAAGTTTTAAAAAGAAACAACAAAGTAAACCCATGTAATAAGAGTAAAGCAATAATTGGGAGTATACCATCTTTTCGTTTAATACAAAAATTTTTGAAGAAGAATTGAATGTAATTATTGTGAATATAATTTTTTTAAAATTGTTATCAGTTTATTTTTAGAAATTTTATTTCTATAAAACTTATCTTAATATTTACTATTTTACCATGAACTAAAAAATTTTAAAAATATCTTAAGAATATTATTTGGTACTTGTATTATAATAAAACTTATGATTTTAACTTATTATTACATGTTAAACTATAGATAGTAAATTAAGAGCATTTACTCATTGTTTTTTAAATTGTCTACACTTAAACTTTTTCTTACTTTCTTTACTTTACAAATCATATAATATAGCATATATTATGGTTACTTTCTTTCTGAATATATGCAAATTATTGACAACATAGTATTTGATAATTTATAACTTAGTAATTAATCATTAAAAACTTAAATGTAAATTTATAACTTAATAGTTAGCTATTGATAACTTAATAATGAATTATGGATAACCAAAAATTAAGGTATCATCGATAAAATTTTTTGACAAAATACTTCTATTGGTAATTACTGACTACTTACAAAAGGATTATCGACAGACCATAATTATAAAAGAATTCGATAATTATTGACAGCATATTGGCAGAATGCCAAAAGAATTTGTTGATAAAAATACTTTTGTTGATATACCGTAGGTAAATATTTGGCAGGATTAAGAAAAATTGGTGTAGGAGTCATCGATAGGATAATTCGTTAATAACATATTTACCGACGAATTATTTTGTTGGTAAAAAAATTTGATAAAAAATAAAATTAAAATAAATTAAAGTTGTTAACAAATAAATAAATTTGCAAAAAACAAAATGTCTTTACCGATAAAATTTCCATCGATAATATGTCAATAACTAGTATAAAATTAAAATCCCTAAATCTCTCTATTATTTTCTCCCTTAGAATCTTTAAACCCAAACCATTTTCTCTTTCCTCATCCCCTACCATTCTGCCCTCATCTCTATCGCATCGCGTTCCCATTGCCAGAAGACCATCAAAGTTTTGATAGGTATTATTAATCGTCATCTTTTATTATCTTCCTATCATTAGCTCCTTGCAGCATGTATATTGTTTCTCTTCTCTTCTTGCATGCGTTTGATGCTATTTCAATTTAGAAATTTTCTTATTCTTTAATGTGATTTTAGTTTTCAATTAGAAGTCAGTAGTCTTCGTATTCATCTTTATTATCTCATTAATTTTCAAATGGCTGACTATGGATAAATGAGGTTGATTGGAAACAAGGTGTCTAAAAATACTATACTAAATTACTATCTAATTGAAGTTGAATATTATGGCAATTGAAGTTGAATGGATAATGAAAAAGGTTGGAACTTGGTAAAAAAATAGGGTAGGGTTATGGTAGTTAATTTTCAATTTGGAAGAATGGGCAAATTGGGGGGGTGTATGATTGGATACGAATGCTTAGTAACTGTCAAGCTTTATATTCATTTTGTTCTTGTTAGTTTGGAAGAATATTCTTAATAACTTTACTAATTTTATAATTCCCGTTTCTTTCATAATTTCTTATATGCATGGTTTCAATGAAGACAAAGATAAGTAGCCATTAAGACAAAGTTAAAAATGAAAGAAATAATGCAAAAAATGTAGTCAGTTCAAGTAACATGTGTATATAATATAAACTTATCCCTTGTATCCATCAAAACAAGTGATGTTTTAGAATTGATGCTCAGCTAATTAACTATAAATTAACAACATACATTTTAAATAATATATATTAAACGTCAAGGAATTTAATCAAAGAATATAACTAAAATTATAATATCTAATTGACGAGATTCGTATCTCTTTGCATACATAAGCAATGCATGTATTGCATCTTTGATTAGATTATTGATGTAGGCATATTTTAGGGGTGGGGTTTATTTGTCAATTTATTCATGAAAATTAAATTTTACTCTTATATATGTTTAAGATTAATTAATTACTCTTTGGTTACAAAAATAACTTTATAAGGGTGAAAAAATGTAGTCAATAAAAAAGATTAAAGGGACCAATGATTCATACATTCATGTAATAATAGTAGTATAACATATATTGGGGATTTGGGTTAAGGCATCTTTTCTTTTCTCAAGTAACAAGAAATATAGAAATGATGGGTCAAAATCCCATGACACCCTAACAGTTGGCTAACCTTGAATTTGAATGCTTGGTTGTGAAACCCATGTTCAGAATAAAATATGCTGAGAAGTTAGCTGCCATCTTGTATTTTCTTTGGTCTTCTTTGAACTGTGTAATAGTATGATTTTTCTTCATGCAACATGTGTTATACTTGTGGTTAAGTGCTATTGTTTTTGTTTTTTATTTTCCCTCTACTTAAAAGATCCTTTCTGTTCAATGAAAACTATGCACTTGTAGGGGACTTATGTGCAAATATGGTATAGTTTCTAAGTTTAACTAAATTTAAATATTGAAACTTCTTAAACTAATTAATATATTGATATCATTTTTAGAAATATAAACTTATTTAATAAGGGAAAGCCTGCTTTCAATACTTTTCTTTATATATCTATTTATACACGTGAAAGACATACATTTCCTCTTTGATTCTCTCCTTCAAATTCATATATTTAAGATGACCATGCATGCTTTTCATTCTTTTCCTTTTAATGAATATACTTTTTTTATTCATTTTCATAATACTTTTATTATTTTTCATTCCATTAACTTTGAAAGTAAAACAAACTCCGTAGAAGTGTCTCAAAGAAAATCTTCTATATCGCCTCGAATTGCACTAAGAAGTCAAGTATTTGAGGTATTCTTCGGTCATTAATATAAAAAATATATTATGTTTATGCTAAACATTGGACTTGGTTATGAAAGTGTTAGTGTATAATGGAATTTATTAGACATTTTTTTATGTCTTACAAGGGTAATTTGTAATGTATACCAATAATTACTAATATGGTCATTTGGATAACTTAAGTTAATCATTTAAAAGTTGTTCATACTTTTAAATTGTTATTGTTTACAAGTATGTTACTTTTATAGTTTGCATGCTAGATTTTTTAAGATTTTTTGTGCTATTGATGGAATATTATGTAAAATAGACCAATTATTGCTCATGTTATCCTTTAGATAGCATAAGTTAATCATTTAGAAGTTGTTAAAAGTTTTAAAATGTCATTGTTAGACTTGATCGTGAAGATGTTAGTGTATAATAAAATTTGTAAAACTTTTTAATATCTTACAAGGGTAATATTATAGTATAAACCAATAATTATTAATATAGTCATCTAGATAGCTTAAGTTAATTATTAAAAAGTTGTTCAAACTCTTAAATTGTTATTGTTTAATTAAATAATATTTTTGTAATACACATGATTGATTTTTTAAAGATTTTTTATGCCATTAATAGACTATTTTGTAAAATAAACTAATAATTACATCATTTTATGATTTAGATAATTTTGTATAGTATACCAATAATTATGCATATGATCAACTAATAAAAATGTGAAATACTTTATAAGACTTTAATTGCTTATATTTTAATTTAAGATACTAAAGAGTGATATATTTTTAAAACTTTTATAATGATTTAATTATGGTTGAAAAAATAGACAGAGATCGCCCTTAGGTGTATTCTCATTTAGATGTAAATGGATATATTAAATCAAAATTTTTACGATGGCATGAAAAAATTTATTGGATATGCTTTTTTTCAACTATACTTTATAAATAACGAGAAGATTAAGTGCCTTGTGCTTTGTAAATAATAGGAAGATTAGGTTCTTTATGCCTAATGTGAAAACAAAACATTTTTAAAAGCAAATGCTATGCGTGAACACCTTTATTATAAGGGGTTCATTCTTGGTTATACGAGTTAAGTCTCACATAAAGAGTCAGAAGTAAGATAACCATCAATAAACAGAAATACATTTGAACCAATTGGTGAAGTAAGAATACAAAATTTGTATACTAAAATGGTTATAAATGTTGTTTATCTTGCTTTTAGGCTAGATGTTTTTTATGCTACAAAAGCAAAAATTGACAAGGAAGATTTGAGTTCAGATACGGCAAGCTTGTTGAATGATTTGAATGAACCATTGTGGTTAGGATGTACAAAGCACACAATCCTTTCTACTATATTACAACTTTTAAATTATAAATTAGAGTTTAATATGAGTAAATCATGTTTTGATTGTTTGATGAGTATAATAAAAGATATGTTGTAGATGAATGCAAAATAACCAGAAAACTTCTATAAAATGAGAAAAAAAAGATGATAAAAGTTGGAATTGGTTATAAAAATTCATGGATGCAAAAATAATTACATGTTTTATAATGAAGCGACAAATTTAACATATTGTTGCTTATGTGGTCATCCTCGATATTTAAAGAATAAGTTGGTGGTAAGACAAAAAATAATTTTTTTATAAAATCTTATATTATATACCCCTGATACTGAGACTTCAAAAATTTTATATGTCAACTAAAACTATTGAATATATAACATGTCATTCTTATAACCAAAGTCACGATTGTGTGCTTTAACATTCTGTTGATGGTGAAGCTTGAGAACATTTTAATGACAATCATGAATGATTTGCACTTAACTTCAAAATATAAGACTAGGGTTATGTGTGAATGTTTTTATTTATTTGATCCAAGTAGGAAACCATACTCTTGTTGGCCAATAATGCTTATGGGGAATACAATTTGTGTCTAAGGTTATGTATGAAGCAAAAATATATTTTGTTGAATATAGTCATTCCAAAAAAGAGTAGTTTGGGATAAAATATAGATATTTTCTTGAAAACTTTAATAGATGAGTTTAAAATATTATGATCAAATGGTATTGTAACGTATAATGCTTATAAAAAAAAAACAAAATTTATGCTTGAGAGTAGCTTTTTTATGGACAATTAATGATTTTCCTACATATGATATGTTGTTCGGATTAAGCACTTATGAAAATTTATCATGTTTTTATTGCATGAGACAAGAAAAGTCTTTTTGATTGGATTATGGTAAAAAGCCTTGCTTTTTTTATTGTAATTATTAGTTTTTGCCTCATGATCATCCTTTTAGAAGGTAAAAAGATAAATTTCAAACAAAAATTAAACGCGACTCTTTTATTGTTTCGTTATCAGGTGAAGAAATTTTGGCTTGATTAATAGCTTTCGTGATATCATATTTGACACTAAATGTAGTGATTAGAAGTAAGATGGTTTTGGTGAAAGTTATAATTAGGTGAAAAAAAGTATATTTTTGTGAGTTACAATATTGATATATCAATCTTATTTGACACAATCTTGATGTGATGCATATTGAGCATAATGTCTTTGATAATGTCTTCAACATAATGATAGATGTTAAGGGCAAACCTGAAGACAACATAAAGATTAGACTAGATCTAAAGGTGTATTGCAAGTAACTCAAGTTAGAATAGGTTGAAAGGAATGGAAAAGTTTTTACGTTTAAAGCTTCTTACATTTTAAGCAAAAAACAGAAAAGAGATGTTTGTGCGTGAGTTAAACAATTAAGATTTTCTTATGATTTTGCATCTACTATAGCTCAATGTGTAAGCATGATTGATTGCAAGTTTATGGGATGTAAAGTTATGATTGTCATTTTTTATGAAATGATTGCTTCCAATTGCTTTTCATGATTTGATGCCTAACTTTTATTTGGATGCAATTACTAAGCTATCTCATTTTTTTTAAAAGATTTATGTTCTACTGAAATACATGTAGATCATATGAAAGTGTTAAAAAAAATTCTAGAAACAATCTACAAATTAAAAATTATTTTTCGTTTAGGTTTCTTTGATTTTATAGAGCATTTACCAATTCATTTACTTAATGAGCCAAAAACTAGGGGATCTATTCATTATCAACGGATATATCCATTTGAAAGGTAATATAATTCAATTGTTAGTCATTAATATTGATTAATTCAATTTTCCTTCAATAACATTTACATTGTGCTATGATGATGACTAGATTTCTTCATTATGTCAAGAAAAAATATACTAATTGAGCATTTGTTGAAGCATTTATATGCAATGCATATGTTATTGAAAAGATATCCTTTTTTTGCTCATTCTATTTTGATCCAAATATGTTAACAAGATTGACTAAAGTTTCATATAATAATGATGGGAGAGTCGTGGAATCTAGAGAAAGTTTTTTTATTTTCACACATTATGACTAAGCATTTGGTCCATAAAATAAGTCTTAATGGCTATTAATGGATGAGCATATCATGACACATTTAAATATTTTATTGAATTGCGAGACATAAATTCTTACGTTGAGTAAGTATTACGTCAGCTCTACAATGTATATTGTTAGGTTGATAGTTTTTTCTAATTTGTAATTCACAATGCTAAAATATTTGATGACTTAATGAAAAGAGAATATGTGAATATAAGTATTGCAAAATTAGAGAAAGCACATGAGAAAAGATTTTCGTAACGGTTAAGACAATTTGTAAGTTTAAAGCATAATATTATATATGAATAGAATATATTTTCATATAAATTTAAAGAATGATCAATTTTAATATTTTTCAAATGGATAGATTGAAGAGCAAAATGACGAAATCGATCATCATCTAGTTGAGATAGCTTATGGCGCAGATTCAAAGTTACTTTATGAATGGCTTTAAGTTTCATAGAGCTAACTATTGTCAAACTTGAAATATGATGAATTATTGGCTAGTGTGAAACAAAGTTGTTACAATAATTGTGAACATAACTTTTATGGTATCTTGGAAGATATCATTGAGTTAAAATACTTTGAAGCATGGATAAGATTGTACTTTTAAAATGTTATTAGTTTGACACAAAAAATGGTGTAAGGGTAGATCTCCCATCATGGTTTTATTGAAATTAAATACAATTCAATACGTACTAGCAATGAATCATTTGTTTTAACTGAGCAAGTACATCAAGTTTCCTATACAAGCTACCTTTATCGAAAAAGATATCAAAATGATTAATAGGTTGTGTTCTAAATGACTGGTGGTTAGTGTTCAAAACAAAGGTTAGAAGTACATATCAACTTAATAATATTCATGGAGATGAAAAAAAAAAAAACAATTGATTTAAATGAAGATGTGTGCTAAGAAGTTAAAGTTTCTATTCCACGAAATGTTATTATCTTAGAAAAACTTGATAATCCTACAATTCTTGTTGTTGGTGATTGTGAAGAGATAAATTTATTATAATCGATTCAAGAAGAAAAAGATGAAAAAGTTGATGAATAAGATAAAGATGAAGAACAAGGATAAGAACAAGAAAAAGCTACAGGTGATGATGACGACGATGATGATTATAACAATGATGATGAAACATGAGCTTGTTTATTCTAGTAGTAATTGATGTATTTAGCATGACTTTTAATATTATATATAATGTTTATTTGATTTAGCCAATATATGTAACTTTAAATATAATATTTACTTGATTTGCCTATTTTAATTATAATATTTTATATGCTTATTTTATATTTATTGCTTAATTCATCTAATGTTCTAATACTAACATAATATTATAAACTAAAAGAATAAAGTCTTTTAGTGAGAGTTACAACTCTTACTAAAAGTCCATATAATCCTGACTCATTTTTTTAGCAAGAGTCAATGTGACTCCAACAGACTCTCGTTGTAAGTCTCATTAATAATATATGATAAGAGATAAAATAAGACCTTCATTATATCTATCATTTAGTGAGGATTAAAAGACGTTAACTAAATGTAAACAATTAGTGAAAGTTAATTTTAGTTATCACTAAATATAAAACTTATAGTAAATCAATTTTGACACTCATTATATTTTTTGCATTTAATGAAAGCTTTTATTAACCTTCACTTAAAGATTTTACTTTTAGTGAAAGTTTGTATTGATCCTCATTTAAAATTACTTTTATTGAGAGTTGTGACTTTCATTATAGTACTTTATATCATTTAGTGAAAAGATTTAAGATCCTCATGAAAAATACTTATTTATGTATTTTTATTTAATTTGTTAATTAACGTATATATATTTTTTATATTTTATAGTTCTTACTCCAAACAAAACATAAATAAATAAAACCAAATAAGCATCCACATATTTAAATTCCAAATAATATACAAATACCTTTTGGACATAGAAACTCTTTTTAACTATTCTATAGTTTTTTATCTAAAAAACTTAAGACAGGTTAGCAAGATAATTAAGCAATAAACAGTCAAAATCAACAGGAATCTCTTCCTACCCTAAGTGTTCCACTGCCACCTGCAGTGTTAGCCTCACTTTGCAGCATGTGAAGGCATTTGCTTCCACCAGAGCTCATGCCAAACTGACTGTGCAAACCTTGTTCTTGTTGTTGTTGCTGCTGCAGGGATGAAAATGGTTGCTGAGCATACAACATGAAGGACCGTGCAGACATAAATGATTGTGGCGTCACCTGTTGAGCTTGTTGGTGCTGCATGTAGGGATGAAAATGCAGAGAATTGCAGTTTTTCCAGTATGCTTTGCTGAAGGGACATAATCACATCTAAGGGATTCAAGTTGCTTGTACCAAGAGAATATAAAATTTGCTAAAAATTTTAAAGCATATAGCATCATATAAACACAGGCCATGTTCCCATTCATCTCCCCGGCATCTATTGCTTCATCAGTACGTGAAGTTATAGTAAAGACAACACCAACAAACCTTCAATTACCAAAGAAATAGCATGTGCCTCACTAGCAACCAGGACTGATGCATTTGATGCATCATTGTCAAGACTCCACTCAATTCCTGCCAATGACAAACCAAACTATGTAATGGACATCGCTAACAGCAATAAAATTCATGGATTAAGAAGCTATGAAATGGTTATAAGTTTACATACCAAAGCATTAATGATAGAAGGAAAGCATCGGATATATGACAAGATCAAGTGTTGTTAAATTCCGAAGCCAATGCAAAGGGTAATACCCCTTGGGTCAATAGACGTGTTGATATTGACAAGTAGGTAAGTTGTGGATCAGATGTTGAAGAATATTAGAAGTTAAAAAAGATGATTGTCAAGCATGACTTCCGTCGTTTAGGTTCAGTAGACATTGTAAATGGCTTCAATTCTGTCATATGTGCATATGCATCAACACTGATGGAGACCTATATATATGCTTAGACATGGATATAAACTTTGACATAGATACACATGTGCATTGGGAGGTCCAATCCTCTAAATATATGAAAAAGTTTTTTAAAAAATTGAATGTATCCATGTCGGATAAATATTTAGATCTGACACTAACCTCCTCAGTTCAAGTAATATAGGACCAGACCATTTATCTATTATAAAAGATCAGAGCTTGTTGGAAAATTAATTAAACCTTAATGCGGTATTCAATGGAGCCAAATTCATACTTGTGATGATCAACCTCTACGGGCTTTTCTGCACTGTCATGACAGGAAAAACATAATGGTTTCTAATGGTTTCTATTGGCCATAATGCAAATTAGATACTATGCAAGGTGTGAGAAACCAATTCTGAGTGCAGCCGTAACTGGAGTAGATAATCTGCCACAAGAGTTGGACCAATTACGATCTAATATTAGTTTTACCAAAGCAAATCAATAACCAGGGCAGAGAAACTAATAATTTGAATTTTGAATGCAAAGCAGCACACTGCAATTTAACTTAACTTTAGTGAGATTAGTATCATCTTTTGCACAAATCCTAACAAAAATAATGGGAGAAACAAGAAAAAGTCCAGCATATATCAAAATTGCATTTAAGCTGTTTCAGATATATCAGTAGAGAAAAAAATAAATTTAAACATCCAAGCATATGCACTGATATTTGATACATCAGCACCGTAACTTCATAACACTTCTATTTGCTAGGAGAGCACATGCTTAAAACTGGGACAACATGAAATGCTTCTATATAGAAAAACGTACAAGACTTTCCTACCAGTTTTATGTTGTAGATTCATTTTATTTCTAGCTTTTCATGCATCCTCCTCATTCTTTGTCAAAGAATGATGGGCAGAAAATATTAAAATATAGTATTAAAACTGAAGTGCAGAATATTTAGTCTCAAAAAGAACAGAATGAGGAAAAACTTTAATTTTTATAAGAAAATCGCTTCCTATCCTTCCTTTTGGTTATGCCATGTATAGTCACTAATATCATCAGGACATATAATCCGTAGATGATCCATATATGTTTGGCAGATGGCAGTATTACCATTAAGCAGCTTCAAAATAATATATATATATATATACACACACACACATTTGACAGACAGTATAACATCAAAAGATTCACAACAAAACATTCTTCAACTTACAGTCAAAGTAAAATAATATAAATACCTTATTCGTGATAGGAACTTTTGCAAGGTAAGGTTTCTCATTACATAAACGATGGAATCCATAAGCAACTTGTGCATCCATTCCTGAATTTAAAATGAAAATAATAAGATTCTTAAGAACCAGAAATAGTAATAACAATAATAATAGTAAACAGAAAAACATCATAGGCAAGAATGAGTAATGTGACATCATTTGTAACAAAGAAACTTAATATATGATTTCTAAACTTTGCCTAAGTCTCAAATTTTACACTGTTTTCCATTTTACCAAAAGCTTATTTGGTCTTGCAAATATAATGCAAATTAAGATTGTCAAGCTACAGCTCCTCACCATGTGAATTTCCAAATACAAGAAATTAAAACTAACAAAATTTAGAAGTTAAACCGTATACCATACCTATGCTAAAGTAATTAAAGAATACTCCTTCATAGCATTTCACTTTGTCAAGAACATCCCCCTCAATCTCCAAAGTCTGCAATCACGGACAAAACTTCCCATTTGAATTTGAAATTCCACATCATAAGAACAATAAATCACAATCAAAAGAAAATTGGATTTAAAAAAAAAAAAGAACATTAATGTCTCATGTATAAGAAACCAGAGGGTAGATCAAGCTGAATACTTGGAAAGAAGCAGTTTTAGATATATAATGCCATAGTTCATTTGATAATGTGTAATATATCGGATTAAATCAATAAAGCATATGTTGATCTATGACCTAAAAAGTACTCCTTTCCAAAAACTTGTCTCTGTTATTTTAATATCAAGTGAAGATAGAAACATACACGTTTTTAGATAATTATACTACTATATGTTACCATCAGATTATATTTGGTGAATTCCAATAATACCAAATAAAGTAACCTAATAACCAAAGTCTATAAACTAGATTGGATAATTTTTTTTTTTGTAAGAAAAAATTAAAACATAAATAAATTATTCAATCTTTTAAATCAAAATAAAATATATTATATTTAATAATTTAAAATAAATAACTACAAATTATATATTTAAAATAATTTTAACAAATAATCACATAACTCGAACCAAAACCTTCGAATAACTCAATTAAGCATAATGTTTGTTCACGCATCAAAAAATAGCCACGCAAATAAAACAGAGGATTTAGAGCAGAGTCAACGCCCCTTCTTAGTGGGCCCAGGCATCAGTGATGATGACAGGAAAAATTAAAAAGTAATAATAAATTATTATTTTTATCTTGAAATAAAAATTAAAAATTAAAGGAATTAAAAAAAAAAAAAGACATCAAAATAAAAAATTTATTTCCAATTATTCCTAGATTTAAAATTTTCAGAAACGAAAAGGGGAAAAAAACTGTCTTTGCTAATTACAACAAACAAACACCGCGTCGTAAATGATAGCTTAATAAGTACACAGATTAACCCTATTTTTTAAATCAAATTAATCGTTACAATTACATAATAATAAAGTAATCCACACAGATTAATATTGAAACATTTTCTCAAGAAACCCTATGTGAATTAACAAGTTCACCAAATTCTTGAGCAGATCAGGGGTCGATATCGAAGAGGAAGTAAATGGAGAGGTGAAGAAAAAGATTTAGAGAGAAGGAAAGCATACGTTGATATCATGGCCAACAAAGTTGATCTCGTTGTTGGCCTTCTGGCCCAGCCAATAGGAGCCCACCTTGTTCAATATCGTCGCCGACGGATTATCACAAATTTGTTGCTTTTCTTTTTCCTCCTCTGATGCCTGAAAGAGAAGCCTATGTATGCCTGTATGTATTCCAGGCATAATATTTAGAGAAAGAAACAGACGTCCTTGTTCGCTCTCTTTAGATTTGGATAGAATCCCCACTAAATTTACTTGCATTTTAACGAAACAGAGAAAGCGTAAATTGTAAATCAGATTCAAATCCACAGAGCACATTTGATTCGTAGCTTATAGTTATTACTGTGAAGGATTCAATCAATTTATCAAAATAATAAGACGAAATCCAAAACAAATGCCGCGAAACCAAGTAGAAAGCAAATCAATAGACCTGGAAAATTGAAAAGAGTGAGAGAGAGAAAGGAACATTAGGTTTGAACAATCAGATCCTTAGAGAAGAGATGCCAGTTGGTGAAAGTGAAGCAGTGTTTGCGGTTGAAACAAAGAAGATTGGGAAAATTTGATGTTTAAAAATAAACGCATAAAAGGTAATTAGAAATGAAATTACCTTTTTTTTTTTTTTTCTTTCTTTCTTTTGCGTCAGTTAGCTTCAGTGTGCGTTTTTGGGTGACGTTTTTAGGGAGGTTGTTTAGAAGGAGAAGTTAGGGGTGCTATCTTTTTAATTCTAAATATTTTTTTTTAGTTAGTGTTAGCAGTGACTCATATATAAATAATAATTAGTGAGGATCAAAACTAAGTTTACACTAAAAATTACTTTCAATAAGGGTTATAAGTAAATTTCACTAGAACAAAATTTTTAGTGAAGGTTCGTGTGCGATCTTCATTAAATTCCTCACTAAAACTCTTTTTTTTTTATAGGGATATATGCTTGATTTTTTTTTCTACTTTTAAAATATTTGTGAAATGTTTTTGTTTTATATGATAATTATAATGGGACTAGTAGAAAGAGATATAACACTCGAGATAGATTTGTAGCAGGATTGATGAGAGGTGAAACACTGTCGAGTCATCTTTAGCATCAATGAGAGATGATCCACCTATCGAATTATTTTTAAGACAATGATAGATGATCCATCTACAGAGCCTCATGTCAATCCATCATTTTGTTGATGAATCACTTATTGGATACTTGACAATTGATAGTCTTAATGAAGAAGGGAAGATAGCAAAGCAAAAGATTAGAGGGCAAACAAAGGCTTACCAACACCTGTAGATCTAGACAAGTGAGTGTAAATTATTTCGCTAGAAGATAAGCATGAGTTATACTTTTTACTATTAATTTTTTTTTATTGTTATTTGGTTTGTAAATAATTTATGTAGTTTAACTAATCTTATTAACAAGTGGATCTTGATAGTTGTTTTGAGCAATCACTATTTAGCTCAATAATTTTAGGTATAATTTCAAGAGAATTTTATTGGTCTTTGGCCAATGGAGGATAAAGTTCCTATGGCAATGAAG
Organism: Durio zibethinus; assembly: GCF_002303985.1. Next base: position 11,789,016 of record NW_019167915.1, on the reverse strand, counting down.
AATTTATTGTTTAATAAAATTAAGGTAGTAATTAAAACATTTATTTTTTGTATATATTTATTTAATTTCAATGAAAAGTTCATATTCATGTCAATGACTTATTGTGTACTTATCTATTATGTTAAGAAATTTGTTAGTGGGCTAAGTCAGAAGATGCTCTAGTTCAATTTGCATGAAACAATATTTTCAAAAATCAATTGAAAGACTTGTTGTCAGAAGAGAGTGAATTAGCGATGAAAAGCATGGAGTTGATAACATTATACACTATAGAGGGATGAAATGGAGGTGGATCACTGTTTCGATTTGGGATGCTTTTATTGAGAATGTATGAAACACTCCAAAATGGCCAAACATATCTGCCAAAGCAAAAGCAAACCATCGAACACAAAAAGAAAGATGTATTACGAAGTATATTAACAATTTGATTGCATTTCTTGCTCATAGAAAAAGAACAGTATGATGTTTTTTCATGAATTATTTTTATCATCACATTTGAATTTTATGCTAATTGCATTGTTACATATTTCATTGAATATTATTCTAAATGAATGCAGCCAATTGAGATGTAACATCAACCTACATTTAAAGAATGGTTCAATTGCATTTATAGATGTTTAAGAAGATGTGGTGATTTCATTGACAATAAGTCCAAAGTTATCAATGTATGTGACTTTGCAATGACTTTATGATGCTTTCAAGTTGCCTTACTTCATTGAACTAGATAGTGTATTACATGTCTTGAGATGCAATGACTTTGTGAAAGATTAAAATTGTTGCATATTTTATTTTGTGATTCTTATTGTGTATTATGCTTGTTGATGAACTACTTTTGTAGTAATTCAAGGCCAAGACTTTGTTGAAAATTCTTTATTGAACTAGATAGTGTATTATATGTCCTGAGATGCAATGACTATGAAAAATAAAAACTATTGCCTATTTTGTTTTGTGATTCTTGTTGTGTATTATGCTTGTTGATGAACTACTTTTATAGTAATTCAAAACTTAAAATTTGTGGGAAATTCTTATTGAACTTGATAATATTTGATGGATACATTGACTTTGTAAAAGGTGAAAACCGTTGCGTATTCAATCATGACTTGTCTAGATTTTTTTCTCTTTTCAGTAAATCTTGACGCTGTGAATTGTTTCAAGTTGTCTTACTTTATTGAACCAGATAGCTTAAGCTATACATACAAAATGGAATGGTAATTGTTTTAAACTTCTTGTAGTAGAACTATGTTGCTGTATTATCTTAAAAATATGGTGAAAACTCTTCTGATCATCTAGATTTCAATCCACAGGCATTAACCGAAACTATTAAAAGGGTTAAAGCTACACGTTTTCATGTATATGGCTTTGGATCTATAAATAGATTTAAGGAGCTACTTTACTTTAATTAGTCCAATGCTGCAACAACATCTAACTTAGTTTGTGGTTTGTCATCTATAGCTCTTTAACCTTAGTTACAACAACAAATGGATGAATTAAAAATCGAGTTTATGGCTGAGCTTAGGCCTTTCATGGATTGGATGATGCAATTGATGTGGTCTAGATAATTTCCTCCAACATAATCAGAGGTACCTTATAGACCTGATGATGGCAACGTAGATTTTAGGTCAAGAGGTGCAAGACAAAGACATGTTTTTCAAGATTTGTATTATGATGATTTAGGTTGTTTTCAAATACTTTTTTTATGGATTTCAACTTTATAACTTAGATTGTTTTGGAATTTCTGTGGATTTGGACTTTATGATATGAATTTAACTTTATAATATATGGATTTGATCTTTATACTTGTATTTGAAATTTTATGAATTTATTATTTTATAAAAAAAATAGATGCCAAAATTTAATATTTACCCATTTGAATAAATATCAAATTCTTACCGACGAATAATAAACTTTTAATGAATTACACATATTCTATTTTTAATTTAAAGATTTATTAAATAATTACCAATGAAATTTAGATTTTACTGATGAATCTTATCAACAGAATTAATTATATTATTAATGGACTTTCTTTTTTTACCAATAGAAATTAGCCTTTATTGACAAATGTTGTGTACTTTTAATTTGAGTTTTTTGCTTTTTTAGTTACGTTAGTCGATGGAATATAGCTTTTTTTGATAAATTACTGACGGATTATAGATAGATTGTTGACGGATTACCAATGAAATTTTACCCTTTTCAATTAAATTTTATGGATTTATTTAATTATATTTATCGACAAAATAATTATATTACCGTCAGAATTTGGAATTATAGACAAAATGTTATTACTGACTTGTTTAGTACTGACAAGAATTTCCATAAGTAAATTTTGTTGGTAAATGTTTTACCGATGAAAATTAATCTTATACCGACATAAAATTTCGTCAGTGATACCCTAATATCTAATAATGTTAATAGTAAATTAGTGATAACTTAGACTTTATTTGCTAACTTGAAATCAGTTTCCGCAAATAAAATTTTTTTATGAAAAAAGTTTTCTAGAAAACATAACATTTTCAATTGTTTGAAGACTTTAAAGGAAAATATTTTTCTTTGTTTGGATGACATTTTGCCAATATTCATCAATGTCTTTCATCAAAGTTTTTCATAATTTTAACAAAAACAAAATTGTCAATATTTATAATACCCATACAAGTTCATTAACTCAAAACTCAAACCTATACAGAATAATAAAAATTCAAATTGAAACCCATACAAAATCATAATAATTCTTGATACCCATTTCAAATTGATCAAAAATCCAATCAAAATCTTTAAATTGGAAGTAACTGGAGCAAATATTTGCCCAAAGACACATGTGGGTAAATCTTGGCTGAAGGATTTTCATCAAATTCAAATATTCTTCTAAGTTTTAGAGGCATCAAAATTCTAGGTCTTGTTTACAACTTCAAGAAATATGGAAAAAAAAAATTGCTTACATCATTACATATGGTGGTTGATGAAGGAAAATGATGATGATGGAAAGAAATGAAAAAGGTGAATGAGGATTGAAGATAGTGGGAGATTTATAGGTTTTATGGGAAATTGAAGAATAATTAAAGAAAGATTGAAAAATATTAAGGGCATATGATCATAAAAAATGTATAGTGGTCTTTTCCCCTTTCAAAGCCTTCAGTAGATAACCATGGTTATCTATATCATTTGTGTCAACTTGACATGCTAGGGCGGCTTGACATAGTTAGTGCACCTCAGCTTTACCTTGTCTTAATTGTCTCCTTATGGTCCCTCTCAACTTATCTATAAATATAAAAACTCAGGCACCATGAAGCCAGGTTCATCCCATTCATATCTTTTTTTCTTTCCTACTTTCTCACTTTATTTTCGATCTGATCCTTACTGATTTACGCATCAGAGTGCAAACATAGGGAACACCTCTTGTGTTTGCTTTTAACTACCTTTCCCTTTTGCATTTACAGGAACACTCTTAGGTCGAAGTTCGACACTAACATTTGATGTACTAAGTAAGAGAAAAAATATCTTATATTAGTTGAGTACAAAATAATGCCTAAAAAAAAAAGAACCTAAAAAGAAAGAGAGGTAGCTGACCTGGCTGAAACAGAAACTCACCTAAGCTAAAATTTGGTCCGCCCAGCTCAATCATAGGCGGGACCAACCATGGAGTAATTTCAAGCCTTCACCGAACAAATACAAGCTCTCAAATAGAAGCTACAAACTATGACTACACCACAAGTTTCCAAAGTGCCAAACTTAGTCACACCAAGCTAAAAAGCTGTTGTTGGACAATTGAGCTATGAAAAGGTTGAAGCCTCCTCGGCTTCCAAAAAAGAACACATAAACCCAACTCTTCATCGCCCCAGCCATAATTCCACATATGCCATAACCTAAAAATTCAAACAAATAGACCATGAACTTCAATCGAATAAAGATTTGGAAGCTCCGATGCAAGTAATAGAGAAAGAGCTAAAAATGAAAATATTGACATTTGAGGATGAGCTTAAATTCTTAGAGACCTCACCCTTTATTGAAGAGATTGATAGAGCCATACTTTCTAAATGATTTAAAATGCCAACCTTAGAGACATATGATGGTACTTCTTACCCCTTTGATCATTTGAAATTTTATAGAACTAACATGATAATAAAATTGGCAAACGAGGCTCTAATGTGCAAAGGTTTGGCCACTACGTTGAAAAGTGTAGTTCGATCTTAGTGTAGCAGTCTGGATCCAAGGTCAATAATTACATTCAATGAGCTCAGCCACTTATTCATGTCCCGATTTGTAAGTAGCTGAAGAGCTAAGAAAATGAATTTAAGCTTAATGTCAATTCACCAAAGGCAGAATAAAACCTTAGAAAGCTATGTCACATGTTTTAACACAAAAGCTCTACAAGTTAAAGACTTGGAGCAAACGGTTGTTGTTGCCTCACTGACTAGTGGACTCAATGATAATGAGTACCATTTAAAGTTAACATTGTCACTAAAGCCACCAAAGACTCTAGCTGATGTTATGCCAATAATAGAGAAATGTATTAGTGTTGAAGCTATAATGAAAACAAACCAAGGTGAGAGAGGCTCATATTCCTTTTTAGTTGTAAAAAAATTAAAGAATTCTATGATCCTCCCTCTAGAGGGAGACAACATAGGGCTAGAAGCCCTAGTGGAGAAAAAAGCTACACTACACTAAATACCTCCCTAAAAGGATTCTAATGTAAATTGAAAGAAATCTTGACCTCAGATGGCCTAAGCCATTGAGAAAGAACACAAAGTGGGATCTAACGAAAAAATGTGCTTTTCATAAGGACATCAGCCATAATACCAAAGATTATGTCGACCTAAAAAATGAAATTGAAGCTCTTATAAGTGAAGTCAGTTAAAGAGATTTGTGAGATAGAAAAGACAAGACCAGTTTAGAAGGGACTATAGACATAATTACAAAACACCCATCTGAGGTAAAGAGGGAAGAGTACATCAATGAAGAAGGGATGCTCGAGAAGAAGGTAAGAAGAGGGACAAGCTAACAATAACAAGCCAATTACCGAGGTAATTATTGTGATCATAAGAGGTAACTCCACCTTGAGAAAGAAAAAGTTTAATCTAAGTATGGTGATGATAGTAGGCACTTCGGCTAAGAAAAAAAAGATTGGACAGATGAACTGATCTTATTCAACTTGAAAGATTTAACAAAAATTTAACACCCACAAGATGATGTCATAGTGATCACAGGCTTGATGTACAACTATATAGTCAAAAGAATCCTATTTGATAATAAGAGTTTGATCGACATTATGTATTACAACTGTTTCAAAAAAATAAAGATTGGTGAAGATTAGTTGAAGTCGATCACCACTACATTAATGGGGTTTAGAAATGAGCAGGTGCTTGTAAGAGGAACTATCAAGCTTTCTATCTTCTTAGGGACAAAACCACAAACAATCACCTTGGTTATAGAATTCATAGTAGTGGATGTCCTATCTACCTATAATATGAAATTAGGTCGACCTAACCAGTCTGTTAAACTACTCATAAGCTCATCTCCTCATTTGAAAGTGAAATTCCTTACACTTATAGGGGTTGAAAAAGTTCGAAGAGACCAGTCCACAACATGATAGTATTACACCACAACACTGAATGGTAGGAATGAGAAGCAAATAGGTAGCTCAATTGATACTAAGGTTGATAGCAAAAAGGAATTGACATAAAAAACTGATAAAAAATAGGAAACTGTCAACAAAAGCATAAAATGTAAGGCTAACCGGGGAGAATGCGTTCGTAAGCCACTCTGAGCTCCTAAGTTCTAAAAAACTTTAATTTTGTTTTTTTTTTAATTTATGAGACAATAGTAGAAATGATCGAGCTTTTAAGCTGATGTGAAAATTTGATGTCACTTGAACCGAGCTAGCATGCTGACCAAAACACAGCATTAAATAAGGAATATACTTAATTTCTACTAATACGTTCAATAAGTTGTTCAATATACTAATTATCACGTCAAGATCTATTTTTGTAAGAATTGATCCCAACTTAATGAAAAAAAATAATCGATCAAAGATCAAACTCGGATATAAACTGACTTGAACCGGTTGAGGACCTCATGATAATTTTGTTTTGAAACAAAATTCCTTAGAAATACATGCAAATCTAAGCCAAGCTCTAGCATAAAGACCAATTGATACAACTCATAAAAGATAATGTCAATCTATTTACTAGGACACTATCAGATATGCTCAAAATTGATACCGAAGTGATGGTCCACAAACTACACACTAATATCAAGATCAAACTAGTTCGATAAAAGAAAAGAACTTTTATCCTCAAAAGATAATAGGCCATTTAGGAAGAGGTTGACAAATTATTATGAGCTAACTTTATCAAGGAGGTCTACTACCTTGAGTAGATAACCAATGTAGTCATGGTTAAAAAGCACAGTAAAAAATGAAGAATGTGTATAGACTTTAACGACCTGAATAAAACTTATCCAAAAGATAACTTTTCCTTCCTTAGCATAGATTGACTGTAGATGATAGTGTCGAGTATGACCTCCTCAGCTTCATAGATGCTTATTTCGGCTACAATTAGATCAAAATGTTAAAAGAGGACAATGATAAAACAACCTTTATTACTGATAAAGGTTTTTACTATTACAAGGTCATGCCTTTCAAATTGAAGAATGCAGGGGTGACCTACCAAAGATTGGTGAACAAGGTATTCAGAGACCAAATCGATTATACTATGGAAGTATCTGTAGATGACATGATAATCAAGAGTAAGAATTTAACCAAGCATCTGAAAGACTTTAGAGAAACCTTCAACACTTTGAGAAAGTATAATATAAGGCTTAACCTGAGTAAATATGCTTTTGGGATTACATTGGACAAGTTCCTCAATTACATGATCAACCAAAGGAGGATAGAGGTAAACCTAAGAAGGTTTAGGTGATCCTATAAATAAAGGCACCAATTTCGATAAAAGAGGTGCAAAGGTTAACAGGTAGAATAACTGCACTCAACTGATTCATGTCTAGATCGGTAGAACAATGTTTACCGTTCTTCAAAATTTTTAAAAATATCTCTGACTTCGTGTGGACTTCCCAATGCCGAAAAGCTTTTAATGAACTCAAAAAGTTTTATCCTCCCTGCTTGTCCTGTCTAAACTGAAGACTAGTAAGATATTATACTTATACTTGGCTAGCAAGATCAAGCTGTAAGCTTGATCATAGTTTGAGAAAGAGAGGGGAAACAATGATCAATCTATTTTGTATGTAAAGTATTGACAGGGCTTGAAGTTAACTATAGTAATATAGAAAAATTGGCTTATGCTATTGTCACCTCAGCTAGGAAACTCTGGTCATAATTTCAAGCCCACACAATCACGTAACTGATCAGCCACTGAGGCAAGTCTTATAGAAGCTTGAAATGTTAGGAAGGCTAATCAAATGGTTATTAGAGCTTAGTGAATTTGATCTACATTTTGTACCTAGATTGACATTAAAATCACGATATTGGTAGACTTTGTAGTAGAGCGCATTTCGGTACAACTAGAAGGATAATTTGAGAAAAAAAAAACCTCAAGATAAAGATGATTGGAAGCTATATGTCAATAGATATGCTACAAGCCAAAGCCGATGAGCCAATCTCATTCTGATAAGTTCAAAAGGGCTACAGTACTCATATGCCTTGAAATTTAAGTTCAAGGCTCTAACAATGAAATAGAATATGTGACGTTAATAGCTATCCTAAGGTTGGCAACCGAGCTAAATGTTCAACACATAACAATTTATAACAACTCCCAACTAGTGGTCAATAAGATAAATAGGGAGTTCGGAGCTTAGGAAGATGGAATTCAAAAGTATCTCAACAAAACACTACCCTTGGTTACTGGTTTCAAGAAAGTCAAAGTGAAAAAAATATCAAGGTTATAAAATTTAATAGTAGACTTCCTATCTAAATTACCTTCAGGTGTAGTAATAGAAAGCCTAAACCAAGTTCTAGTAGAAGAACTAGTGTATAAAAGCACTTAGGATAAGCTCATGGGATAGGTCACAGAGAAAGAAACTTGGATGATGCCAATTAAAGCATACCTAACCACGGGAGTGTTCTCAATGAAAGAGTTCAGGCTAAGGCACTAATGAGAAAAGCCTTTTGGTACACAATAATCAAAGAGAAATTTTACAAGAGATGTTTTAGCCTACTTTACCTAAAATGTATTAATGAAGAAGAGGTAGAGTATGTCCTGCGAGAAATCTACGAAAGAATATGTGAAAGTCACCTTAAACCTCGACTTTTGGCTTATAAAGTGTTGAGGCAGGGCTATTATTAGCCCATTATATGAAGAATGCAATGCATTAGTGAAAAAATGTGTCAAATGTCAAAGATTTACCCATGTGCAACATCTCCTCTCAATTGAACTCACTCCTATCATCAGTCCATGGCCATTCATGTAGTAGAGAATAGACATTCTCGGACCATTCATTTCAGCCACAAGTCAAAGAAGATTCATCTTAGTGGCAGTAGATTACTTCACAAAATGGTTGAAAGTCGAAGCCCTAGTCACCACTAGCACAAGTTAAGAAGTTTGTGTGAAAAACATAGTTTACAGATTCAGATTACCTCAATTTATAATAATGGATAATAGCAAACAATTTGATGATCCGACATTTAAGGAATGGTGTTTAAACCTTTATATCAACCTCAAGTTCACATCTGTTGCTCACTCTCAGTCTAACAAGTAGGTTGAAGATGCAAATAAGACAATATTAGAAGCTCTGAAAAATAGGCTTAATGCAACAAAAGAAAAAGTAGGTCGATGAACTATTGAAAGTTCTGTGGGCCTTGAAAACGACTACGAAGGTGCCCACTAATGAAACCCATTTTCACTTGGCATTTGGAATAGAGGCTGTAATGTTGGTTTAGATTGACCTGTCGAGTTTAAGAGTTGAATTGATGTCGAAAGAAAAATAACAAAAAGGTGCTTAGGGTTGACCTCGACCTCGCTAAAGAACAAAAAGATATAGCCTTGACCTGGATTACAAGCTACCAGTAAAATGTAGCCAATTATTATAATAAAAGGGTCTAATGTAAACACATCAAGAAAGGTGACCTGATACTTAAAAATGTTGAAGCTTCAAAGGTGGATGACTGAGGTGACAATTGCCCCCGACATAGAAAGGGTCTTATATTGTTAAGGAGGTCATCCATGATGGGACCTATAAATTACAGAATCTAAACGGTAACATCATCTCAAGGATGTGGAACATAGACAACTTAAAGATTTATTATCAATAGCTCGCCATAAATCGAGCTCATACTTGTATTGTTTTGTGAATGGCACCACCATCTTAAGTATGTGAAATGCAAATCAAGCCTATTACCTGTAGATCGGTACAAACTGAGTTCATAGTTGCATTATTTTACATATGAACACATAAATTAAAACATCTTCAGTGAATTTGCCTTTAAGTGATTTAAAGAAATTTGACCTACAAGTTGTAATTATGTTCATCTGATATAAGTAATTATGTAAGTCTCAGTTAATTATTTACCCTTTGATCAGTTACCCAATCTTAAACTTGTGCAAATAAGAAAGAAATAACAAAAAATTTGAGCTAAAACTTAAAAAATTCCCTTTTCTATTTTATTATAACAAAATATATCAGTTAGAGGATGTGAGGTCTTTACAAAAAACTGACCTCAAAGTCAAAAAGTTACAAAGTCAAAAATAAAAAAGTATAATATTCATTCATCGGTAGTAGCAGCAATGGAAGGAATACTCTCATCAACAGGAGCATAAGGGATGACCTTAGCTTTAATGACCTTTACATCTTCCTCCTTTGTCCTTATGATTGGCTCTAGCTTTTCCTCCATGGCCTTATCTTCATATTTTTCTTTCTCATCCTTTTCAGGCTGATTTTGACAAAGCCTCGATATGATATTGTTGATATCAATATCAGAGAGATCGAGGTTGAAAGAGAAGAATTTGAACTGTATCTCATAGTTAGCTAGCTGGAAGGGATAAAAAATATTCTTTTTTTAGAATTCTACCTTTACTCAGAGACACTCATTAGAGGCTTTATACTTCTCTATAGCCTTTATCTCTAACTGATTCTCCCTTTTGTCTTGAGCCTTTAACTCGGACCTCAACCTCACAGTTTCAATGTGAACATCATTTAGTTTTAGCTTGACCTATTCTTTTATCAATTTAACTGAGGCCTTATCCATTAAGATGACCTTTAGCTTTGCTTTTAGCTTATCTACCTTTCTATTAAGCCTAGCCTTCTTCTTGTAGGACGTATTAAGGCTTGATTTGACATTACCTAATATCTCCAAGCTCTTCTTATGCTCCTCAACAAGGGCAATCATATCTTTCTCAACCCTCAGCATATACCCCATGACAAGATAACATGATGAAAGGCCTGGCTGCTATTATCCACAAGTTGAGGAAGAAACTTGCTTTGGATTACACAAAAAGACCTTAGAAAAAACAAAATAATAATAAGAAACCAAACAGAGGTCTGGAGATACTCACCAAGAAGAGAAACCATAACCTTGCAAAACCTTCTAGTAACATTGAGGTTATAGACAAGGTCATCCATTGGAGCAAACCCCAACCCCACAAATATTTTTTTCAAGCTAGGCTTCAACACCCTAGCTTCGAGGTTTTTAAGAGCAGAGGACAAGATCTCCACCCATAGTTTTTTGGCTGAAAGAGGTGGTGTCAGTGTTGATATAGAGGACAGGTCCTGACTTACTCTAGCTTTTGACTTTCGACTTGAGAAAGTATAAAGTATAGCTATCTTAATCACCTTATCTCTCTCATACAATGGGGTCTCGAGCTGGATTTACTTTTTTCCCTTTCTAGTCCTCGAGGCATGTTGATATAACGAGACATCAAGGTCTTTCTCTACTTTAGTCGTATATACAAAAACAAGCTTACAGTTAGATGAAAAATTATCTTAAAATAAAAACCTACGAGATTACTTCAAACCTACCCCAATACTTTGTCCTATTTATTTTTTGGAAGGTCAATCTGTGAGCATCGATAACGAGCTCTCCCATGTGTAAAATCTAAAATTTTATCTCGATTTGACATATTAGAGATGGAAAAGGCCATCGGTGCTTCTACAAAGGAGTTGGGTGTATTCCTTATTTTCCAAGCCTCAACCTCGGGCTCATCATCTTTATTAGCCTTTTATTTCTCAAGGTATAGGAAGAGTAGCTTTCAATTCTTTATTGAGCTTAGGCAATCGACAAGAATCTTTTTATTTGGTTGAGTCATGATATAAATCCACCTACTATCACTAGGATATTTTTTAAGAGAAAAGGACTCATTGAATAGAGGGAAAGAAGGAATAATATTTAGTTGTTGATAAAGAATAATAAAAGCAACTATGTATGGAATAGAATTTGTGGTGAGTTAAGTGATGGTTAAATTATAAGAATTAAAAATTAAAATGAATAAAGATGAAATGAAAACCTCAGACCAACCACTAATGAATCCTAATATACATAGAGTCGATGTGGCTTTAGTCTATTAGTAACCCGATTTGAAGAGTTTGGCATTATTATAATATACCTCTCTTTGGGAAAAAAAAACTAGTACCCAGAGCTCAAATGTGATGAGTAGAGCACATGTTAGGACAATCTTCGAGATTTGCTCTGCCTTTTAGCTCACTCATCACATCCTTAGGGATTATGTCGAGGTCACATGGAGTGTTTACAAGGACCTCAGTGAGTTTGTCTTGCTTTACAGAGCTCTCCTTTTCATCGTCACTTTTTTCAGCCAATGTGCTCCCTTCCTTTTATTCCTCCTTAGAACCTCCCTCATCAAAAGAATCTGATTATTGGTGGGAAACGAATCCTGAGAAAAAATAATGGATAAAAGTAACTTGATCCCAAAAAAAGAAAAATGAAGTGAAGACCTTTTAAGAAAGGACAAGATATCAAGAAAAATTAATTGAGAGAGGAGAGTAAAAGTGGCAAGAAGTGGAAAAGATTGAACCTCAAAAAGAAGAACAACCAAAAAAGAAGGAAGGTTAACCATAGAAAATGGATCAACCTCGAAGATGGGGAAAGTAGGTGGATTTTAAAGTTTAAAGTCAATCTGAGCACACAGCTCTTTTATGCTCAAAACTCGCTCACCTCTTGCCTAACCATTCTCTTCATTGCGTTGCTGGCCTTCTTCGGACATTGGATTGAACCAATAAGCTATCCTTTCATAGTTAAGGCCCTTAATAATGGGGGGATCAAGTCGTTATCCTGTTGCTCTCATTGACCTCCCCTTGGCTCTAGCCTATAACTCTCAGTCCCTCTAAAACTCATACTAGAAGACATGGTTAGAAATACATATCAACATGGTGTAGAAAAAACTTGAAAGCTTGAAAAGTTGTTGAGATTGAAAATTTTAGGTCAGACTAAGAGTAAAGAAAGTAAAAGTGGAAGGTTGAAGCCTTACTAACCCATATATATATATATGTATTGCAGACCAGATGAACGACACAATCCATGCCATGTGTTGGAGCAAAGGCAGGTAGGCATATTTCAGTCTTTCTATTTTAAATCTTCCCATTCAAACTACCTCTTTTCTTATTTAATGCTGTCAAACTGTCTTAAATTGATGAACCCCAAATTAGACTGGCTGAACCAGATAACTGTCAAGGTTCAACCAAGAGCTTGATTCACCTTTAAGGTCTAAAATAGAAACTCAAATCCAAATTTTTGAAAGAAAACACAAGTCTTACCATGGCTTGACAAAATCCAGCAATGACCTCGAATCACACCAAACAATTATCACTTTGGTAACCTCCAAATCGATTATGCACTCAATCCAAAACACATGTGCGAGATCGGATAATCTTCAAGTTGGACTGTAGCTCAAAGCTAGTCATCATCCAAAATTGACCTCCTTTGAAATGTCAGCCTTTGACATACTATGTAGTCAATCTGCCTCACATCAAAGGATGTCAATAATAAATTTGGTGATCTGATACTTAGACCGCTTGATAGGGGGACCGAGTATTAGGGGCATTTGATGGTCAAAAGGGTATAATGTCTTTTCCTCTCTTAAAGCCTTCAGCAGGCAACCAAGTATATCGTTGTCATTTGTACTAACCTAACATGTCAAGTCGACCTGATATAGTTAGTGCCATCTTAACTCGGTCCTATTCTAATTGTTTTTTTTATGGTCTCCTTCAGCTTACCTAAAAATATGAAGACCCAAGCACCATGAAGCCAAGTTCATATTATTCATCTCTTTTTCTTCTTCCTACTTTTTCACTTCATTTTCGATCTGATCCTTATTGACTTGCCCATCAAAGTACAAACGTAGAGAACATCCCTTACTTTTTCCTCTAACTATCATTTCTTTCTGCATTTATAAGAATACTCTTAGGTTGAAGCTTGACACCAATAAAAAACAAAAAGAAAGACGAAAATTTATGGGAGATTTGTAGGTTTTATGGTGGCTATGAAAAAATGGAATTGAAGGAAAATGAAAGAGTTAGGAGAGAAAAGATAAAGATTTGGAACTCATCATGGGTTGTTTAGGGAGATGAAAGCAAGAATGAGTTTTTTCTTCATAGAAATTATATTTCGCCTAAAAAGAATGGAAAACAATTTTTGTATTTTCCCTTTAGGTTTTTTTTGACTTAATATTGGTTTTAGTTGACCAAGTCATTTTGTATATTCCAAACATGAGAAAATTTGAAAAATATTAAACCATTTTCATAGTTACCAAATGGAATCTTAATAGTAAATGAATAGTAATTTAATAGTCAATAATTGATAATTTAGTAGTAACCAGTAATAATATAATAGTATATGTATAATAACTTAGTAATAAATAAATTTTAAATGCATAACAATATAGCAATAAATCAGTGATAACTTATTAAAAAAAATGATAACTTAGTTATTAATTATTGATAAATTAGTAATAAGTAAATGATAACTTAATAATAACTTAACGATAATTTAATAGTAAATCAGTTTTGATTTAATATTAATTAATTATAGTAAATTATAAATAACTTAGTGATAAATCAATGATACCTTAATAGTAAATAATTGATAATTTAGTAATTAATAATTAAAAGCTTATGAGTAAATTAGTATAATTTAATAATAAATTATTGATAACTTAATAGTTAATTAATGATAACTTAATAATAAATTAAGAATAATTTAATATAAGGTTAATGTTAGATGGCTCTTGAATTATAATGAAATGTTCAATATGATACCTGAATTTTAAAAATCTCTAATTTAATAACTGAATTATGAATTTGTTAACTAATTAAGAAGCTAAAATATATAAGTTATCAAAATTATATGAAAAGTTATCAAAATTATATTAAGAGCTGTTAAAACTTTAGAAATATTGAAAAAATTATATTAATGGTTACAAAAATTATATCATAAGTTATTAAAATAATATAAAAAATTACTAAAATTATGTCAAAAGTTACCAAAATTTTATCGAAAATTCTCAATCTTTTAACAAAAGTTACCAAAACATGTTAAGTATTATCAAAATAAAAATTATACATAAAAAAAGTCAAATTTTACTTATATCATACCAAATCAAAATTCAATTGTTAATATTTATCATTTTTTTTAGTATAAAAAATTCTTTATTAGATTGAATTTGTAAAGATAAAATTACACTTGTATCATGCATGTGCTAAAAACTAATTGATATAAACGTCAAGTTTGTTGGAATCTCAATACATGAAGCTTAAGCCCTCCATTAGACATTCTTGTGTGTTGAGGAGATAAACCACACTTGAAGCCTATGAGAGTGCACCAGAGAGCCTATACATAGATTTTGGACACCATTTGAGCCAAAAAATCTTAAGCTATTAAATTCTTAGGTCCTTCATACATATATAAAATATCTCATTCAGATTTTCTAATGATGTGGGATTCTTTACTCACATGTGAACCGTATCCCAACAATCTTCCTCGTTCAATTGTGAGCTCTAATGAAGTCTCACATTGGCTCCCCCGTGCAAGTAAGTCCTACCAATACCTCATTTTGGCCAAGCAACCTCACATTTTTAATGCGTTTTTGGGCTATTCACTTGTGAGTTCTAATCAAATCCCACCTCGGCTTACCTGTGCAAGTAAGTCCTATCAACATCTCCTTTCAGTCAGGCAACCTCCTCCTTTAGGCTAGACAACATCACATTTTTAGTGCCCTTTTGGGCCAAGGCACAGCATTTAACTTGGCTACCTAGGTTGTCTTAATGCTTTCTCAAGCTTATACTCCAGATTGACTCAACATATCGTCCACTTAGGTGTTCCGCTTCTACATATTATCATAGACTCGCTGCATCCAAGTCAAACCTTTTAATATCGGTGTTCAAGCACATGGAGTTGATGGACGTAGTCAACCTCTAATCTACCAAACAATCTTCCCCCTAGCAACACTAGTGGGATTCGAACCCGTCATAACTTTGGTTCTGATACCACTTGTTGGAGAGATAAACTACACTTGAAGCCTATGAGAGTATACCAGAGAGCCCATACATACATGTTGGACACTACTTGAGTCTAAAAGCTTAAGCTATTAGGTTCTTGGATCTTTCATACATATATAGGACATCTCATTTAGATTTCCTAATGATGTGAGATTTTTACTCACATGTAAACCATATCCTAACAATTTCCCTTGTTCACTTGTAAGTTCTTGTCAAGTCTCACCTTGACTCCCCTGTGCAAGTAAGTTTATCAACATCTCCTTTAGGCCAGGTAACTTCACATTTCTAGTGCGCTTTTGGACCAAAGTATAGCACTCAACCTAGCTGCCTAGGTTATCTCAATGCTCTCTCAAACTTATACTCCAGATTGACTTAACACATCATTTACTTGAGTGTTTCGCTTTTGCATATTATCATAGACTCATTGCATTCAAGTCGAACCTTTTAATATTAACGTTCGAGCACATAGAGTTGATGTACGCGATCAATCTCTGATCTATCAACATTGTATTGGATCTGCTCCGTTTCGGCTTGTTAGTAGAAGTTCTGAAGCAGACAACTAAAGGTGATAAAAGGTTAGAGTCGGGGTTTTCTCTTGAGCTGAGCTCTGTTGATTCTTTGGCTATATTATCACTGTAGTATTTTCTCATTTTGAGGCACTGGTTATTATATCTTCTTGAGATGTTCGGGGTATTTTTAAACTGGTTTATTGTCTAAGTCACCCCTTTAAGATCATAATTGTCCTGGTTCTTGAGTGTAGTGTCGGAGACTTTCTGAAGATGGCAATGCATATTTACTTTTCGTGGGGGGGGGGGGGGGGGAGGTGTTTCCGTTCTACCTACTAAGATTGTTTGACTACCTTTTTTTTTTTTTTTTTTTTTTTTTTTTTTTAAGAATGCTGCCACCAACATAGTTGTCAAATGATATTAGCTAAACAAGTTAACCATCACAGAGTCAAACCTGAGGAACCAAGCAAGCTGAATTTAACATCTGCAGGATTCCAAGATCCAGAAAGCATATCTTAACCAAGAAAAAAAAAAGACAAGAAAACAGACGACGCTAACCACTTATCTTTTACATTATAAATTTAAGTTTGGGATTGCAAATTCAAAGTCTGATTTAAAATGATTCCCATACTCATTGAACTAAACATGACATGACTTGCCTAAAAGGTGCAAACATGAAGAAGCACAGCCATGTTAGTTTCCATCAATTGTATGGCAAACTTTCTGAGGATTTGTATGAGGCAATCAAATACTGATACAGGGAAGTATTTGGCTAGAATCCAAGCTATACTTCTAACATGAATACTATTTTCTCATAGATCACAAGATAAATAAACCGTATAAGAAGACATGGAGAACAAAAATAGCTTCAGGCATACTTAATAATGCACCTCAAGTATCATAAGACCTCCTTTTGGTTACCAACTCTTAGAGCTTTCAGTTGCAGATACCCAGGGTGTTAGAAAAAATTCTCTTTAGCTGATGCACAATGACAGCTCCGTGAATAATGTAAATTTTCATATCGTTCCTTCCTTTTCCTCTTCAATCATTAAACCAAAAATTGCAAGATTCCACCTTGAAAAATGCACCTGCCAATCCCCAATTACTCATGCTTTCTGTACTAGATGCTCAGAGTCTCCCAGCTCCACTTCACTTCCTTGCCATTCATTTTGATCTTGAAAAAGCAACTCAATCTGTTCCAATGACTTCCCCTTTGTTTCTGGAACAAGTGTGTAAACAAAGAGAACAGAAAGAGCTGACAAAAGTGAAAAGAGGAAAAAAGTTCCAGCCTCTGTAATTGTACGGGAAAGAGAAAGGAACGACATGGCAACAAAGCCACTGCATACCCTGTTACCAACAGCCCCAAGAGCAGATGCTTGAGCTCGCAACCTCAAAGGAAAGATTTCGGATGTCAAAATCCAGCAAATAGGACCCATTCCCACAGAAAAAAAAGATACATTTCCACAAACACACAACACAGCCAGTGCAATTCCGAGCTGCCCATTCCCCAGTAAGGCAAGGCTAAGGCTTAAGGTAAACAAACAGACAGTCATTCCAATTGTGCTCACATAGAGCAAGGGCTTCCTCCCTACTCTATCAACAAGAAATGTAGCAATCAATATAAAAGCAGTCTTTGTGACACCCACAGCAACTGTTGCAGCAAGAAGCTTAGAATTACTCTCAATCCCAGCATCCTTCAAGATTTCGGGGCTATAATACACAGTCGCATCTATTCCAGTGATTTGTTGGAAACACTGGATTCCAAAGCCAGTGATCAGCATCCGACGAAGTGAAGGAGAAGGGCTTAACAGTTCACGCCACACAGCTTTATCTTCATTCTTCTCTCCATTAGACATTCCAGCTGCAGCCACTATTTCTGAGAGCCTCTCATCCACCTCTTTCTCAATTTCATTTGTTTTTAATAGCACAGATCTTGCTTCTTCAACTCTGTTCTGCATGACCAACCACCTTGGTGATTCAGGGATAATGAAAAGTGCAAACCCTATGAAGATTGAAGGCAAAATTCCAACAGCCAGCATTACCCTCCAGTTTGTGTGTACTGAAAGACCGGAGAATGCATAATTTGAGACATAACCAAGCAAAATTCCTACATTTATGAAAATCTCTGGGAAGGAGGTAAGAGAGCCTCTATCAACGGTTGGTGATATCTCAGCAATATAGACTGGAGCAATCATGACCCCAAAGCCTATGCCAATCCCAGCCAAAACTCGTCCTATCATTAGTACTTGGAATGAAGGTGCAAGTGTCATTATAGCTGCACCAATTTGAAATACAACGGCAGCAAAGGCCATTGTCCACTTTCTACCAATAATATCTGATGTCCTTCCACCTGCTAAGCTACCCAAAAGTGAAATGATGCTCAAAATCCCAACGAGAACTTCTTCTTGTACCTCAGTTATCTTCAGATCTTCCTGTATAAATATAATTGCTCCACTCATGACGCCTACATCTGCACATGATAGATAAATTCTTAGCTGCAAGTGTTCTAAAACTGGTTGTTAGGTGGAACTCTATCAAAGGAAGTAGTTCAGAATGAATTTACTCTGGACAATCGTAGCAGATTTTTTGCAGGTGCACGTCATGAGGATCTATGATAAAGTTTAAGATCAAAGCTAGAGCTTCTACAGAAGGAAAGAGGTGTCAAATGGGTTGGATGGCTCATGACACGACACAGTTCAACATGGTATCAGTTGTGCTGAACACCGCTTGCTATTAAATAGTTGGATTGGACTAAGCACGATACATATATGTGTGTCATGCTAGATTAGAAGCTTTTAAACCAAAGGGTCAACACGGTAAGACCCGTTAAGGGTTAATGACAACACATGGCATGTAGGCTAGCACGGCACAATACGCAAGCCCAAATGTGCCGTGCCATATTGGCCTATAATTGTTATAAAAGAGCTTTTAGCCTTTGAGCGTATTCTTGTTACTTGTTACATTCTAATGAAATTATATTTATTTTTCATTAATTTATAAAATAAAATTATATTAAACAAATTTTTTTTAAATATTTACATTATTAATAAATAAAATATATCTAACTAGTTTGCAAATGGTTCAATACACGGATTATTTTTATTTCTTTAAATTTGTGTGTATAAAAACAAATTACCATTCTTTTCAAAGTTATATGATAAAAATCTTCAAACTTATTACATATATATATATATATATATATATATAAGATTTTAGTTGTTAAAAAAAAAAAAGGGACTGGTCATCTAAAAAAGCATAAGAAAAAACACGAAACTACATTTACTGCTTCTAATGATCCCACAAAATCTATACTTAGTCATCATCCTAATGAATCTTTAGGTGCATTTCATTTTTCACAAGATAATTGGCGTAATCAATTAGCTAAATTTATAGTGCGGTTTGAGCAACCGTTTGTTTTTGTAGATGATGAACATTCTAATTATTTTATTAGTATTGGTATACTACCCAATTATAAAACAATTTCAAGAAATTCCATTAGATCAAATACTTTTTAAATATTTTTTTCTTATAAAAAACATTTAATATCTAGTTTATAAAAAATTTCCTCTATATACCTTTTTCTGATATATGGACTAGTCCTTAGTTATATGTGTATTATTGGGCATTGGATAAATAATGTGTGTGTGTGTGTGTGTTTTTAAATATTAGGATTGTAAATTCAATATCTTTATTTAGTGGATTTTATTATCCATCTTTGTGGATGTAGATATTTTGTCAAACCACATAAATTATGTGTCCTTTTTATTTCATTCTATGTTTGTTTATCTCCCACATGTTATTTTTAATAATAATAGTTGATTTTTTTTTAAATAATTAAAATTTGAAAAGTATTAATGGGTTGTGCTTGGCCCAACTTAGCATGAAAATTAGTGTTGTGCCTAGCATAGTACGACTCATGAAGATTATGAGTCATGTATCGTACTGGGCCATATCCTTAATCCTCAAGGGCTGTGCTAGTACGACATGTTAAAAAATAGTGTTGGACTGACCCGATCCATTAACGCATGGACTAATATTTAAATGGGCTATGTCAACCCAACATGTTCCATTTGACACCTTTAGGAATGGAGTAATGAAGAAAATGACTACAACCAACAACACTTCTTGGCAATGTTCCTAAGCTCATGGATAACTTTTATTTAGAGAATTCAGTGGATTGTTAAGAAATAACATGAGAAGAAAATGTGTGTATCGGAGATAAGGATGCTTAGATGGATGTGTGATAAGATTAAAAGAGACAAAATCATAAATGAAGAGATTCGAAAAAAATTAAGGATAATCCGAAATGCAGAAAAGATGAGAGAGAGCCGTTTGAAATTGTTTTAACATGTGAAATATAAGCATATTTATGCACCAATTAGGAGAAATGAGCTTAGAGATTTGGGAGAGACTAAAACCTTTAAAGGTCGACCATAAAAAAAGTGAAGGCAAGTAATAAGAGATGATAGGATTAAGAAAGTAGATGAAAAGATTATTTTCTATAGAAATAAATGGCATTAAAAAATTCAAAATTACGATCTACAGTACTCATTTTCTTTGCCTTTCATATAGACAAACCTAGACTTATGGGATATAAGACTTAATTTATTATTGTTGTTGTTCTTTGTGGCGAATTCAGTGGACTGCGCATGAAGCTCTCATGTGAGCACTTTTACACTGAATTTGAAAATCTATTTCAATAACCTTAAGTTGTACATTCTGTATTGACTAAAAGAAAAAAAAAAGGAAAAATGAGTTTTAGAATACTTAAGAGAATTATTACACACCAAATAAATAGTCTATTTCCAAAATATTGGGATATATAGAAGCATCCATTAGTGTAAAAATATAATTAAATAGTTCCATCAACTAATGGAAAGATAGAATCCCCAGTTAAATTCGAGATTCATTATTCATGCAGGTTAACTGTAACAGCATTTTGGTCTCTGTAGATTAAGTCTAAGGTTACTACAAAACAAATATGCCAGCAAAAATGAAGAGTGCTTGAACTTGGATAGCGTTCAAGAAGGATGAAAGACTTGACAAACAGGATCATTTATGACTAGACAAACAGGACCATTTTTGAAAAAAAAATTCTCTGAATATAACAAGCCTGTGGCTAAAACTGTAGAAAACGAAAAACCAATTTTGGTGATAAGAAACAAAAGATTTCCTGCAAGCAGCAGCAGTTAAAGATGTAAAAAGCAAATTCTGAAGAGACAAGAAGGAATCTGAAGCAAACAAATGAAAAAAAATTAGTCTATAAATATAGTTTCTCTTGTAAAAAAGAGGCATCCATTATGTCAACTCTTTCTCATCTATATCTCTTTTGTTTTATGATTATTATTACTGGTATCATAGCAAGATTGAAAACAAAATGCTTTGCTATTTGTAGATTATCTTCGATTTCAATCAAAGTTATCAGTATCTATTTTGTAAGTTTTCTTTCTCATATTGTATCTCTTTTAATTTCCACTTATTACTCTAAAGTTCATATATTTGTTTACCTTCTCTTTTAGCGTCAGGCCATAAGAGCATCATCTTTAGCTAAACCTTGTAAAGATTTATGTATTCAAACAGTTTAAGATATTAATGAGCAATGAAAAGAAGTTAACAGAGTCTATATATCATAATGAAACTTATAATCATAGTATAAATGTAAAACCCGTATTTGAAAATAGTTTACCAACTATTAGTCATAGTATTAATAGACTTGTAGATTTATCTAAATCTCTGTTTAAAAAACTATTTAGTAAAGTAGATAGAATAGAAAACCAAATAAAAAATATAAGGCAACTAAGTCAGACTTAAATCCTGAGTCTAAACAACTATTATTAGAAGATAATTATAGACTAAAAAAACTAAGATAGACAAAGGTTAGAAACTATTATAGAGAATAATAGTACAAAAACCAATTATGGTCCTTTATGCTTTGGTAAGGAGATTAATTTTAAGTGATAAAGAATCATCTTTTTCAAAGAAACATGAAAAAGTGACTTTTTAAATATGAAAAAGGAGAATTTCAAGCTTATAAAAGACTTATATAACATCTTAAAACTAAGCTAAAAGAAGTAGATACTTCTAAAGAAAGGATAAAATACTTAAATATTATAGAGGAACTCTATCATACACATAAATCTTTGTACAAAATTTAATTATCATTATATGTTAAATTATGGAACTAATGATAAAAGTAATGGTGATAAGGAAAGTAGTATAGATGAAAATAGTAGTAGTGATACCAAAAAAGATAACAAGATTTTAATTATTAATCCAGTAGATAAAACATATGAATCTTCTTCTACTGAAAAAAAGAAGAAATAGATATAGAATCTATGGAAACAAATCAACTAGATCAAGCTCAAGATTAAAAAAAGAAAAGTAGGAGAAATCTCTAACCCAAGGATGGACGATCAAAATAGATTCCTAGAAGTGGGAAAGGAAGAAAAGAAGAAATACATGAAAGCAATTTTTTCCTGAATGTTCAACTGCATGATCTCCATTATCGATTTGCAAGCTCCAAAATTGATCCTCAATGAAGATGAGCAATAATAAGATGTCCAGGATACACAACCTAAGATCCCCTTATGATGATATTTTGAGCCAAAATGGTGAATTTTAAGCATCCCAAGGAGCTTAACAGCTGCAAAGACGGCAATCAACCACTCACCCGGGTTAAAGTTTCTAAATTACCAATTTTACTCACAAGAAAAAAAGAATATTGCAGATGTTTTATGCCTATATTATCTGGTTCTATTTAAAACAATATCAGTGAACTTTATAATGCTATGGATTGAATGTTATAACATTCCAATGTTTTGAAGTTAACAATTCTTTTCCTGCTAAATTTGTGCAGGTCAACGAGGGTAAAAAGAAAGGAAAAACTATCAAATTTCCAATATTTCCAGAAAGAAAAAAGTGCAGTCTTGACTTGCGAAGCAACCAAGCAAACCCAAAATATGAGAGATGAAGAGAGAAAAACTTACCATAGCCAAGAAGAACATTGTTGAGAGATGCAAAAATGGCACAAGCAAGAACATATTTCCTGATACTTCTCTTCCTCTCTAGTTGATGACGATGATGAGAAGCATCATCATCAAAATCATCTGATAACTTAGAATCCATTCTCTTGTACTTATTCTTGTTCCCCAAAGACAAAGCCATTTCCCCATTACCATTTTCTTGGACACCCACCAACCCCATAGATCTCCTTCTTTTGTTTCCTCCGCTGACTGTTTTAACTCACAAAACAGGAAAAAGAATACAGCAGACTCTGAAATTCCTTTCTGACTAACAACAAGAATTAATCCACGAATTGGGTTTTTAGATCTAAAGCAGAAAGGAAGAAAAAGAAAGTCCAATAAGCCAGCGGATGCTCTCTTTTTATCACGCAAGCAGGCCAGTTGGTAACATTTACAAACGTACAAGTAGTTAAAATCACAAGGTGGAAACAAAGAATTTATGATGTTTTCAAGGTAATAGTGTGTAAAATATGCGAAGATTCCTATAATTTTTGTCAATTTTTTGGTTGGCTTTTCTCAACTTCTATTACGAGTTGAATAGAAATGGCAGTATACCTTTGAGTATTTGCTTTATTCATCTTGGTTTTTAGGTTTGAGCAACATGGGGGGTTTGGGGAAAATATACTCGTTTTGGTGGAGATGTACTTTTACTTGGTCCCCCTTTTGAGGAAACAGCTAGGTTTTAAAATTCAACCCTCTGAATTTGAACAGGATGATGACTGTTTGAACGACTTAAATTTGAGCGTAAATTAAGTCCAAATTCGCCTTAAATTGTAGTGGAATAATGAAGTCGTCACTTCAGCGTTGGGGTTGGCCATGAGAATTTTCCAAGCCAATTACGCAAGGAGACGGTGCGAGTTCGTGTGTGCAAACCCCCCTCGTTGGCTGCACGACAGTGATTGCCAAATTATACATGGCCAGCCCTCAGCACTCCAAGGTAAAAGACCCCCCAAAAAAAAAAAGATAATCTATTATGAAGGTTTTATTTCTATTTATATTTGTTTTAAACATTTGGCTATTACAATATTTAGCACGGTTTTGTCTCACCGACAGCCCTTTTATCGCTTTACATGTCTAGCCATGAATTTCATAGGAGGTGAAAAACTTAGGGCTCATCCATAACATTATTAAATAAATAAATAAAATTATAAACAAAAATATTTTACTAGATTTCTAAATTCTTCTGACCGTATAAACTTTCTCTAGCATTTCAATTTATCAAATATAATAATTCGAATATGAGAACCCAATTTACATCTAAAAGGCATAATTATAAAAATATTTTTAATTTGTTCAACGATTAAATTTTCATTCTTTTGCATTACTATTATTTTTTTTCCTTTTTGTCATATCGAATATCAATAGGGTCCAGCTCCAGCTTGCACCTTTTCGTTTCTTCTCCTTTTTTTTTTTTTGTTCTTCTGGTCAAAGATAAGAATCATTGGTTGGACATTTTCCGTGTAACTTCAGTTTTGAATTTTCCTTTTCTCTAGCTTGTTAATTCTACTAAACTTTTTAGAGAGGTTTCTACCAAAATTTCCTTCCATTATTTTGTCTATTACGAATATGCTAATCTATAAAAGTATACGAATACTGTTTTTTATACGTTGATATATTTTTTTTTATAAAAAAGAATATGATTGATTTGATTATTTAAAAGATTAAAAGAATTTTACTCTTGATACTTATAGTGAACAAGAAAAGAAGCCACATCTAAATGCATGATATATAATAATAAAATACTTGAAAAGTTTACATAATAGAATTTACATTATATTCGTGGTATCTTAACATTTCCAAGGTTGCAAACTTTTTCTTTGCCTTCACGACTTTGATCATGTATAATAAATGACACCACATTAAGTCTTCCACCTTGTGCAACTATTAATTTAGTATTTACTTCAACCACTCCTGGATTTCTTGCGACCAAGCCGAGTTTCTCTTTGCCTGAACGTTGTTAAATGTTCCGGATTAAAGTTATATCATCTCCTCCATTTACTGAATTTCTCTCCGTCTGAACGTTGTTAACTACCCACTAACCTTAGATTTTTTAATCGACTTGGACGAGATCTATGGGGTTTTCCATGCTTAGTTTAGTCCAACCTTTTGAATTTTGGACTTATTTTAAGCTCATTTTTTAATTGACGGATTAACTTTTAGTTAATACATTTTCAACCTAATTTATTCATTAGTTACTTTAAATTGGATTCGGCATTAATCCATTTTATTGGCTAAATCCCTTCTTCTGACTTGTGGATTACTTTTGGTCTCATCATAACTTTAACAATGTTGTGTTAATTTTTATTTTTTCTAATTTTTTACTACACTTTTTTATAAATGAATCATTTTATATTTCTTTTCGTAGATTAATAAATTTTGAGTTAATTGTTTTTTAAATCACACTCATAATCAAATATTACATTCATATTATTTTATTGCAATTGAATAATTAACTATTAATTCATAATCAAGTCAAGATTATAAAATAATCAATTAACAAATTATAATATAACTAAACAATCAAATCCACATATAGTGAGACTTGATCTTATAACTTTAACACTATGTTTGGATTGAGGGGAGGGTAAGGAAATAAAGGAAATAAAGAAAAGTAATGGAAACAGAAAAATTCTTCATTTGTTTGGATAAGCTTTTAATTTAAAGGAAAGAAAAGAGGTGAAAACCCAATAACCTTTAATTTCTCTTGTAATCCTCACTTTTCTAATACCTTACGCAATGTTTGGATAAACATTAGTAAAAGAAATATGTTTGGATAAACATTAGTAAAGGAAATGAAAGGAAAGTAAAGTAATGGAAAGAAATGATATATGTACCCTTTGTTTAGATAGCTAAAAGTAATAAAGTAAATGAAAGTAAAAGAATTATAACAACCATTGTTTGGTTAAATAATGGAAAGGGAATGAAATGATTTATTATTATTTTTTTCAATTATAACCTTTGATAATCTTTGTTTTTACTATAATATTTACATGTTTATGTTAATGTATTTCATGTTTTCAATTTTCCTTTATTTCTTCACAAAATTAATCATCAATGAAATTTATGGAATTCATAAAAATAAGAGAAAAAATTGAAGACAATAAATCTATTGGTAAATGGTGTTTTATATTCTCAATTTAATTTTGGAGTTCAAAATCATATACTTTTAATTTAGAAAAATTAATAAGGATATAATAGTCATTTTATATTTTAAAAATTTTATTCTTTTTCTTTCCCTTCCCTTGTAATTAAAAAATAAAGAAAGTTAGGGGAAACCAATGGAAGCTAAGCATACATTCCTTTCCTTTATTTTTATTTATGTCATATACAAACAAAGCAAAGGATTCCCCATTTCCTTTTGTTTCCTTTCCATTCCTTTCCTTTCTCTCCCCTTACCTTAATCCAAACATGTTGTTAATTTGGGGGAAAAAATTAAAGAAAGAAAAGTTGAAAAAATTTTATTTTTATAAAAAGACTATTATATCCATATTTTTATTACGACATTAGATTTGATTATATAATTGACATTTCTTACAAAAATAATTTTCTTTTATGAGTATTTTATATAACATCATAGTTTATAAATATTTTATGATTTTTCAAGTCTTAACAACAAAATAAATCAAATTATTGTTAGAATAAAATTAAAAGTCTAAATTAAACATAAAATTAAGAGTAAATCAATAGCTAGTTAATATATCTTACTGTAATAAACTTGCTCAATTTTGTTTAGAAAGATTTGTTTATACAAATTAGGTAGTATAAAGATATATTTTTATATTATATGTTACTTTATTAAAAAAAGTTATAAGTGAAAAAATATAGTATAATGAATTATGTCCTTTCATTTTCACTATTTATGCAAACAATGGTTGTTAGAATTCCTTTCATTCATTTTTATTTATTAATTTTAACCATCCAAATAAGAGATACATGTTCCCTTTCCTTTCTTTTAAAAAACTTTCCTTTCCTTTCTTTTCTTTTCTTTTCCTTCATTAATAGCCATCCAAACATAGTGCAAAGTTCTAAAATGTCCTCATTGCCACTAAACAAGGCTTCATTATTGATAGTTAATTTTTATATATGACTATCCTTGGAAATATCTGTCAATCTATGAAAGTAAACACAAACTTGTGATTATTAGGTTGTAATGACATACACTGAGCTTGTTACACTGCCAATTACAAATTAAACCAATCAATAAATGATCAAATTATGTGATTTGTTCTTGTACTTTGATTAAAATATGAATTTAGTCCTTAAATTATTATTTGATTTAATCATTTTTTAATTTGAAATTTTAATTCAATTATTACCTTTTTTTTAATTTTATCATTAATATTGTTGACGTGACATTAATCATAATTATCAATGGTTAGTCAAAATTTTTAAGTTTAAAAATGTCATGTGACTTTTTTAGTGGCCATGTGAAATGTTTTGGATTAGTCCCATCATTATTTTCCAAATTTTTTTATAATACTATATTAATTACAACTTTAATACAAAATTAAGGCATCTTATTCAAATAAAACACATTTTTAAAGTTTTTTTTTTGCATTTTATTTATCAACATAGGCTTTCATTTTGCTTTTTGAATTTGAATGCTCAAAACTCATTAATCCTTGTTTGTCATGAAATATACACTCAAATGGTGCAAAATGAACTCATTAAAATAAAACACTTAAATTGACCCAAAATCAAAACCCAATGTTTAACTTTTCTTCTACAAATAAATATTCTACAATAAAGAATCCTACATCCATTACACCACAATCAAATGTTAAAACTAAAAAAATTATGCAAAAAAACCTCTATTAAGTTTTACCAGAAAACCTACCCATCTTCAATCAAGAACCATTGCCACAACCATATCACAACCATTAGAACCTGAAACCTAGCAAAAACTAAAGCACATTTTCATTAAAGAAAAATAACAATAATAGAAAAACACAATAGATAGCAAAATATCACAATAAGAAATGAAAAAGTATGTTTTAGGGTTTCGATTTAAGGAAGTTTAGTGAGGTTTTGAGTGAGAAGAAAGAATGAAGAAAGAAAAGTGAGATGAAAGAAAAGAAATAAGAAAGCCATCATTAATAGAGAAGATTAAAGCTAGAATTAAAAGCTAGGCTACAAAATAACTTTAATATGTGAGTAGATTACAACTTATATGGTCAATGATTTTCAGTACATAGAATTATTAGTGTAGGCATTTTATTTTGCCCAAACATGTGCTTAAGAAGATAAATCAGGTTTGCCTAATGATAACTCTAACAAATAACTTCATTTTCACCTCTAACATGTTAGAATTACTAATATGTAGGAAAAGTCAAAGGAAAGATGTAATTTGATGAATTCTTGGTGATTTGGACAAGATTGGGATGAAAAAAAATGCAAGGATTGTTCTAATTTAGCTTTGCCACACTTATTTGTTAGAAGAGTTGATGATTTCTCATGTAAGTATTGCAATGTTCAAGGATAAATTTGGTTGTAAATTTTAGTTACAGAATTTTAGTGCAAATCCATAGTGTTCTATGTAAGTGCACAAGCATGAAATTATTGTGGGATGACATGGTAGCAAATTATATCTCACTGGCTAAGAAAGATGACTTAGATGTTGATGTTGCATGATAACATAGCATTAGAACTTAAAATTCCTTTTAAAGAGCATAAAATAATTTTGAAGTTTTCTTACTTGAAGTAGGAATTCTTAGTTTGCTTGTGATAAGAGAATTGAAGAGTTAAAGTTCAAATCTGAATTTTATGAAAGTCTTGGTGCAAGTTGAAGTCCTAATTGAAGTTAGAGTCCTATTTCAAATGGGAATTCTATTCTAAGTAAGAGTCATTATACAAGAAGGATTTGAGTTTATCTAAAAGACTCTTCGTTCAACTAGGATTGATAGGATATAAAGGTTGTTGAAGAAGTCCTAATTGAAGTAGGATTACTAGAATTCAAGTACTATAAAAGTCATAGGTTCTATAAAAAAGGAAGATACAAATAAATTTTATTCTTATTCTTTAAGAAGTCTTACCTAAAGTAGGACTAGTATTCTAGGTCAATAAGGAGTTTGCATATTGCTCAAAATTAGGATATTTAGAATTGCTTGAGAGAGTTTTTATTCAAGAACGAGTCTTTAAGGCATACTTTCTAAAATTCTTCAAGCTAAATAGAGTTCAATGGGTGGTAATAAAGAGAATAAATAGAATTCAATTTTGGTTCTTCTAAAAGATTAAAAACATTTAAGAAAGAAAAGAGTTCTCTTTTATTTGAGACTTAAAAATTCAAGTTTAATTCAGTTATTCAAAAAACAGTCCAACTGCCCCTTTTTATTCAAGAACCTATTCTATTTATTTTTCTTTCTAATCTTTTACTATAAATAGGCTAACTTAGCTTTAGGAAAGAGGCATGCACTTGGGTGACAGACCAATTCCTAGTCTTAGGTTTTCTTTCATTGTACTTTAGTTTTTTTATTTCTTTTTAGTTTTCTTTAAATCAATTTTGATTAGGATGATAGACCAATCTTGTTCTTATTTCCTATTCTTAATTTTGATTTTTCAATTTAGTTCTTTTAAATTCAGTTCTTAATATTTACTTTTTATTCTTTACATCTAAGTTCTTTCATTTCATGTTCAAGTTCATTTAAAATTCAATTTCAAATATGTATTTGCTACTTTTACATTTTAGTTTTAAGTTTCTATTTCTAGTTTTTTTTTTTTTTGCAATCTTTAATTTCATATTTAAATTCTTTTAAAGGTTTCTACTCTAGTTTAGATTCCATGCTTTATAATTTTATATTTACTTTTTAATTTAGAGTTTTAACTACATGAATTTAATTTGCTTTAGACTAGTTGCTGTTAGTATTGCTTTCAATTTTAATTCATCATTATGCATTGTTGCAATTCTTTGCTTTAGATTTAGGTTCAAATTTTGTTTACTTTTAAGCATTATTATTCTTAATTCTTGCATTAGTTTAAATTAATTATATGATCTTAGGGTTTGATTTAGTTTGAAGTTTATTACTTTATAATTTATTTGCTACTTTTAGTTTCAAGTTATTCTTAGTTGTTGTTTTAAGTTTTAGTTGTTATTTGCATGCTTTATTCTACTCTTTAGTTTCTATTTTGATTATATTTAGCTATTATTGCATTTAGTTACTTTGCATGTTTTACTTAAATTTTAACTTGTTGTTTTAGTTATTTAAGTTTGATTTGCATAAGTAGATTAGTTAATTACTATTTTCAATTAGTTTGAATATAATTAGGGTGTTCTAATTTTCATACTTTGTCCTAACTCTATTTACAATTTCTGAGGGAATGAATCTTCTTATCATTTTATTACTTGTTACAATCCATGCATTTACGGTATCAATCATTTAGCTTATTTTTGGAAAAAGAAAGTAGATATAGCCAAGGGAACTAAAGTTAGCTAGAAAACAATCTATAATCCTAAGTTTGAAGGAGGATTAGGACTCAAAGACTTAATGTCATGGAATCAAGCCTATCTTTTGAAGAATGTATGGTTTATTTTCATCAAGGTAGGTTCATTATAGATTGCATGGCTTGATGCTTATGTTCTAAAGAATATAAGTATTTAGTACATTCCAATCCAACTAAACATCAACTGGAGTTCCAGAAAGTTGTTGCAACTAAGGCAGATTGTTTTCGAGTTCATTAAGCTAGAAAATGGAATGAAAGTTTGGTCATTTCTAAGTAATAGCTATTGAAGTTTTCTAGATAGATTTTGTCATCCATATTTGAATGATCAAATCAAATCCAAAAATTTTAAAAATTTAACACAATGACTTTCAAGATGTCTACTATCTTGTGTTAAAATTTTGTAGGAAACTAATGAACCTAGAAAGATAATTAATTTTTCTTCTCCAACATCGCTAGTTTTGTAGAAGCTGTGGATAGATTTCAAACTGACTCCAATTTGGCTAGGTAAATCTTATCCAAAATTTCTCAAATTTTAAACCAAACATTTCTTATCAGCATAAAATCATGGGTTGAAATTGCAGATCAATCAAAGATCACTAAAGAGAGAACCAACATTTTTTTCATGCACATAGCAAGCTATAAGAACCTAGAACAATTTATTGATCATGAAGTAAATTCAATCTTGGTGAGTAAACCACGTCCATAAATCATGAATTTAATCCCAATCATCCTAAGACATTATATTTTGATATTCTAAAAGAATCAAATCAAAACAAAATCGAAAAACTCATTTTTCTAGCCTTTTCATCACAATAGACAAATTGTAATGAAAATCATTTTAATACCAAGAACAACCAAACAAGGTTCCAAATTGTATAATCTATATTGACAAGGCTCTAATACCACTTGAAGGGAATTATGTATCAATATATAAAGTATTAGTAATGGAATTTTAAAATTTTTCCACTCTTTAAAGCCAAGAGTAATCAACAAGAGCATATAAACACAACAATTAGTTTCGACTAGTAATATGTTACCTCTTGTGATGACTTCACTTTGCACTAAGTAAGAGTTTATCAAATTTGTTTTAGCAAGCCTAAAACCATCCAAATGTTCAGCCTCTAATAATGATCTATATGAATAAGGTAAAGAACTTTCTTTAAAGAATGGGAAGAACTTAAAACTAAAACTCTAGCTAGTGAGATTAATCGATTGCCTCTTTATGTTTTCTCTTAATTATTCTGAATACATGAGATGTCTATTCTCTTAGAATGCTACAAGAGAGGGGGTGGTTTAAGTTCTTTACACAAAGACAAAGGGTAAGTCAAAACCCTAGGGTATTAAGACTTCCTTATGCTTAATTTTATTCTCAATAGAATAACCCCTTGACCAAGTCCTATTCTCAATAGGATTATTTTGGCCGGCCATACAATATCCCATTTAGTATTTGACTTTTGTATGTTTCTTTATATTGGATTTAACCCAATAAATTTAAGTACAACTTAATTTATTCTAATTTTAATCTTTCACAACATGTCCTGTTGTGTGTAACCCATTAGGTTCCTTAAAATGTTGGTAATAAATATATGCATTGTAATCCTTATATTCAGACTTAGATGAGTCAAACTTTTTAACTTTATCACTAATTTTCTAATTAGCCAATCTTATGTTTATAGATCATGATCAATGTTAGCTATATTGTCATCATCTGTAATTGCTGAAGAATGTCAATATGGCTTGACAACCTATCCATGAATAGTATTAATGTATAATTGATATCTTTTCATCACTTAGTATCTTGGCTTGAACATTGAGTATGATTTAGTATCTACTAAATCTTGTTCAACTATGTTAAATCTTGTTCTTAACATTAACTCAGAAATAAGCTTTAAAATAATTTTAAGCTTTTATTTCACTTTAGCAAAAAATTGTTCATGTTAATTCAATCAAGACTAGTTGAGATACTCTCTTGATTACATAAGGTGATGAATCCTATCTTGATTACTTCATGCATTTTCATATACCTTATGTTATACCTAACAATACTTGATTGAAGCTTTTTTGATTAGAACCATAAGGAAAGTAAAGTCAAAGTATAACATTCATCATATAAAATCATAAGTAATCTCAAGTAAAAAGATCACTTATACAATCATCATATGAGAATGTAGCTATTGACATTATGTGAACTATCATATAGCATTCTCATCTTGAGTCAAGTTTAGTTAACTTGTTCTTATAACAAACACCTACATTGTTAACTTTAAATTGATCAATGTATTTTGAAATGACATAAAAATTTGCTAAACTTGAACTGAATTGATTTAATCTCAAATTGAACATTTTTTAGCCTTTTATTTTGCCAAAAATGTTTTTGAACCTAAACAAAACTCAGCACATAAAGCAAAAAAAAAAAAACGTTTTGGGCATTTTGGGGTGGAAGGGATTGATCAACCAAGGGAAGGGATCGATCCCTTCTTTGACCTAATTGATCCCTTAGGCAAAATGATCGATTGATTTTCTTAGGCAGAAGCTTATGTTGTGCAAAAATTTCAAGAATCAATCGATCTTTTCCATGTAGGGATCGATTGGTTAAGTTTTCAATTTGATATGATTGATCCCTTTAATTAAAGGATCGATATATTTTTCATCCATAAGTAAAAATATTTTATTTTGGCCAAAAGGGAACGATCACCCAAGCTAAAAGATTGATCACCTGGGTTTAATGGATCGATTAGATGCCTTAATTGATCAATCGAGTGGCCTATTTCAAGCATGAATTGACTTTGCAAAATATGATCCAATCGATCCCTTCAAGCCTAGAAGACCCTCAATGGTTATTTTTGTCTAAAATTTTTGTAAAAGCTCTAAACATTTAATGCAACTAGTAGCTATCTTTCATTTTTTACACATAAAAGGAGGTCACCCACTACATTACAAGCTATCAAAAGCCAAGAAAAACTTATTGGTTCCATCTACCATCTTTTCTAAGCGTTAAAGAGCATTTATTGTGTGAAAAGTGTAAAAGATTCATCTTTTATTTATTTTTCTCCTGATATCCTTCATAATTTTAATTTGTACTTTAAATTAGCAAACATCTACCTTAGATAAGTTCTTTGAGTTTGCAAAACACTTTAAAACTTATATTGTGAGATTATGAACTTAATGGAGATGATAACCTTTAAAAGATTGTGTTGTTGATTGCATAGAGCTTTAAAGAGCTAGGTTGTAACATTCAACACATAATGGATTGGATTTTTTGGCAAGTAAGGTTAAGAAGATGACATAGGTACTTAAAAAAGGGTTAAACCTCTATAAATTTCAATGTTTGATTCTTTGTCTCTATCTTTTTACTTTTAGGATTGTTATTGTGTTTATATTTGTTTTATTTATTTTCATAGAAATATTGATTTATGAATTTTGTGTTCATTGGCTATTATAATGAAAAATTCATAATAAACTAATTCACCCATTCTTGGTTTAATTTAAGTTTTTGAGCTAACAATTGGTATTAGAGCCATAATTTTTTTTCCAGGTCTAACAACCTAAATGTGATCCCAAATAGCTTAAAGAAACATGGTGATAAAGGAAGAACAACCATCTATAAGTTAAAAACATTTATGGAGAACAACAAGAAATGTGACTAATGGCAATTGAAATGGTTGCCATATCTCTTGGTGGTGAAGGTTAATCCATTGTGAGACCCCCTATCTTTGTTGGTGACAACTACTCATATTGGAAAATAATGATAAAATTGTTCATTTAAGCCAATGACTATGAAGTATGGAGAATTATTATCAATGGGCTTCAAATTCCAATGAAATAGATAGATTATAAAGATGTGATCAAGCAAGAATGTGAGTGGGATGCTAATAATATAAAGATATTTCAATTCTATACCAAGGTAATGCATATACACTTTTATGCATTGGGACCTAGTGAGTATAATAGGTTTCCTTGTGTGAAAATACAAAGAAAATTTAGGATAAATCGACTATTACTCATGAAAGTACTAATAAAGATAAGGAGATAAAAATTGACATACTTACTCATCAATATAAGCTTTTCAAAATGAAATCAGAGGAAACTATTAGTGAGATGTTCAATTGCTTCACCAACATCATAAATGGTTTGAAGGCTTTTGGAAAGACATATTACAATATGAATATGGTGAAGAAAATCTTAAATATTACCAAATAGTTAGAAGGCAAAAATGACAACAATTAAGAAATTCAAAGATCCTCATACACTTTCTTTATATGAACTTATAAGTTCTCTTCTTACTTATGAGATGAAGCTCAAATAGGAATAAAAACTAATCAAGCAAGGTAAAGTTACTCTCAAATCAATAATTCAAGAAAACAAAAAGATTGAAGAAAATGAGGTTGATGAGGATGAAAAAATGGCCATGTTTGCAAAAAGGTTCAAGAAAATAAACAAGTTCTCAAATAGGAATAGACCACAAAAGGAAATGATGAAAGGAGAATCAAGTTGAAGAGAAAGGTACCAAGTTGTTTACTATAAATGCAAAAAATCGGGTCATATTGAATTTGATTATCTTATGTGGAAGAAGCAAAATGAAATGAAGCCAAAGAAAAAGTCTATGGTTTCAACATTGAGTGATAGTGACTTTTTTAATGATGAATCAAATGAGGAGGAAGTAGCCAACCAATGTTTTATGGCTTTTGATGAACCAAAAGTTATTTATAATTCAAATGATTTAAATTCATACATATTTGATGAGTTGCAAGATACTTTTGATGAATTAGCTATAGAATTTGAAAGCATGAACATGAGGTATAAAAAAATGATTTCTAAGTTGAAAATAGAGAACGAGCTCTTGACTAAGGCAAAGAATGACTTAGAAAAGGAAATTGAGCTTTTGAAATTGAATGTTGATGATTTGACTAAGAAAAATATGAATTTAAAAATTTTTTTTATTAGATTCCATATGGATATCAAAAGCTAAATGATATGTTTGAAACTCAAAGAGCATTCTTCGATAAAGATGGATTAGGCTATAATAGTGGTGTCAAAGAAACTCATTTGAAGAATTTTCTTGCTAAACTAAATGATTCATCTAGTATATATGCATATTGTTATAAATTGGGTCATTCTATGTAATATTGTTCTTTGAAGAAAGTCATCATAGAGGTTGTGTGGATTCCAAAAAGGTTAGCACATCTCAAGATAATATTACTAGGATGAAGTAGATTCCAAAAAGCACAAGAATTGTAAGTAGCAACACTCAAGGACCTAAGAAAGTTTAGGTACCTAAAACAAAGGTTTGATTGTGTAATTATAGGTGGATGAACATTGCTACAAGGAAAATTCAAACTAGAACAATCCATGATACCTTGATAGTGGATGCTTAAAGCATATAATCGGAGACAAGGCTCAATTTAAGGATTTAAAGGCCAAAAGTATAGGAGATGTTACCTTTGTAGACAACTCTAAAGGCCAAATTGAAGGAATTGGCTCCATTGATAACAATTTTTCTACTACTATCGAAAATGTTTTACTTGTGAAGGGACTCAAGTATAATTTACTTAGTATTAGCCAATTGTAAGATAAAGGACTTAAAGTTGTGTTTGAATCCATGTGTTGTCAAGTGATTGATGTCAAGTCTAACAAACTAGTTTTTACTAGACATCATTAAGGAAATTTTATGTAGTATATTTGGATTATCTATCTTCTAAAAATATTTGTTTTATGGCTAAAAAAGAAAAAGAAAGTTTGATTTGGCGTAGAAGACTTGGACATGCAAACATGCATGTAATTTCAAAACTTTTTCAAAAATGATTTGGTATCAAAATTGAGATTTGAAAATGACAAGGTTTGTGATGCATATGCTTAAAGAAAACTTAGAAAAATCTCTTTCAAACTCAAAAATTGTATTTCAACTACTAGACCATTTCAACCACTTTATATTGATCTTTTTTATCCTACTAGGGCAATGAGCCTTGGTGGTAAACAATATGGGTTTGTTGTTGTTGATCATGGGTTCTTTTCTTGCATTCAAAGAATGAAACTTTGAAAAATTCATCACTTTTTGCAAACAAATATAAAATAAAAAGGCTATTTAATTTTTAGTATTAAAAGTGACCATGGAAAAGAATTTGAAAACCTTGGCTTTAGTGACTTTTGTAGTGAAAATGGTATTAGCCATAATTTTTGTGCTTCTAGAACTTTTCAACAAAATGGGATAATAAAAAGGAAAAATAGAAATTTAGAAGAAATGGCTAGAATTATACTTTGTGAAAATAATTTACCTAGATATTTTTGGATGGAAGCAATAAATACTTTTTGTTATATTATAAATAAAGCTATGATTATGCCAATTTTGAATAAAACTCCATTTCAACTTTTTAAAGATAAAAAGGCCTAATATAAGCTATTTTCATCCTTTTGGTTGCAAATATTTGTTTTTGAACAATGGAAAAGATAATCTTGGAAAATTTAATGCTAAAAAGTGATGAAGCTATTTTTTTAAGATATTTTTTGAATTCAAAAGCTTATAAAGTCTTTAATAAAATAATTTTGGTTGTTGAAAAGTCTATACATATTATCTTTGATGAATATAATCCACTTCTGAGAAAGGTTTCTTTTGATGATGATGATGTAGGTATACTGCAAGAAAATATTAATGATGCATCACATGACATTGAAGAGAATATTTAAAAGGAGAATGATGAGTTTCTAAAGGAACCGCAACAAATGGAGCAAAAACTAGATCTCTATAAAGAAAAAAGGTATGTCAAAGATAGTGAGATTATCAGTGATCCAACTCAAGAGGTAAAAACTAGATTTTCTTACAATGTGTGTAATTATGTCATTTTTCTCTCTCATATTGAACCTAAGAATATAGATGAAGCCTTAAGAGATAATCATTGGATATCGACTATGCAAAAGGAATTAAACCAATTTGAAAAAAGCTAAGTATGAAACCTTGCACCTAGACCTAATAATCATCCTATTATTGGCACCAAATGAGTTTTTAGGAATAAAATGGATAAGCATGGCAATGTTGTTAGAAATAAAGCTAGGTTAGTAGCTCAAGGGCATAATAAAAAAAAAAGAATTGATTATGGTGAAAACTATGCCTCGGTTGCAAGGTTAGAAGCCATTAGGATATTGTTTGCATTTGCATGTTTTGAACATTTCAAGCCTTTTCAAATGGATGTCAAGAGTGCATTTCTAAATGATTTTATAAATGAAGAGGAATATGTAGAGCAACCTCTCGATTTTGAAAATTCTTAAATTTCAAATCATGTTTATAAATTGACAAAAGTTTTATACGGTTTAAAATAAGCTCTTAGAGCTTAGTATGAAAGATTGTCAAAGTTTTTAATTGAAAATGGTTTCAATAGAGAGAAGGTTGATACTACACTTATTATTAAAACAAAAGGAAATGACATTTTCATTTTGCAAGTTTATGTTGATGATATTATATTTGGTGCTAGTAATGAATCTCTTTGTCAAGAATTTGCTAAGGCTATGCAAGGAGTATTTGAAATGAGCGTGATGGGATAGATTACATTTCTTTTTGAATTACAAGTAAAGTAAACAAAAGATGATACCTTCATTAATTAAACCAAATAGATCAAAGACTTAGCTCAACAGGTTTGGATACTGGAAGAATCAAAGCCTTGCTCAACATCTACAAGTGCTTCAACAAAACTTGACAAGGATGAAGGAGATAAATATATCGATTCTAAATTATATAGATCTATGATTGGTTCATTGTTATATCCTACTACAAATAGACTCGATATAATATTTAGTGAGTGGTTATGTACTAAATTTCAATCATCACCAAGAGAATCACATTTATTTGCTATTGAAAAATTTTTAGATCCCTTAAAGACACTCATAATTTAGGATTATGGTATCTAAAATGTTGATCTTTTGTTTTGCATACTTATTCCGATACAAATTTTGGTGGTTGTAAAATTGATAGAAAAAGCATTCTGGTACTTGTCAATTGTCTAGAAATATGCTCATATCATGGTTTTCCAAAAAATAAAATAATGTTGTTCAATCCATAACTAAAGCTGAATATATAGCAACCAGTAGTTGTTGTGCTCAAGTTTTGTGGATTAAATAACAATTGAAGGATTTTGGAATTATCATGGATCATATTTCCTTTAAATATGATAATACTAGTGCCATTAATCTTAACAAAAATTCAATTCAACACTCTAGAACAAAGCAGATTGAAATTAAACATCATTTTAATAGAGATTATGTTCAAAAAAGTGATATTATGCTTGAATATGTTGATATCTTGTATCAATTAGCTAATATTTTCATAAAATCTTTTGATAGAGATAGATTTTATACAATTAGAGGTGAACTTAGAATTATGAATGCTTCTTGAAATGCCTTTCTTAATTGTTTTATATATTTGTTTTTGTTTGAACAAATGGGTGCTTATTTTGATATATTTTAAATGACTTGTTTATGATCATATTTGTAATTAATTGTTGCATTTTTAAATGATCATATTGCACACATTCTATTTG
Organism: Durio zibethinus; assembly: GCF_002303985.1. The sequence continues at coordinate 11,750,079 of NW_019167915.1, read as the reverse complement.
AAAAATGTTTTCAAAATTCATTAAAAAAAAGGCTACATGACAAATTGATCAATCATGTATAAGGACCCAATCGATTGGTTTTTCTTGTAGTAGCTAAAATCAGTTTAGAAAATTCACAAACCGATCGATCCCTAGGGAACCCAATCGATCGGGTAGGCTGAAAAACCACTAAAATGCTCCATTTTGGCTATTTTTTTTTTGCTTTTCTTTGACAAAAACCTACATGAGCCTCTTTATTCATCTTCCTTATTTCATTGCTTCTTCAAACAATAACTCCCATTCTCTCAAATTCACCAAACTTATCATTTTCAAGTAAAATCTCTTGCAAAAACCATCTTTGTTCATTGATTTCTTGCAAAATCTTCATCTATTTTCTTCAAAATATCCCAAAATCACACAAAAATTCTCCCATATGTTTTTTTTTAAGTTTTTATCCCCATTTGAAAATCACTCATTCACTCAATATCTTGGCTCTTCACAAACTTATATCACTTCCTATCATCTACATTGTTAGTTCCCTTTATCAATTTTATAAATCATTACCTATTTTTTCATATCCAATATTCCAAAAATTCCATGGCACTTAAAACCAAAGGAAATGTTGGACCAAGAAGGAATCCTCAAAGAGAGGCTTTTACCTCATCCATTAAGCTTTCATTCAATTAGAATTTTGATAATTTTACTGCTAATGAGAGGTATGAAGCAAAATTTGCTCATAGGAAGGTTAAATATGGAAGGGTAATTTCTTTTGAATTCCTCTAGTCTATTGAATTTCTTTATCTACATGTATTTGAGGAATTTGGATGGATGAAATAGTATTTGAGAATTTAGTTAAGGTATTTTATAGTAATGCAACATGTATTGGAATTGAAGTAGCAATAGGTACTATCTTGATAGGTTTAGAATATTTATGATGGGAAGAGAGATTGTTGTGAATAAGCAATTATTGGCTAAAACATTTTTGCTAGATGATTAAGGGGGCACAAATACTAGTGTGATATGCTGGATTTAGCTCAAGACATCTTTGGGAATGAGAATTTGAAAGTTGCTCCAATGCAAGCCATAAAATTATGCATGATAGATTGTTGCATCGCATAGTTACACATGTTTTAACACCATTTGGCACTAAATATTCTACAATTAGAATGTAAGATTATTGGTGGATGTACAAGATTAAACAGGAGAGATATAATCTTATGCATTTCATTTTTAATGACAAGATGAGAGTGGTGCAAAACAGGGATTATACTTTAGTCTATTTAGTATTCTTGATGTTCATGTTCATACATTGCATAGCATGGGTTATACACATAATGATATTGGTTTGTAGGTTAGAAAGAATGAACTTGTTAAAAAATTTTCATGCTTAAATTCAATGGGAGCTTGTTTTCGAAAAGAAAAATGTTTTTCAAAGCAAATTTTTTCATTTGGTTTTGTCATATCAAAAATGAGAAGATTGTTAGCCTTGAATTGATCAATGTATTTTAAAATGACAAAACAAAAAATTGCTAAACTTAAATTGAATTGATTTAATCTTAAATTGAACATTTTCTAGCCTTTCATCTTGTCAAAATTGTTTTTGAACCAAAACAAAACTCAGCACATGAAATAAAAAAAGTTTTGGTCATTTTGGAATGAAGGGATCGATCACCCAAAAGAAGGGATCAATCCTCTCATTAACTTAGTTGATCTTCTAGGTAAATGGATCGATTGATTTTTTGGCCAGAAGCTTATGTTATGCAAAAATTTCAATAATCAATCGATCCTCTCCTTATAGGGATTTCTTGGTTAGGTTTGCAAAGTGACATGATCAATCCCCCTAGTTAAGGGATTGATTCATTTCTCATCTAAAAGTAAAAACATTTTTATTTTGGCTAAAAAAGATAGATCACTCAATCTAAAAGATCGATCACCTCAATTTAAGGGATCGATTAGGTCTTTTACTTGGTTGATTGAGTGGCTCATTTCATGCATGAATTGGCTTCATAAAAACATGACCCAATTGATTTCTTTTAAAAAAAAAATCCCTTTAAGCTTAAAAGGGCCCAAATGGCTATTTTTGTCTGAAATTTTGTATAGGCTCCAAGCATTTAATTCAATCAATGTCTATCTTTCACTCTCTACACATAAAAAGAAGCCTTCCATCACATTACAAGCTATTAAGAGCCAAAAAAACTTATTGCTTCCATCTATTATCTTTTCTAAGCATTAAAGAGCATTTGTTGTGTGAAAAGTGTAAAAAATTCATCTTGTATTTATTTCTCTCCTAATATCCTTCATAATTTTTATTTGTACTTCAAATTAGCAAACAACCACCTTAGAGAGGCTCTTTGAGTTTGTAAAACACTTCAAAACATATAATGTGAGCTTGTGAGCTTAAAGGGGAGGATAACCTTTAAGAGATTATGTTGTTGATTGTATAGAGCTTTGAAGAGCTAGATTGTAATATTCATGGATTAGACTCCTAGGCAAGTGAGGCTAAGGAAGATGATGTAGGTGCCTAAAAGAAAGGCCAAACTTTTATAAATTTTGGTGCTTGATTCTTGTAATAACTTTCATTAAGGGTGGTTAGTTAAAATAGGGCATATTCCATATGCATTACTAGCAAAATGAATAGGTATGTTATGGGGGGTAAGTAAAAAAAAAAGAAAACAAAATTAAAAAAAAAGAAAAAGAGAGAAAAAGAAAGAAATAAAAAGAAAAGAAAAATGGTTATGACATCATGCACTTAGAATTTTGAATAAATCCAAATAAAATCCTAATAAATTCAAAGTTTTGAAAAAGAAACAAGGAAAAAGCCCAAAATAGGAAAGGCTAATAATTAAAAAAAAAACATAAAAACTTTTGAAATGAAAACCTTTCTTTAATTTCATTTTCCTAAAGGGAAATACTTTTCAATTTAAGTGTTTATGCTTGAAATAACAAATGTACGTCTTGCATTATCTTTTTATAAATGTAGAAATTTATTCCTTGTTATCTTTTTGAGTCTGATTAAATTTTTTCAAAATAAACCTTAACTAAGGGTTACACTCCACACTAAGGGGGCAAAAAAGAACATGTTTAGGGGTTAAGAATAGGGGTATTCAAATGGAATCCCGTGTGTTAGGGCAAAGGCTCAATATAAAAGTTTATAAAAGTTTTGGATCCACTCAGTGAAAGAATGCAAAAGAAAAGATGAAAAAAAAAATGAAAGGAAAAGAAGAATAAAAGAAGGAAAAAGATAAGAAATGAATGGGTGGAAAACATAAGAAAATAAAAAGGAATATACCTAAGAGTGTATCCATCAAATAGGAAAACAATCCTTCGTTTTAAATACCCTTAAGTACTTATTTTGGGCCATTTTATCATTTTTTTTTATAATCTTGAACCTAAATCTACGTTACATCTTGTGAAAAGTCCATATTGGATCATGTATGGAGGCTTAAAATTGAAGAGTGTCTTTTGGAAAAATGTCCATGAATCTTTTAGGTTCCCATTTATTTCCTAATTTTTTGTTTGGATCATTAACCCATTTTGAAAGAATTCTTTCTTTCTTTCGTATAAGGTCGAATTCTTAGGTGTATGGTATAATAATAAAAAAGGTAAAAAAAAGTAAAAAAAATAAATAAATAGAAGAATAAATATGGCTCTAGGGTGGAAACTTTAAAAGCGTAGTCTAGAGCAAACCTTGAAGGCCCCTCCTAATGCTAAATGTGATGGATGCTGAGCAAAGGTAAACCAAACATTTTTGAAAGATTTGAAATATTAAAGTCTTAAAAGTCTGAGATGGGTTGATTTCGAAAATCTCAACTTTTGTCCATTCTCAAATAACCTTTAAAAATCTCAAGCCTTTACAGCTAACATTGATATATATCAAAGTGTCACATTTGGAGACTAAAAAAAATGTTGAATAAGTTTGGTTTTTAAGGAATTTATTTTTTTAGAAAAACTTATGTTTCATCTATGAGCTTGTATGGAAAATTATGCCCTTTTTATTCCCTTTAGGTATTGAAACCCTTTTGAATAAACATAAATCTCGAAATCTAAAACCATTCAATCATTTGGAAAGAAAATTTTTACCTCTTTCATTTCTGATAAGGATTGTCAATTCTAAAAAAATTAAGCATAGTTTAGCTGACATCCAGGTTTTAAGCCTATATTATTCGGCACCAATGAAGTCTTAAGTGCAGTTTAGTTAGCATTAATGAAGATTTAAGCCTAGATTAGTTGGCATATAAAGCTAAGTATTAGCTGGCATCGAGAAGTCATAAGTCAAGATTAGCTAGCACATAAACCTATATTAGCTGGCATATAAGCCTAATTTAACTAGCACATAAGCCCAAATTAGTTGAAAAAGTATCACCTTTTTTAGCTCTTTTAAGTGGTGAAGTCTTTTTGAATCAATAGGAATATCTAGGTGCAGAATCATTCAATCCATTAAGAGAGAGATTTTTCACTTCTAATAGGAATTGTTAATTCATCAAAAAAATTTAAGTCTACACAAAATCTTAAGCCTAGTTTAACTGGCACCAAAGAAATATTTAAGCTAAGATTATCAATCACACTATGAAAAACTTTTAAGCCTAGCTTAGCTAGCACCCAAATTTAAGCCTAGATTATCTGGCACACCATAAAAAGATTTTAAACCCAAGCTTAGTTGGACCCAAATTTAAGCCTTGTTTATCTGGCACCAAAGAAATATTTAAGCTAAGATTATCAATCACACCATGAAAAAATTTTAAGCCTAGCTTAGCTAGCACCCAAATTTAAGCCTAGATTATCTGGCACACCATAAAAAGATTTTAAACCCAAACTTAGTTGGACCCAAATTTAAGCCTTGTTTATCTAGCACGAATGAAGTTTTAAGCCTAATGTAACTGGCACTCAATGAAAATTTAAGCTAGATTATATGTTACCTAAATTTAAGCCCAGTTTTGTTGGCATGTAAGCCTAGATTAGTTGGCACAAAAGCCTAAAATTAACTAGTATACAAGCTTAGATTAGAAGTCACCTTATTTGACCTACAGTTTAATCTCAGTCACTCATTTGAGTTGTGGCTTAGTCCTAGTCATCTTTATTTTTTGACTCGCAGTTTAGTCCTGGTCATCTCTATCCTTCGACTTGTGATTCAATCTCGATCATTTTTTATTTCCTGACCTATGGCTCAGTCCCAGTCATCTTTATTTTTTGACTTACTTTTAGTCTCGATCATTTTCATTTCTTGACTTACGGCTCAATCTCGATCATTTTCATCTCTCAACTTACAGTTTAGTCCATGTCATTTTCATTTCTTAACTTGCGATTCAGTCCCAAGCATCTTTATTCTTGACTTATGGTTCAATCTTAATCATCTTTATTTTCAGACTCATGGTTCAATTTTGATCATTTTATTTTTCAACTCATGTCTATTCAAATCATTTTTTATGTCACATGTTTTTTATATAAAAAAATGTTTGAAAAATCCTCGAGTTGGCTCCAGACAAAATTGTTGTCATGTCTTTACTCTATTCTTGATTCTTATAAATGCACAAAAAGAGGTAGTTGCAGACACCAATTTGTTTAGGTTCCCTGAGTCAGGCTCGATTTCGATTTATTTAGGTTAATGCCCAACTTCATTTGTTAGGCTTGAGCCCACTGCTTTTATTTTCATTTTTATTTTTACTTTTACTTTTATTTTATTGTTTGGTTTTATAATTAAATATTAAAATACAATAACATTAAATAAAATATTTAATTAATTAAACAAAAAAATGATGATGAAAAGAAAAAACACAAAACCAAAAATTCAAGGGTGCTAAGATGTTGTCACGGCACCACTGACATTCTGCCAACCCACTCGTATGCCCTGTCCCAACTACCTTAGAATACAACACAACCCCTATCCCTATTTTTTTCAACATTGTTTCCACTAAACCTATAAGGAGTCACCAGTAAAATTGAAAAAATATAAGCAAGCCCCCTACACCAAGCTCTCTCACCATTTGCCAAACAACACACCTCACACCACCAAAAATCACACCATTGCTACCACTACCTATGGTACCCATAGCCCTTTTAAAACCATCGAATTCCCCACCGAGCACATACCCCCAATCTAGCCAAAGAAAACCACCCCTAGTAGAACCCCTTGCTACAACCAAGAGGGCAGCCTAAAACCATTATCTTCTTAAAAAAAAAAAAAACATATTTTTCAAATTCATAGCACCCATTCCCCTCAGAAAACCACCATCTTCAACACCTAAGAACATGATAAAAGAAAACTAAAAAAAAAAAATCTATTTACCCTCTATTTCAAAAATCACAAAACAAAAATCAAAACAAAAATATCTACAATCCTCCATGTGTAAAGAACCTAGCACCAAGGCTTGTTCTTAAAAAAAAGGAACAAGAGGTTAGATTTGGTTGTTTTCTAAAAAAAAAGGTTAGTTTCAGTGTTTGGGAAGGGAATAAAGGAAAATAAGATAAGTAAAAGAAAGGAAAAGAAAAGATGAGAGAAGAAAAAAAATGAAGTCATTTTCGGCATATGAGAAATAGGAAGGAAAAAGGAGAAGAACAAGAGAAAGAAAGAAGAAACAAGAAAGGGAAGAGAGAAAATAAAAAAAGAAAGAAAAAAGGATAGAGATTTTAAAAAGTAAATAAATGGGAGATTTTTTTTCTTTTATAAAAAAATGAAAGGAAATTGAGGGGGTGGGATTCTATTAGCTTAGGAAAGTTTTAAAAACAACTTTGAAAAGTAAAAAAAAAAAAAGCATGAAATGAAAAAAAAAGTTGGCTTTTGAAAAGTCAAAAAAACTTCAAAAAGCTAAAACCAAAACTCAAAGAAAGCTTTGAAAAGTTAAAACAAAACAAAAAAAAAAAAGCTTTTAAAAAAAAGTTTAAAACATAAAAAAAGAATATCTTTGAAAAGTCAATAGAAAAAGGCTTTGAAAAGTGAACCAAAAAAAGTTTTGACAAGTAAGAAAAAAAGAAAAGAAATTTGAAAAGTAAAAAAAAAAAATGTTTGAAAAGTCTTAAAGAAAGTTGTTTTGAAAATAAAAATAAAATAAACAAATTAGCCTTACTTGCAGTCAATTGATTCAAAGGTCTTTCAGACAGTGGATTTCATTTTGGGCTTGAATCCAAAAACTTTATGGAGGTACATTTTGTTTTATTTTATTTTATTTATTTTTTGTTTCATTTATTCATTTTATCATAGCTTTGATATTTTTATTGTTGTTAATGCTGCTTTGGGATTTTTTAAATAATAATTACAATAACAAATGAAATACATGTATATATATATATATATTTGTGGAAATTAATTTGTATATGAATATTTGATATTATGATATTATTATGAATTGCTTGCAAATAAATATTTGTTTTTGAAAAAAAAGGAAAGATAATTTCAGTTTAAAAATTTTTTTAGAAAGAGAGTTTTAAAAATTAAAAAGGAATAATAGTTTTTTTTAAAGAAATAAAATGTAATAATTTTGAAAACCCTGCTTAGATATTGGAGGGAATTCAAATTGTATTTTGAAAATTTTAATTCCACTTGGATGTTGGAAAATTAAAAAAATAAATAAAATTTCTTTTCACAAACCAAATAAATAAAATTTCTTTAATTTTTACTTCAGAAAGGAAATAAAAAATGGTATAAAATTAAATATGCATAAGATGAATTAAATCGGTCATTTCAATTTTTAGTTTGCATTTGCAACTTTCATTTATCTTATGTTGTATTGGAAATAAAACTTTTGAGAAAAAATGTAGAATACAAAAATCAAATTTACTTCAAAAGTCTACCTAGATGTTGGGGAGGAATGAGAAAATTCAAGTTATCATTAATTCCCATTTTTCTCATAAGAAAAAATTTGAAACCCTAAAATCCAAACCTTAAAACCTTTCAAATCCTAAAACTCTCACAAACCCTTAAAACCCTAAAATCTCAAAGTCCTAAAACTCTAAAATCTTAATACCCTAAACCCTAATTACTCGAAACCCTAAACCTTCAAAACTCAAAACCCTAAAACCATAAACTCTAAAACCTTAAAATCTCAAAACTAAAATCTTAAAACCCAAAACCCTAAAATCTTAAAACCTTTAAATAAGACCCTAAATCTTAAAAATCTGTCAAGACTTAAATATATCTTAAACCCCAAAATTGACATGTAACCCTAAATCATCATCCAAAAATCATTTAAACTTTAAAACTTTGACCTAAGCTTTACCTAAAACTATTCAAAAATTCTAAGGATACGTGTGAAAATCTCATGTGAAGTAATTTATTTTCGAATGCTACCTAGAAGATGAGATATCTAGGAAATTTTATTTCATTAAGTTTTTTGTACGAGTCTTTTACCTGTGATAATAATGGGATTAAATACAAGACAAAAATAAAAAAAAATAGATTTTAAATATAAATAGTTTAACCTAAACTCTGCCTAAAGGTTGGAGAGTCTGGATGGTCTCATTATATTTAAAAACTAGAATTCAAAATGGCATCTCATCATCATACATATCATTCATTGGCATATATGCACTTATGGATTATTACTTGCATGCATTCCATATGTTTAGGTCTTTTACTATTGTTTCTTAATTGATTGTAGTATCATTAGTTTCTTTACATAAAATGTTTTTTTTTTTTGTGAAAACTATTATTAAAAAAATAGATTTTTAGATAAAACTAAATTAACATTTTAAGAAAAATAATTCTTCGTACTCTATTTAGATATTGGAGAGTCACTAGCAATTATTTTACACAAAGAGTTTATTTTTATTTTAAGGAATGTTGTCATAAATCTGAAGTGAAAAGAATTATTTTAAATTCTGTCTAAATGTTGGGGAATTTTAAAGCAATTCTTTAATTTAAATATTTCCTTAATATTCCTAAATAAAGAACTTTAATAAAATTACTTTCTTTAAAAAAAATGAAGGTAATTATTATTAAATTTCAAATCAAAACCATTTTATCCAAACACTGAAAATAATGCATGATTAATTGGTACCAATTTATAGGCATTGTGAGGGTGCTAATCTTTTCCTACATGTAACCAACTCCCAAACCCAATCTTATTTTTCATAGATCAAAATTTATCTTTTTGATAAACTTTAAATCCGTTTTTATAGTTTTATTAAAAAGATAAACTTTTGGGTAACCAAATGCACTTAATAAAAAAGATTGATGGCGACTCCCTTTATTTTCCTTTAAATTAAAACCTTAAATGTCTAGTGGTCCCAAAATCATTATGACAACTATTATTGTGAGATTAATATCAGTAGAGAGATATGTATTTGAATGCAAAAACAACAATGAAAGTGAGATATATTATAATGAGCAGAAAATGATCATTAAGGATATTATATTAAAAGTTATATATAATAAAAGCTTTAAATTATTTAATATTTATTACATAAAATTTATTAATAAATAATAAAATTAATTCAAAAATAGTTATTCATGTATTAAATAATAAATTTTACATATTATATTAAATTATCAAATTTATTTTACAATTTTTAAATAAAAATAAAACAATAAAATCTGTACTGACATTTTAGATATAACAATAGAAATTAAAAGAAAAAAAATGAAAAAAAGACAAAAATCTCTTTGATCGATCATCAACTGAACCAAAAATAACTAATTGATGATCGATTTTTATTAGTCTTACTACTATTCTGTTTGGAAATAAAAATTACAATAAACACATTTTAATTGCAATTCCATCGCATTGAAGGTGTAGTTCAATTCAAATGGGCACCAAGTCTACTTAGATGCTATTCTCTCTTGAAGTCTATTTTCTTAATTGAATATCCGTAATCGACTCTTCTATCTACTTGCTAGTGCTGTCATTTTCAATTGAGTTTTATTTTTTTAATTGACTTAAAAAAACTATAGGCAACCTGTAAGATTTAGGTAAGAATTTTTTTGACAAAAGGTAAATTTTTTTAAATTAGCTAGGTTTGTGAGGTTTTTTGTATAAATTGCATCACATATCCATACATTTTTTATAATATTTATATTTTATTTTTATCCATGATTTAAAATTCAATTTTTGCATTTGCAATTTTATAAAAATATTTTAAATTCATTAATTTTATCTAACATTGTTAAAGTTTGATTAAATCTACCACATCATAGCAACATTTATAATTTTTTATTAATATGCATATCTACATGGAAAAAAAGTAAACATTTTTTAGTTTTTAGCTAGAATTTAAGACACTAGGAATGGGTCCACGTCGGTTTAAATTTTTTATTAATTAAAATAAATATATTAAATTATTTAAAATAATTTACAATGTATTTTAATTTATTATTATTATTATATTAATTTTAATAAAATAAAATAAAATTTGTTTTTACATCATTAATTTTTTTTACAAAATTCATCTAATTAAAAAAAATAAAAACTAAAAAATAGAAGTGACACCTTGGTATTTCAATGGCTTTCTTTTTTCATAAAATTTATCTAATAAAAATTTTTAAAAAAAGTAAAAAGGAGAAAACAAAAAAAAGAAAAGAAAAAAAAACTCATTTAGGGTGTTACATAAGACTCCCATTGAGCCTAAAACAATAATTTCTTAAATTAAAGAATTAAAAATAACTATATTAATATAATTCATATATAAGTATAAATTAAATTAAATATATATATATATATATGTTTATATATATCATGGGGTGGCTTGAAGTAAAACATGTTAAATTAGTTCTTAACCTGTCCATGTTTTTATAAAGGAAACAACCTGACTTAATTTTGTACAGACTTTTTACAAAAAGACTTATATCAAATCAGGATCGATTAAAACCTATCGAATATAGATTATTTTGTTATCTTTATCAACTATCTCATTTTGTTGTAAATTTTATCTAATAAAAAATAAGAAAAAAACAAAAAAAATGAAAGGAAAAAAAATGAGGGTGCCATTAGGATGCCTCTATTGACATTATTTTCTTACAATACTTTTCTAATTAAAAAATGAGAAAAGAAAAAGCAAAAGATAGAAAAAAAAAATGATAAAAATATTTTTAATCAATAATGTCAAATGAGTTCAACCATAAATCCTAAAAAAAAAACATTATTTATTAAATATGAATAGCAAAAATAGAAAGAATATAAAAAGAGAAAAAAATAAAATAAAAAAGGAGAACAAAATGAAACAAAAAACCAAAAAAAAGTAAGTTAAGGAGGGTGATCTATGGATGGCAAAATGGGTAAAATTTATATTATAGATAATAAGATATACACTTTTATATATAACTTAAGGTGGACAGAGGCAAAACACTATTAACCTACTGCCAACCCAACTTTGTTTCTCTTTAAAATCACAATAAAAAAATCACCTCCTATAAGATTGGCTAGATTGAAACCCATTAGATTCAAATTATTTTTTTATCCCTATCTATTAGCTTTTTATGTTGCAAAATTTATCTAACGAAAAAAATATAGGGGAAAGGGAATAACCTAATTAAGGTGCCATATGGATACCTTAATTGCGTTTTATTATTTTCATAAATATTTTTCTAAATTAAAAAAAAAAATTGAAAAAAAAAGAAAAGAAAAAGCAAAAAAAAAAGAAACATAAGTTGTTACATTGATTCCTTGAATAGGGGTAAAACAAAAGTTAAAATTTGTAAAAGTTTTATAATGGATTAATGGATTACATTTTAGTAACATATAAATACAATATTTTTATTAAATTAATGTATTAAATAATAATTTAATTAATATAATACATATATAAATATAAAATTAAATAAATAGTTGAAAATATAATTAAATATATTTAGGGCCAGACGAAATACCATGAGCCCACGTTCAACTTGACTTTGATTTAAAAAAAAAAAAAAACAACTCAATTCAATCCCAAATTTTTTAAAAACCTACAAAAATTGGAAGGAGGCAAATAAAAACTCATGAGATATAAGTTGTTTTGTCATTTAAACATCCATTGACTTTTTTCTTACAAAATTTATCTAATTAAAAGAATCAAATTTTTTTTTCAAATAACAAAGGAAGTGACAAAAAAAAGGAAAAGAGGAAGCTAAATAGGGATGCTATGTGAATTTATTAAATAAAGATATTAGATAATAACTTTATTAATATAATATATAAAAATATAAAATTAAATAAATAATAAAATATATATTTATATATATCTGGATGGAATGAAACATGTCAAACCTGCATTTGACTTGACTTTGATTTTTGGAAAAAACTCGACCCCATTCTAAATTAAAAAAAAAAAACCTTATTAGATCCAAACGAATTGAAATCCGTTAGATAAAAATTGTTTTGTTCTCAACATCTCTATTGACTTTTATCATGAAAATTTTATTTACTAATTTTTTTGCAATATTTATCTAATTAAAAAAACAAAAAAAAACAAAAAACCAAAAGGAAAGGAAAACAATGAAAAAAGATGCCATGCAGACACATCTATTGGGGTTTTTTTTTTCCAAAAAATTCATCTTAAAAAGAAAGAAAGAATAAAAAAGAAAAGACAAAAAGAAAAAAAAGTTGAGTTGCAGCATGACATTAGCATTGATGACTTATGTTTAAAAAATTTATCTCATGGATTTTTAAAAAAATAAAAAATAAAAACTAAAATAACAAGAACAAAAAAAGCAAAAAAAATCTGGATACTACGTAAACATCCTAGTTAGTATTCTTTTCTTACATAACTATATAATTTAAAAAAGAAAAAAAGAGAAAGTTTTGAAAAAATATATGTTTTTAAATAATAATATCAAATGGATCCCATAAAAAATTAAAGATATTTATAAGATATAAAACAGAAAAAGAAGAAAAAAGAAAGTGTAAATGTAGATAGAAAAAAGTAAGAAAGAGAAGAGAAAAGAAAATGAAAAAAGAAATTAAAGGCTTGATACATTATTGCACTAAAATTTTAGTATTTTCATGTTCATTTTTAGTGTAAAATTTCCTTATATTTTGACTTTTTCCTTGATATTTATGGCAAAAATACTCATAATTGTTCATTTTTCTCATGTGTAGATAAAAATGGAGAAAATGAGAAATTTTGGTCAATTTGGATATATTTTTTAGGATTTTTAATGCAAATTGTGGAAATAACCTAAACTAGTGTCATTAAGCGATTATTGTTTTTTGAAAAGCGTTTCCTGCTTTTTCTTTTCTATGAATTTCTTGAGTTTATCTCCAAAATTTTTCTAACAATTTCAATAAAAAATATACTCATTTTATGGCTTGAATTTTGTAGCAAAATTAAAAGCATCAAGTTGGCATCAAAAGAAAAGGAAAGAGCAAGCTTGCTATTGGAGTGCATGGTTAATGTAACCATTTGCTTAGCACTTTTTGGTGATTTGGGGAAGGCCAAATGGGGGTGAGGATATGGCATTTTGAAGAGCTCTTATTGGTTATAATGTAGAGTTTTTAGAGTAGCACAATTCTTGAGAAGAAGGCTTATAATTGAAGAAGAATAAAGAAACATACATCCAACTTTGCACTAAATGAATAGGGAAGAAAGAAGTCTTTAAAAGACCTATTATTACTAGATTTTTTTATGAGAATTTTTTAGGTTCAATTCACCACTCATTTTTTTATAAATAGGAAGGAAGCCAGCAATTTTAGGGAGATTTTAGTTTAGGATTTTATTTTTCTTATTATTTAATTTTTGTACTTCTTTTATTGCATTTTACTTTCGTAGGAACAAAATAGCCATTAATCTTCATGTTTTTCTATTGATTTTGATTACACTTTTACATTTTCTCAAGTTTTTTTTGTCAGTGTTCTTTACGATTTTGGCAATGAAACTTACAAAATTTATTGATTTCTAACTCAAATCTTCAAGTTTTCTCGCTGATCTCAAATCAATTTTTGCATTTTCACACTTGACCTAGTTGTAGTATTTTAAACAGAACTCAATCATTTTGTATTTTTTTTACTCTAACATTTTTCACAATTTTTTAACTCATTAGGCTTCAACATGGTAAAAAATTAGCATCAAATTTGTTCCAAATCAATATTGTTTGTTCTTGCAAATTAAGGTTGAAATCCAGAGGCAGTGAAGATCAAGTGTGCAATACAAGTTGGAGCTTAGTTCTTCTCTCCTCTAGGCAATTTGTTTGCTTCCTTTTTCACTATAAATTCTTAGTTTTACTTGTTTACCTGTTGATTCTCGCTTGATCTAGTTTATTTTTTTACATTTGATTCTATTTGGATCACATTGTACTGCATGGTCTGTTTTTTACCTTTTTTTAAATGTTATTTAGTTTGTTAGCTAGTTGAACTATTTCTCATTTATTTTTCTTGCAAATTTTTTATTGAAATCTATAGAAAACTTGTTGTTGAATCTTAATTTAGTTCAGTTTTAGTTGATGTTCTTTATAAATTTTAAGATCTATTTTTTCCTTTTGTGATTTGTTTAAATTTTGCTTTAGAACAGTTTCTATTTGGAGAAATTTTAGTTCTTTCATGGAATTTTTTTGTAGTATTTGATCTTTTCCTTAATATTTGATCTTGTTCTTTATTTAAATTTTCAGCTCATGTTTAGTTGAATTTCCATTAATAAGATGTAAAACAATAGCTTTAAAATTTAATACCAGATTTTTCATGAATTGTAGTTCTAGCTTGATTTCATTATATCTTGCATTTGTTCTTTAGTTTTTAGTCTTTAGTTTGAAATTTCATAATGTTCATTGAGTGGTCTTCCAATTTACAGCTTGTATCCATTTAGTTTTACATGATGTAGTTCCATTTCCCATCAATACATTTAAATTTCTAGATTTTGCCATTAGTTTTCGATTTGCACTTTTCATGTTAAATCTTACATTTTATTATTATTTGAATTTCATACTTGTCTTTACTATAGTCCTTTACTTGATTTTGTAAATTCTAAGCTTTAGTTTATTACCTTGTTGCCATTTAGATTCCATATTATGTTGCAAGTTATGGTTTAGTCTAGGTTAGTTGAGAATTTTCAATTTTGCAATGTTATTCTTATCTTGCATTTTTTTCACTTTAATTTTACTTCAATTTTTTTTTACCTTGATTTAGCTACTGTATTTTACATTTTATAGCATGCATTTACTTTTTGTTCTTATTCATTTTCTCATTTACTTAGCTTTATATTTTTTATGCTTTATTCACTTTTATTTTCATGGTTAGTTTTCATGTTCATTTACTGATCGAGCCAACTATAGCAGGGTAGGGCGATAATAGGTACTTAAGAATTTCTTTACCTAATCTTTGTGGGATAATATCTTAACCAAAAGGTCACTATTATTACTTATACGGTTTGTGCACTTGCAGATTGACCCAATTAAGTTTTTGGTGCCATTGTCGAGAATTAGGAGTCAAGAATCTTAAGCTAATGTTGTTCTTCACCATACTTTTCTATAGATTGGTTCATCTTTAGTGTACATACATTAGGCTAGTCTTAGGATTTTCTAAGTTTTAGGTGTCTATATCCTAGCTTCCTTTGTTGTTTGCTTTTCTTAGTTGTACATTTTTAGGTTTTCATTTTTAGATTTGTTCATTAGGTATAATGTTCTTGTGGCCCATGAATGCACTCAATTAGGAGATGTGAGTTAATCTCTCTAGATCCCAAGCTTGAGACTACCTTTAGGAAGCTTAGAAGGGAGGAACAAACTGATCTTACCATCATTATGGCTAAGCAAGACACTAGAGCCCTTAGAGACTATACTGTACCAATCTCAATAAATGTCAACCTAGCATTAGGAGGCCAGCCATACAAACTAATAACTTTGATATTAGCCTTATAATCATCCAAATGATACAACAGTCGGTGCAATTTAGTGGTCATTAGAGTGAGGATTTGAATGCTTATCTTTAAGATTTTTTAAAGATTTGTGATATATTTAAACATAATGATGTTATTGAGAATGCCATTAAGCTTAGGTTATTTTCTTTTTTCCTTAGAGATGAGCTAAAAGTTTGTTATCCTCAATGCCACCAAATTCCATCACCACTTACGATAATTTAGTGCAAAAGTTCATAGCTAAATTTTTTCCTCCAGCCAAGACTGCTAAGCTTAGCAATGAGATGATTGCATTTTTCCAGCATGACTCGGAGACCTTGTATAAGGCATATGAGAGATACAAAGAGTTCTTGAGATGGTGTCCACACCATGGATTATTAAAATGGCTCGAGATCCAGATTTTTTCTAATGGATTAGTACCTAAAACTAGGACTTTTTTAGATGCTATATTAGGAAGTGCTTGGATGAATAAGACTTTTAACATAGCTTATAAGCTTATTAGGATATTGGAACTAATAATTGTCAGTAGTCTAATGAAAGACAGCATCCTAGGAAAGCTTTAGAGCTGTACAAGCTTAGTGAGTTTACAAGGCTTAGTGCTAAGTTAGATTCTCTAGTTAAATTTGTATAGTTTTTAAATCATAAGGTTATGCCTTCAAAGCCTAGTCCTAATCATTCTAAGTTTACTCATACACATAGTTTATTAGCTTTGTGTTAGGTATGAGAGGTAGGTTATTCAGGGAAGTCATGTCTTAATCATTATTCAAAGATAATTCAGTACTTAAGACAAAACCTAAGCAACCTAATAACACTTATGTTCCCACATCTAGCCCAGGTTAGAGGAATAACCTAGTTCAATCTATCTAGTGTACCATAGTAACCTTAATATAATAGTCTTTTCACTTATCTGGCTTTTAGCAGCCACCTTTTTAACACTAGTAGCCTTTATCGAACTATATATCTTCATATCCATCTATGCCACCCTTTGAAAAAAAGACCTTTGTTAAGAATCTTTTAGGTTTTTTTATTAAGGCTTAAACCTCATTCATGTAAATTCAAAACACCATGTTTCAAAATTAATCTGCATCCATAAAAAACTTAGAGAGCTAGATTGCTTAGCTAGCTATTTTTTTGAGTACCCGACCTCATGGCAGCTTACCCAATAACACAAAGGTTAACCTTGTGAGGGAAGGGAATGAGCACTACAAGGTAATCATATTTAGGAGTGGAAGCTAGTTTGCTAGTGACTTGGTCCATATAGGTTCTCAAGATGTAATAAATGGGGTTTATGATAATGATGAGCTTAATAAAGAGCTAGTTTATGATAAGAGAAAGGGTAAAAAGAAAGATGTTGGTATAGTACCTATTCTTACTCAATTACAATAGACACTATCATATAGTATTATACCTAATTCATCTTGGCTTACTCCTTCTAGAGTCGAGCCACCTAGGTCTTACATTCATTTTTCTTAGAGGTTTGAGAAGCAAAAGAAGGAAAAGTAATTTTTAAAATTTTTAGAGGTGCTTAAAAAGTTACCCATTAACATTCAATTTGCAAATGCAATAGAGTAGATACCCGTCTATGCCAAATTCATAAAAGATATTATCACTTGAAAGATATGACTTAAGGATTATAAGACAATTGTACTTATTATTGGGTGCATATTTTTTATTCAGAGAGAACTTCTTATGAAGTTAAAATATCCTGGTAATTTTACTATTCCATATACTATAGGTAGTATGCCCTTTGATAGAGCTTTATGTGATTTAAGAACTATATCAACTAGATGCCTTTGACCATTTTTTAGAAATTAGGCATAAGAGAGGCTAAGCCCACCTCTGTTAATCTATAGTTAACTAATAGGTCATGGAATTACCCTCAAGAGATTATGGAAAATATCTTGGTGAAGGTAGAAAAATTCATTTTGCCTACTAATTTTGTGGTTCTAGATATGGAAATGGATTATGAGATCCTAATTATTCTAAGAAGACCCTTTTTAGCCATGCTAGGGCTTTAATTGATGCGTAAAAAGGAGAATTAACCATTCCAGTTTAGGATCAAGAGGTTCAATTTAATGTTTTCATGGCTTTTTCATTCCCTAATGATTTTGATAAATGCTCAAGGGTAAAGGTAGCTAATAGATTGGTTGATGATATTTTTCACCTAGAACACCCTATCTCGTATTTTAAAAAGTTTCTTATAGTTGATAAGGTAGATAATGAATTTAAATGAGGATGATGATAAGATATTAATAGTCTTTGCTTGTTGATTTGCATCACCATCCAGTGCTAAGCCCTTAGTTGATTATGACACTCTCCCTAGAGTGATTAGACCTTCAAATCCAGATTCATTGAGCTTTGAGGCATTTCAATTTGATCATGCTGATCATAGTTCTTTTATGATGGAGGGTGATGGTTTAGTTGATATTGATGGGATATCCTTTTTGATTAATTCATTGATTTTGATAAATTTTAATTTAATCATACCTATCATAATCCTTCTAAGAAAGAGGGTATGGGTTTCATACAAGGAAATATGATATGGTTAATATTAAAGATAGATCGATTGACTGGATTCTAAAACCAAATTAGTCCATCAAGGTGTGAGGTTGAAGATTTTGTTGAGAAATTCACTACTACTCCTACTTGCCACATGATCTACCATTAGACCCTAGTTTGGTTAAGATGGTTAAGAGAGAGGTCTTGAAATGGTTGGATTCAAGAATCAAGTGTTGAGTGATCACTATGAACATATAGTGTTGAACTTATTTTGATAGTCTAGCTTTTGATTTTAAATAAAATGCTTATTTGGAGGCAACCCAAGCTTTATATTTCATGTCATGTTCATTTGTTTATTTTGTTGTTTTCATATTTTGCTTATCCTTTCTTTGTACTTATTGATGTAGTTTCTTTTTATAATTGTTTCTTTGTTTTATAGGTTGAATAAGAGCTTAACTGAAGGTTGCACTAGTAGGCCAAAGCTAGAAGGGATATTCAGCCATCATGCCTTCATGTTGATAGGAGAGTTTCCTTGTTCCTCTTTATTGTGCTTTATTTCTTGATGTTTACACATTAAGGACAATGTATTGTTAAAGTTTGGGGGTATAATAAAATTACTCAAAATTTAAAAGAATTTTCAATTTTTCCTTGATTTTTGCCTTGAAATTAAGCTTAACTAGTGCTAGCTTAAATTATTGGTATGCTTTCTTTAATTAGTTCATCATGAAACCAATGATTGGTAGAGCTTGAGAATAAATATAGCTTTAAGAAAAGATTGAATATTATGTGAAATATGAGATGATGGTTAGGTTTAGTGAATTCTTGAATAAGATTTTCATTTGTGAGTTGATGCTTTGAACATTGAATAGCATTTTTTTTTATAAGTGATTGATTATGTGAGCATGAAATATATATATTTTTTTCATTGGCCTTTAAAGTTGTGTTTCATGTTCTAGAGTTTGTTTTGAACATTTCTTGAGGTGAAATCCTAGATGACACATGATTAGGGAAATGATTTAAGCCTTTTTGGATCGTTTGAGCCTTTCGATTCATCCTTGATACAATACTTTCATAGTCACCCATTTGAACCTTATGATACTTTTTCTTTGTTTTTCAACCACATTAAAAGCCTATAATCTTATTTGGTATATTTCTTATCTTTTTGTTCATTTGCCTTATATGCATTAGGACATTCATTCATTATTTATGAGTTATGCATTATTAAAGAGAAAGGGTGGAGCTTAGAAAAAAATGGGAAATTGAAAAAAAAGAAAGAAAAAGTCAAGCTAGCTTGCAAAAGAAAAAAGAAAAAAAAAGAACAAAAAACAATAAAGTGGTGAAAAAGTAGAGAAAAAAATGGCAAAATCAAAGTTTGGGGGGTTGATTCTTTAGTCAAGCTTATCTTTCTTACCTTGGAAGCTCAATTATGGATGATCCTAGACATGTGATGCATTGTCAGGGTACTTGAGCATAAATTACTTTTATCATATCTTGACCCTAGCCTTACATTAGATGTTTATTAAAGTCATAAATGATCTTTGGTCATGTGTTTATTTACATTAGTAGAGAGAGATGTGATAAGCAAACTTATTGGACATGAGCATACTTTATTGATTCTTGTTATTAAAGTTTCATGTTTTGCATAACATTACTAGATTTCATACAAGGATACGTGAGAAGTATTGCTTACTTGCGGAACCATAGTTAGAAATGATCTTAGCTTAGGTTGATCATTGTATATTAGCATTTGTTCATGATTTTACTTTTGTTATATCCATTGATCAATCGATAAGGCATTTATAGACACTTAATTTTGTCCGAATTGTCTAAAATAGACTTCGATTTCCATTGGACCTTAAATTCATTGGGCTTTACTAGGTTTAATTACGTAAGTCAAAATCTGATTCAAAATTACGTGGGCTAAGGCCCAAATTTTGTTAAATGGGATATTTTGTATTTTGGGCCTAATGTATATGTCAATTGGGCCAAGGCCTAAATTCAATTTCTCAAGCCCAAACAATAGTCCTAGCCCAAAATCTATTTGTGAGGCCTAAAGTTTTTAAGCTCAGGTTTGTTAAGTTTTAATTATCTTTAATAAATAAAAAATCTAAAAAAAACTTTCAAAAAAATTCCACAATAGTCAAATAAATAGACAAAAGCTTGAGTAAGCTAAAAACTTGGAATAGTCAAATTCAAGCATTTCAGTTGCCACTTGATTGCCAACCATGCCATGCCAAAATTTACAGCATAAATCAAGAGAGAAAATTCTTATCCAAATCCCATGAAATCTAGGATTTCTTCCCAAATTGGCTCTTTAAATTATGCCAAAAAAAATCATTGGGGAGCCATAAAGAAATCATTATTAGAGAGTGAAATTTTTAAAAAAATTATCATTCGACATACCCACCAAAGCCATGTACCAACATTAAAAAATATATATATCAATCAGTAAAACAAAAGTTTTCAACTGAAAATAAAAACCTTGATTTGGAAAATCTGTGATTTTTTTTTTTTTGAAAAAAATCATTTTAGGAAAAGTGTGGAAGAGGTTAAGAGGATCATTAGGAATTTTTTAGATTTTAAAAAAAATATTTTGGCATCTTTAGCTTTTGAAAATTTTGAATTTTTTGGTGGCTGTATGATTTTTCTAGCACTAAAATATAGGTTTTAAGCTAGAATTTGGGTTTTTTTTTAAATTTTTTGGCAACCATTGAATTTTCTAACTATCGATTTCTGAAAAAAGCCGTCAGAATCTAAGTTTGGTTGAATTTTTCAATCAACTTAGAGAAAGAAAGAGAAAGAATCGAAGGGAGGAGAGAGAGGAAAAAGAGAGAAAAAAAAATCAGATTTGGGCCATTTATAGCCCAACAAAATGATGTAGTTTCTGTCAAGGAAAGATCTGGATGTTTATTTAAAATCTGACCTGGAACCCACACAACTTGACTTGTTTTCTATGTCTTTAGTCACTTGGGCAAAGTTGATCTAAGCTGTTCCTGAATCGAGTCGTTCCTTCTTACAAGTCGATTTTGAGTCACTTATTTAGTTGAATCACTGTTAACCATTTTGACTAAGAGTATTTTTTATATTTCTTTCATAATTTTTTTGTTTTCTTTATTTTTTTAGTTGAAAATTTTAAGTATTTTTATTATTTTTATTTATATTTTTTAAAGGTTTTTTATTGTATTTTTGTGTGAACTTTGATAAGAAAAATAAAATAAATCAAAAAATAATTAGGAAAATAAAATGTCTTAGTAAATATTTACTTGGAATAAAATTAAATAAATAATGGCATAAGAATAAAATCACAAGCTGTGATTTTATCAAGAGATTTAAAAAAATTTTAACAAAACTGTTGGGAATATCTTTTAGAGTCTTTCTAATAAAATAAATAAAATGATGAAGTAATAATAAAGTGACAAGTGGTGATTTTATTGAAAATTTTCTAAAATATTCTAAAAATGTTGAAAATATTTTAGAATTTTTCATAAAAATAATAATAATAACATTCATTTTGAATAAATAGGAATCATTAAATAAATACATAAAAAAAATAATAAAATCACAAGTGATGATTTTTAGAAAAGTATCTTTCAAAATTTTGCCAAAAATATTGATAAGATTTTTAAAGAATCTTTTCAATAAAAAATAATAAAATGTAAAATACTTAAATTGTCAAAGCAAACAAGAATAAAAGTCAGGAGTAGTGATTTATTAAAATTTTTTAGACAAGGAATTTTCTCATAATATTTCGAAAATTTTGCAAATATTTTGAGAATTTAACTAATAAAATTCTTACTTGCCTTAATAATAATATAAATAATAAATAAACTTTTCAAAGTAGGTTAAAATTCTTATCGATAATAAAATTAAGAGGAAGTCACAGGTGGTGATTTTTTTTTCCAAATTTCTTAGAATTATATAAAAAATGTTAGTATAAAAAATTATGATTTATTTTGAAAATATTAAAATAAATCCAACGATAGAGCCTCTTTAGGGAAATAAGTGATTTCTTTTAATATTCTTGAGGTGAGGAGATTTTTAAATTATATTGAAAATGTCGAAAATAATTTTAAAAAATTTCAATTAAAAAATATAAAAAATGATAAATTAATAAAATACTATCTAAACAAGACTTATTTAAGATTATGTAAAATTAATTGGTATTGTCTTTGGATGGTCATTGTGGGTTATTATAATCTTCTCCACACATATCTGTACTTATTAACCCAACCTTAAATTCGCAGACTAGAAGATAGTATCGGTGGCCAATCATATCTAAACAAAAAATATTGATGGTGACTCCTAACTTTTTATATCTATTAATCGAGCCCTCAGACTAATACATTATGACAATATTCATGTGAATGAGAACAAGCAAAAGCTTAAATTTGTGGGTTTGATTGCACTAAAATTTTAGATTTTTATGTTCATTTTAGTGCAAAAACTCCTTGATATTTATGGCAAAAAAACTCATAAATGTTCATTTTTCTCATATGTAGGTAAAAATGGAGAAAATGAGAAAAATGAGGAATTTTGTTCAATTTGGATACGTTTTGGAGGATGTTTAGTGCAAATTGTGGAAATGGCCTAAACTAGTGTCATTAAGCCACTATTGCCTTTTATGGGAGTTTATTAATTTTTTTCTATGAATTTCTTAAAGTTATTTCCATAATTTTTTAAGCAATTTTTAATGAAAAATATACTCATTTTATGGCTTGAATTTTGTAGCAAAATAAAAGCATGATGTTGGCATCAAAAGAGAAGGAAAGAGCAAGCTTGCCATTGAAGTGCATGGTTCATGCAACCATTTGCTTAGGGGTAACCTTTGGTGATTTGAAGAAGGCCAAATTGGGGTGATGACATCGCATTATAGACAGCTCCTATTGGTTATAATGTGGACTTTTAGAGTAGCACAATTCATGAGAAGATGGCTTGCTATTGAGGAAGAATAAATAAGCCTATAGCCAGCTTTGCACCAAATGAACTAGGAAGAAAGAAGTCTCTAAAAGACATAGTATTTCCAAATATTTTTGGGAGATTTTTTGGACCTCAATTTACCACTCACTTGCCAATAAATAAGAGGGAAACCAACCATTTTAGGGAGACTTTAGCTTAGGATTTTATTTTTCTTGTTCTTTAATTTTTTTAATTTCCTTTACTGCATTTTACTTTCTTAGCAACCAAATAGCCCTTGATCTTCATGTTTTTCTATTGATTTTTATTGCACCTTTACATTTCCTCAAGTATTTTTTAAGTGTTCTTAACTTGCAAATTTTATTGATTTCCAGCTCAAATCTTCAAGTTTTCTCGTTGATCTCAAATCTATTTCTACATTTTTGCACTTGACCTAGTTGCAATGTTTTAAGCAAAACTTAATCATTTCGTACTTGTTTTTGCATCAATTTTTTTTCACAGTTTTGTAAATCATTAAGATTCAACATAGTAAAAAATTAGCATCAAATTCATTCCCAATAAGAATAGTTAGTTTCTTGCAATTTGAGGTTGAAATACTGGAGGTAGTGAAGATCAAGTATGCAATTCAAGTTGGAGCTTAGTTCTTCTCTCTTTAGGCAATTTGTTTGCTTCTTTTCCACTCTAAATTCTTAGTTTTACTTGTTTACTTTTGATTCTTGCTTGATCCAATTTATTTCCTTACATTTGATTGCTGATTGGATCATATTTGTACTACATGCTCTGTTTTCTATGTTGAGTGTTGTTTAGTTTGCTAGCTAATTAAGCTATTTTTCCTTTATTTTGCTATGAATTTTTTGTTGAAATCTATAAAAATTTGTTGTTAAATCTTACTTTAGTTCAGTTTAAGTTCATGTTCTTTAGAAATTTCCAAATCTGCATTTTCCTCTTGTGATTTGTTTAAATTCTACTTTAGAACAATTTTTGTTTACAGAAATTTCAGTTCCTTCCTATAGTTTTTCTTAGTTTTTGATCTTCTCTTTAATATCTGATATTTTTCTTTAATTGAACTTTAAATATTCAGTTCATGCTTAGTTCAATTTGCATTAATTAATCTAAAATAGTAGCTTTAAAATTCAATACCAGATTTTTCATGATGTACGATTCTAGCTTGATTTCATTAGTCTTGCATTTGTTCTTCAGTTTTTAGTCTTCAACTTGAAATTTCATGATGTTCATTGAGTGTTCTTTACAGCTTGTATCCATTTAGTTTTACGTAATTTAGTTCCATTTCCCATCAATGCATTTGAATTTCTAGATTTTAGCATTAGCTTTTGGTTTGCACCTTCCATGTTAAATCTTACATTTTTTTTTATTATTTGAATTTCACACTTTTCTTTGCTATAGTCCTTTATTTGATTTTGTAATTTTTGAGCTTTAATTCATTACCTTGTTGCCATTTAGATTTCATATTATGTTGCAAGTTACAATTTAGTCAAGTTGTTGAGAATTTTTTATTTTGCAATGTTATTTGTATCTTGCATTTTTATCATTTTAATTTTACTTTAAATTTGTTTTTACCTTGATTTAGCTGCTATATTTTACATTTTATAGCATGCGTTTACTTTTTTTTTCTTGTTCATTTTCTCATTTACTTAGCTTTATTTTTTTTTATGCTTTATTGACTTTATTTTCGTAGTTAATTTTCATGATCATTTGTTGATCAAGTCAACTATAAAAGGATAAGGTGATAATAGGTACTTAACTTGAGAATTTCTTTACCTAATTTTTATAAGATGATATCTTAATCGAAAGGCAATTATTGTTAATTGTACAGCCTATGCACTTGCAGATTGACCCAATTAACACATAATATGAAAATGGTATCCACAAAAGAAAAAAAAATAAATTATAAAAAAGTTATTAAATATAAAAATAAAATAAAATAAAAAGAAAAAGTAAAAAAGAAGGGCTTAACATATGGCACCCAAAAATGCCCTATACATAAAAATTAAAAATAAAAATATTTATTAAATATACAAATAGGAAATAGGAAAAAAAAGTAAAAAAGTAAAAAAAAAGCAAAGAATTGGCATGTATAAAGTAAAATTCTGTAAGATTTATTAGTGGATATTTGGAAAGGGAAAAAAGAAAAAGTAAATAGCGAAAATGATAAAAAAAAAAAAAAGGAATTAGATGGCTTGAAATGTGGCAGACTCTTAATATCGGCCATAACATACAAGTCAGTAAATTTATCGTTAAGCACAAGTTTAAAGGTTTCCATCATTTTTTTATTTAGGTGTGATTGATCACCTAATGAATCTATTTTTCTTAAAGAGGTCCTAAACTTAACTTAGATTCCCTAGAAAGTAAGTTTTGATCAACGAAACAAAACTGGATTTGAAGTACAGTTACATGTAAAAAAGGTTGTAGCATTCTCATAATGCCTATTTAAAGAATAGTACTAGTTGATTTCATGTTATCGAAAGCTTTAAAAATCATATTAAAAATTTTACCAACCAATTTAATATTGAAAATTATTTTTAAATTACTCTAATAGCTTGATAACAATTTAAGAATATTTTTTCACCTCAAGAGTATTCAATGAGACTATTGTCATTATTCGAAGAAGCTTTGTGAATGAATTTATTAAGATTTTTTCAAGATTTTATTATGTTTTCTTAAAAATCAATAAAATTTTTAATAGTCTAGTAAGATTTTATTTTAAGATTTAAATCTTCCAATAGTTTGGTAAAACTAAATTTTTACAATTGTTTTAAAGAGTTATTAAACTTTCCGATAGTTTGGTAAGATTTAATTTTAATATTTAAATAATCTAATAGTTTGGTAGGATTAATTAAATTTTTAAAAAAATCATTAAATCTTTTAATAGTCTGATAAGATTTAAATCCTTTAATAGTTTAGTAAGATTAAATAATAATATTTTAATTAATTCATAAAAAATATTAAACTTTTCAATAGTTTGATAAGATTTAATTGTAAAATTTAAAATTTTCAATAGTTTGGTAGGATTAATTTTAAAATATTTTAAAATTTTATCTAAAAACTAATTAATTTAAATAAACAAAATTAAATTAAATTTTAAAAAAATTACCAAGTGGGATTAGTTCGGCTTAGAATTCGGTTTAGCTTAACTAGGCTTTGGGAATAAATGACTACTTGGCTTGGCTACGATCAATGGCTCAGAAGTTGAAGTTAGCTTCGTAAAGATAGGTCAGGCACATAGGTTGTCAAAGTAGGACAAGGCAACGTGCTGGTCATTCCTAGGTCAACTAGCACCAAATGATGTTGTATAGAATAAATATAAAATAAAAAATATTTCTTTTTCTCTTTCCTTTTTTTTTTTCTCTCTCTTCCTTTTTTCTCTAGAATAGCTTGAATATCGACTAGAAGCTTCAAACAGGCACCAAATTCTTCAATGTTCCATTGAAAAAGCTCAACGGAAAACTCAATTTTCCAAAATTTTCCAAAAAAAAAAAAACACAACTCAGATATTCGTTTCTTTTTTTGTTTTCCTTAAATCTAAACTTTGAATTTCTAAACCCAAGCCTAAATTTAACAACAATCCTAAGAATTTCACAACTAGAATCTAACAAAAGAAAACACTGCCAAAACTTTATATGTACATTTTTACTTATAGAACTTGCTTTCTTTCTTGATTCTTTGCTACCTATCACTTAAATCCTGATTGTTGATTGTTGCTCAATTATGTGTTTTAAAATAGGCAATTAAATATATAAGTCCAAATCAAAATAAAGTTCCTAGTTCAATTCCACAAAGTTTCAATCTTCAACTTCAAGTCCAAGTTTTATTTGACTACTTTCGAAGAATTAACCAAGTATTTCAATCCTACTTAACATAATAGCTTTAATCCAATGTACT
Source organism: Durio zibethinus (assembly GCF_002303985.1). Next base: position 11,723,040 of record NW_019167915.1, on the reverse strand, counting down.
TTTGAGGATTTTAATTTTTTTCCAATTCCTCCTTATTGTAATTTTGGGCAAATTCCTTTTTTTTAATAAACAAATATTTAAAGGAAAATAAAAACTAAACTAAAATAAAACAAGGTAAAACAAAAAAAAAATTAAGACTAAATAAGATATCTACAATTGCCCCTCTTTGCTATTTTTTCGTGAAATAGGAATTGTGCAAAGAAAAAAAAAACCATTACATTTGAGTCTAACTGTTCAAAGAATTTCTTTTAGAATGTCTTCTAAAAAGAGAATTAACAATTAAAAAAATCTTACTAAAATTCAAAAATGACTTGGATTGAGCCAAAAGTTTAAAATGAAATGACTTGAACTAAACCAAAATTTTGAAAATAAAATAACTTGGGCTGAACTGAAGTTTAATAATGCGATGACATGGATTAAATTGAAGTTTGAAAATGCAATAACTAGATTGAGTCGAAGCTAAAAAATGAAATGATTTAGATTAAAGCGAAGTAAAAAAATGAAATGACTTGGAATGAGCCAAAGGTTGGAAATGAAATGACTTTGGTCAAATTCTAAGTTTGAAAATGAAATGACTTAGACTTAACTAAAGCTAAAAAATAAAATGATTTGGAATGAGTCAAAGTCTTAAAATGAAAAGACTTAGATTAAGCCTAAGTCTAAAAATGAAATGACTTAGACTGGACTGAATTTGGAAAATTAAATGACCTGAATTGAGTCGAAGTCTTAAAATGACATAACTTGGATGAATCTGATATCTAAAAATGCAATAACCTAAATTGAATAGAAGTCAGAAATACAATGACTTGGATTGAACTGAAGTTAAAAAATACAATGATTTGGATTAAACTAAAGTTAGAAAAGAAATTACTTGGACTAAGCCAAAGTCTTAGAATGAAATGACTAGGATTGAATCGAAGTAAAAAAATAAGATGACTTGGATTAAATCAAAGTTTAAAATCAAATAACTTGGATTGAATTGAAGTCATAAGAATGAAATGAAAGATCTTAAAACTAATATTCGGAGGTTTTAAAGATTATGTCAAACGCTATACGAATCTTGCTTTTCTTTTGGAATATTTCCTCTAAATAGAGGCAAATGACTTTGGAAAATTTAAAAGCTCTATTCTTCCATCATATGAAGGCTAAAACCATGTTTTCGAAACTTTTCCTAAAACGAGGATTGAAATCCATCTTTGTAAAATTCTCTTCAATCAAGGATCAAGCTTCATTCTTTGAAAAGATTTTCTCTATAGAGGAATGAAGATCTTATTTTTTAAAATTTTCTTACATTTTTCTTTAAAAATTTTCCTTAATCCAGAATAAAAATATTAACTTAAAAACTTTTTCTCAATTGAGGAAAGAAAATGTCATTAATTCTTTCAAAATATTCCTCATTCAATGATTAAAATCTTATTCTTAAAGAACTTTCCTCAACCGAGGAGTAACAAGTTTAAAATTCTTTTTCCATAAAAATTTTTAGCTTTTTGCTAGTTTCAATTTCAAAATCCAAAGACAAAATTTCTTGTTTGGAATGCATGCAATAAATGGCATGAATGCAACGCATGATATGCAATGTTACACATGCAATAGGAATAACATGCAATGCATTTCAAATGTTGCAACTGCAATGTGAATGAAATAAAATGCATAAAATGCAATGCTATGGATGTAATTATGGTGCAAAGGTTTTAAAGACTTTTTTTCTATTTTTTTCCTTTTCCTTCTAGCTTCTAATCTTTAATTTTCTTTAAGTATCCATAACTTTAGAACTAGTATCTTCACAAGTCCTATCAACTGCATTATGAACCAACGTGTCCTTCTGTTAATTTCATCATTTAATCACTAAATTTAAAGTTTTCCAAAATGCTTTTTCTTTCTTTTAAAGGCCTGAGGATCAATATTTTCATAAGTTTCTTTTGTCACATCGTGTTTATTCTACCCATGTTACTCTTGATTTTCCTTTTGTAGTAATGTAGATAGATCTTTTATCATTTATTTCTTATCATTCTAATTTTATGAAAAATACAATTTATCACATATTTCCTTAATTCAATATAGAAAAGCAAATATGTCAAAGGATGAGGTAATTTGAAAGAAATGGATAGTCAATACAAGAAGAAGTTTGAAAAGAACAAATAGGCATATGGACAATTTTAAAGCATATCACTAGAATAAATGTTTGGATAGTATAACAATATCCAAATTGTGAATATTCAAACAATTTTATAACTTTAATTCAGAGTTCTTTCTCAAAAACTCATTTCATTGATGCCTTTGATCTTTTTAAGCTCATTAAACCAAATCTTGCCCCTATACCACAAAATTCTTAAATGATATTGGTCATCTTAATCCCAAGTTGTCTTATCATGTTTTCAGCCCAATTATATTATTTTACTTAAATTACCTTTTCGAGTTTCAATTTAAGTTTTCCTTTTCCTTTTCTTTCATCATTTTTCTTCTCATTTTCACCATTTTTCATCTTGTTCCCTTCATTTTTTCTTGGTTCGCCACAAACCTTCCCATGGCTACAAATCAATCCCAAATATATAAGAAATGATTATAATCTTATTGTTCTTTGATTACACCACATGCATGCCTTTATTATACATATAATTTTTCAATTCAATCATTCACATTTGATCAAAATGAACTTTTAAAGCACATATCATATGTTAACGTGAGAGGTTATGAAAAAAATAGATAAAATATGCCCAAAATATGTTTGAAAGGTCATAAAACAAAGGATCATTTGTCATCATATGAACACATTAACATTTTGCCCCACGTTTCAACTTTTTATTTCTTATTTTACCTTTTTATATTTTTCATTTTCATATTTTTTTCAAGAAGAGTTAAAATTCAAAAGGGATATTTCTTTTTTGCCCTTGAGATCATTTGTGCCCTTTACTTTATGTTTTTATGAATAAGATTTTTTCAAAATTTATCATTAAGAGCTTTTGTGACCTTTCTTTTTTTTTTTTTTTTTGCAAACAAGTCTTTTCCTAAAAAATTACCCCAAGTGTAAAGGGTGATCCTTAGTTAAGTTTCTTTATAAAGAACTTAATAAGCTCAGATGGGGAGAAAAATGAATAATTTTACTCTTTATGTGAAAGATAAAAGAAAGATGGTCATTTCTTATCTCAAACATGAATACTCTTATGATGCTAATACTTGATGCCACATAACTACTTAACTAGTTGTTGGATTGGCTAGTAACAATAAGGAATGGATACCACATTACTTGTAGTAGGGTAATGGACTTGGAACATCAGTTGAAGACATGAGAAAGATTTCCAAATAACCACTCTTTATAGCTTATGTTTTGACCTTCACTTTCATTCTTATTGGGTGTTCCACTTTTTCTTGCACCTGTTGTCTCTCTTTTATTTAACTTGTCATTTTTATGGTGTTTTCAATAATCTTGCTAGAGATTACCATGTTAGCAAAGTGTTTAGTGGCATTTCCAATCATTCTCTCATAGTAGGGAACCTTTAGGATGCTAACAAGTAGGATAATGATTTCTTTCTCAATAAGAGGTAGTTAAACTTGAGTAGTCATGTTTCTTCACCTCTATGCATATTCTTTGAAAACTTTTGTAGCTTTTTTTTCCATTCTTTGCAATGATAGGTAGTCATGGGCTAGTTCTATAATGTGTTGGTACTGAGTAATGATCCTATTGCTAATTCTTTTCATGAGGTGTTGCGAGTCTTATCTAGTTAAACATACCATCTAGCAACAGAGCTTGTGAGATTGTCTTGGAAGACAAGGGTAAGCAACTTTTTATTATTTATATGATTAGCCATTTTCTACAATACATTATTACATAAGTCGTAGAGCATTTAGTCCTCTCATACTTCTCAAACTCAAGAAGTTTAAACTAGACCTGACAATCTAAAATATGAATGATGATATAACATGAACACGATACCAAAAATGACATAAAGAGGACAGTTTAAAATTTTGACAATAACTATATATGGGTTTAACAAAACCAAAAAATATTTTTTATGTTTTTATGTTAACACAAATTATGACATGCAATTTTTGTATAAAACACAACATGAATACATGAATTTTAGTATTTTACATGATATGAATACATGAATTATCAGGTGGAACACTGCATCAGGCATTAAGCATGGTTTAGATGCCTCCATTGATCCATAAAAATCCATCTCTTTTATAGCTTAAAGCCATTCTTCAATGAGATTCATCTTTAAGCTTATCTTTAGCTTTTTCTATTCTTTGGGATCATTTTAATTAGGAACTTAGACTAGATCTAATGTCTTTTCTACAAAAATAAGATTAGTAAAACCTTAAAATTGACCCTAAGCATTTGTATATGACATTTCTAGATAAGTGTATAGATATACCTTAGGGAAAAGAAATTAAGCTTATGCCCTTTGTAAAGTCTGACCATGGTAAAGACCGAACCCAAAAGATACAAAAGGTCTACTACATTTTACAATGGATGCTCTTGCAATTTCCACAACTTTTTTTATGCCTATGTTCTTTAGCATGTTTATTATTTTTTTTCCAATTCTCTTTTCAATTCTTCTTAGGTTTTCTCCATCCTTTCAAAATAGCCAGCTTGTTCTTGCTCCATAATTTTTGCTTGGGTTTGGATATTATATGGATGATGAGTAGGCTACCCAAGATTCTCTGAAGATTGAGCTATCCTTGAACCTTTGTTATCATAATTTAGAATGATATGTTACTAGATGTTTATGCAAAAAATTTTACAAGATCATCCTAACTTGTTCTAAAAGTTCCTATATGCATGAATGAATACATGTACTGAATATTTAAGACATAACAATTTATAATGTATGAATAAATGAATGCATACACAATAATGTATGAATGAATAAATGCATACATGTGTTAATGTTTCCATATTATAATGCATGGATGAATAAATGCAAGTGTCAATATTTGACACAACAATTTAATGATGCATGAATTAATAAGTGAATGTATGTGTTATTGTTTGCCATATTATGAGAGATTGAATGAATTCTTGCATTAAGTATTTGACGGAACAACCACAAAATTTTTTCAAATTTATCATGAAATTCATACAAATGAAAATAGAAAAGTCTTTTTATTTCTCCTAAATTAGGTTACATGCTAACAATAGGTGTATATGGCTCTAACCTAAGGTTGGTTCCTTATGATTCACTATACAATCTACAGGTTCTCAAATTGTTTTTCACTGTTTTTCATGATGGATTAATAAGGCATTCCAATCCTTACCCATCACATACTACAAGTGAAAATGATTTAATTTGAGTGAAAGTATTTGGCTAGCCTATGCGGAGGTAAGAAATCTCACAAAAGCATAAGTATTTTATCCTTCGTAAAAGGATGAAGCCCGTGTATAGAGCTCATGTTATGTATATGTACATGAATGACTAGACAATTGATGTTTGAAAATAAATAAAACATTAAAAAAATCTTTAAAGAAAAGTTTTAAATTTATTAAGTTAGGCTTGTATAACACAAAATCTATTACTTGCCTAACTTTTAACTGTCCTCAGTGAAGTTGTCAAACTATCATAATGTGTAAGCCTATAAAATTATCACTTAGACACAAATTTTGGAGTCGTCACTAATTTTTTTTTATTTAGGCTTGATTGATCACTTAATGAATCTATCCTTTTTAAAAAAGTTTTCAAATTGACTCAATTTTCTTGAAAATAATAGGTTGTAATCCACAAAATATAATTAAGTTTGGTAGTACGATTATATATGTGAAAGGTTATAATATCCCCACAATGCCATCCAAAAGAAAATATCAATTGATTTTGTGTTATCCAAAACCTTAAAAATCCTCTTAAAAAGTTTACTAAATAATTTAATATTAAAAATTAGTCTAATAATTTGATAGCAATTTAAAATTTTTTCTCATCTCAAGTGTATTCAATGAGACTATTGCAACTTTTTGAATAGGCTCTATCATTACATTCATTAAAATTTTTATTAAAAAAAATTATATAGTTTTTAAAAATCAATAAAATCTTCTAATAGTTTAGAAAGATTTTATTTTAAATTTGAATATTCCAATATTTGGTAGGATTGAATTTCCATAATTTTTTTAAAGAATTGTTAAACCTTCTAATAATTTATAAGATTTAATTTTAAGATTTAAATTCTTCAATAATTTGGTAGAATTAATTAATTTTTTTAAATCATTAAATATTTCAATAATTTAATAAGACATAATTATGAAATTTAAATTTTTTAATAATTTGGTAAGATTAAATAAAAAAATTAATTAATTCACAAAAAATTATTAAACCTTTCAATAATTTGATAAAATTTACTTGCAAGATTCAAATTCTTTAATAATTGAATAGAATTAATTGAAAAATATTTTAAAATTTTATATCTAAAAAATACTTAATTTAAATAAACAAAATTAATTAAATTTAAAAAAATTTTGTCCAGAGGGATTGGCTCGCTCAAAATTCGGTTTAGCTTGGCTTAATTCTAGAAATGGTGGCTCAACTTGGTTGAGATCAACGACTCAGGAGCCAAAGTTGGCTCAGTAAAGACAAGTCGGGCGCGTGGGTCATCGAAAAAAGTTGGGGCAACGTGCGAATTTTCATTGGGTCAACTAATATTAACACCATCGACGTCATATAGGATAAGATAAAATAAAAAATTATTCTTTTGCTTTTCGATTTTCCGTTTTTGCCTCTCTTTCTTATGATTCGTCTCATTCTCTCTCTAAAATAGCTTGAATATCGGTTGAAGCTTCAAACGAGTGCCATAATCTTAAATGTTTCACTGGGAAACTAAATGAAAAATGCAAAGTTTTCTAGAATTTTTCAAAAAAAAAAAAAAAGAAAAAGAAAAGCACTACTAAAATTTTTATTTCTTTTACTTTTCCTTAAATCTAAATCTCTAAATGTCTAAACTCAAGCTTAAATCTAACAGCAATCCTAAGAATTTCACAACTAGAATCCAACAAAATAAAACACTGCCAAAACTCTATATTTTTTCTTGCTTGCCAATTTTGCTTTCTTTCTTGATTTTTTGCTATCTATCACTCAAATCTTGATTATTGATTGTTGGTTAATTGTGTGTTCTCAAATAGGTAATTAAATCCTAATTCAGATATAGTTTCAAATCAAAATAAAATTTCTTGTTCAATTCCATAAGGTTTCAATCTTCAACTTTATATCTAACTATTATTCGGCCATTTCCTAGAAACTAGGCTAAATACATTAGTCAAGCATTTCAGTCTTACTTAACATAACAGTTTCAATCCAAAATACTTTTGAGGATTTTAATCCTTTTCGAATTCCCATTTTTGTAATTTTAGGTAAATTCTATCTTTTTTAATAAACAAATATTTAAAGAAAAATAAAAAAACTAAAATAAAAAAAGTAAAAAAAAAATATCAATCTCGGACTAAATGTAATGTCTACAATATTAAGTGGGTTTTATAAAAAAATTAAATCTAAAAAATTATTTATTAACTACATAAAAATTAATGATAAGGAAAGAGTAAAAAAAAAAAAAAAGAAAAACAAAACATGTGGCATACTTTTGGTATCAAATGGGTCCCATACAAAAAATATAAAAATATTTATTAAATATTTTTAAAAAAAGAAAAAGGAAAAAAGATAACTAATAAAATAAAAATTTTGGTATAAGTGGGTTTCGCAGAAATTTTTTTTTAAATTATATATTTTTCAATTAAAAAATCTTTATGAAATATTAAAAAAGACAAATTGAAAAAGCAAAAAAAAAAAAAAAAAACTTGAAAATGGCATGTGGCACAACCTTTACTAGATACTAGTAAACATTTTTGTTAATATTATTTTCTTACATATTAACTAATTTAAAAAAAGAAGAAAAAAGTATGAAAAATATATATTTGTAATCAATAATATTAAATGGATCCCTTAAAAGAAAACGATTAAAAAACATTTATTAGATATAAAAAAGAGAAAAAATAAAATCCAAAAAATATTTTTTAAACATTTTTACAAAGTAAAAAGAAAAAAAGATAAAAGACAAAATGCAATAAAAATTAAAAGTTTCGTATAAATGAGTCGCACATATAAAAAATAAAAGTTTTTAAAAATATATTTAAATTTAAAAAGTTTTTAATATTAAAAAAATAAAAAACTAAAAACACAAGAAAAAGGAGAAAACTTGAAACTTACACGTGGCACAAACCTTTGCTCATCGTACATGAGCAAATTTTATATGTAAGATATGAACATCCACTTGAATTGAAGTGGCATATTTTGTTAAATTTTGATGGTGGCATGGCTATGTACAATATAGAAAAATTAAGATTATATAAGTCTAATTGTAAATATTTGTGTAATTTTCATTTATTGATTCAATGAAATTAAATAATAACCCAAATCTGATAAAAAATAATAACCTAAATGAAGAAAGAGATAAAAAAATAAAATTCTCATCAACTTTTATAATGAAAATCAGTAATATACAATTTAATCAAAGAAAACTGGAAAACCTTTATATTTAGGTAATAAATATGACTATAAACTTTTAATTTGGTACAATTTAAGCATGTAAATGAGTTTATATACTCTTGAATTACATGAACTCGACTCAACAATTATTCGAACTCGAATCGCTTAGCTTTGAGCACGCTGAATTCAATTATTTTAATATCTAATTTAAATATTTAGTACTTAACTTGAATAGCTCAAGAGTCTATTTAAGTTTTTATTTTTAATATATTTATAATATTAATATATTATATAAATAAGTTTTAATTATCTATTTATAACTTTATCTTCACTATATATTTAAAATAATAATAATTTTTTTTCAAATTAAACTCAAGTTTAAGCTCGAGAATGAAATAATCAAATTTAAAATTGAACTTATTATTTGAATTTGTAATTTTTACTTAATTACGAATTTAATTAAATGAGTTTAAATAACTCGATTTTTATATATATTGAGTCGAATATGAAATAAAAATAAAATTTTGGTTGAATTTGAATTGAGTTTTAAATTGAGTTATGAACCCTATGAGCTCAAATTTTTTATTGTTTCAATTCAACTTTAACTCATTACACCTCTAGGTTCAACACAATAATAAAAGTTTTGATTAAATGTGAAAGGTAGCATACAATTACTATAACAAAGATTGGTCTTTAACTTATTCAAAAAAAATTATTGTTTCTCTTTGTTTAAACACATTTTTTGCCTATCGTTTTTTTAAGAAAAAAGATAAATAATAATAAAATAAGAATAAGGTGAAACCCAATTTAACTCCTTATGAAGTTCATGGATGATTTTATCATAATTAAGAGATGATATTTCATTGTCATTATATTAATTTTTTAATGAAGTAAAGAGATAATATAGTTTTATATTTTTGTAAATTTCAAACTTTTTGATTCGACATCAAAAATTTTTCTTTAGTAATATAATATATAAAAATATTGTGTTTATTTAACGGAAGTTGAAATATGACCGCACTGATTTTTCTTGTTTTACATCATTGTTTATATTGAAACACCTTTTCAAATAAATAAAATATTCAAAATTTGAAATAATTTAACTAGGGTTTTTACCTAGAGCTTTATTCTTCTTTTTTCATTTTTATTAATTGTTTTAGCATGTATTTGATAATTCAAAATTTATCCAAAACCAAATATGTATACTTCCATTGAAGAATGCTCCTAGGGGAATTTTTTTCTTTCTTTTGTCTTTGGAATTATTAGAACATCTCAAATGCATGTATTACAATCAATTATTGTCATTTTTTTCTTTTGTTGTTTTTTTCTTTCTTTTTTCTCTTTTGTAACTTATGTTCCAAATGCATCATCTCAATTTACTACTCGAGTGAAGACTCAATATAACAATCATCATTTTTATAATCCACTCAGATTATTCATGTAATATCTATTCAGTGAAGGAGGAAAAGCATATCGCGCAAGTCAAGATTTTGTATAAAAGGATATTAGGAACATAAGGTACTTTGGTTCTTCTTGTAAGTTTGCCCCAAGAAGTGGGCAAATGATAGCTTTAGGGAAAAGAATTAAAGAGCTTTTGGTTTACAAAGGAAATTTGAGTGCTGATAGCCTTGATATTGAATCACCAAAATTTAGAATTTTTAAAAATGTGCCTCATGTATTGGCTTATAAAAATTTTTTTATAAAAATGTTTACAAATTTATTGGTTATTTCTTTACTTATAACCCTAATAAAAATCATTAACTTTGAAATCCTACTATGATTAAGTGGAAATAAGGTTTATAAAACTCCAACTTATGTATCTTTAAGGATTCAAGCTTTTGAATGATCTGGTTCTCAATCGAAATGAAACATGAAGTGATTAGTGATATGGTTGGGGATATTCCTTCTTGATAATAATCATTAATTCTCTTAGGTAGTGTTTGATATATGATGATCATTCAAAAAATCATGATGATCTACACATGGTGATTAAATCACCCTATTTGGTAATCGCTTAGTGATCTTGCATTGTGGTGATCTTGAATCACCAAGAGTAATTAGATCACAATCTTAGAGGGTGATTTAATTCTTATTCAAAGGGATGAGAAACTTTTACGATGTAAGTAAAGTGATATGTAAAATTAACCATAGTCAATCTTATCCCTATTGAATTAAATTTTTTTTTAAAATTAATTGTAATTATTTTATGTTATAATTTTTATATTTTAAAATTAATATTTATTGTAATAAGTTCAAAAATATTTTGTGTGATTTTTTAATTTTTATTTAAATTACTTATAATATAATCTTTTGATTTTAATATATTATTTTTTGTCTAATTCAAATATTTTTTACATAATTTATACTATAAAAACTAATTTACTATCAATAAATATATTTTTAATTTAATAATTTAATTATATTTATAATGAAGTAAATAAAATATTATTAATATTTTATATACAAATTGTTATCTTTAAATAATATTGAACTCATTAACTTGTGTAGCTATTTTAAAGTGTATGGTTATTTTGATACTTTCAAATAAAATAATATTTGATTTTTAGTAATACAAAACAAAATTATATTTAATTATTAGGAATTAATGATTCTTAATCAAACAAAATCATTTCAGATCACAAGTGACAAATTACCTTAGTAATAAAATCACTATGATAATTAAATTACCGCAGTAATCTTGAAAATGATATCAAACACTATTAAAAAAATTATTTTCACTCTTTTATTAAAAAATATTTTCATATATACACTTGAAAAATAAGTTATGCAAGAATTTATGTTCAAACAAAATTTAAAAATATAATCTTTTTATTTTTTCATTTTTTTCTTGAAAAATCCTATAAAAACAAAATTTAATAAAAAAAATCAAAAACTTCAAATGGCAAAATTCATGAAGTGATTCATGGTGTTTTAAACTCATTCATTCAATTCAAATATTCATGTCAAATCCTAGTTCACATTCTCAAAGTGATTAATATTTATTAGGAGTTATTTTAGTAGTGGGTGATTTTAGAGTTTTAGAATAAATATGTTATTTTGTTTTAAGGTTTGTAAAAGGCTAAGAGACAAAAAGAAGGTATGAGGCTCAGAATGATTGAGAGTAGCTCAAAGAATATCTATGCAACCGAATTGAATTTAACAAAAAAATTATGTGTTTGTGTGGTAGCCTTTAGAAGATGAATTTGTTAATTGACAGTTTGTCAGATTAATAAAATTGTTTATTGTATGTTAATTTCAAGTGTTTTTAATATTTTTACTTCCCGTAATTAAAGAAAATTACTCCAAAATTTATGATTCCATCGGAGAAGTTGTGAAAATGATCAGAGATAGCTAGGAAGTCTATTTGATAATATATATATATATATATATATATGTAGAAATTAGGACCAAGACTAAGAGACCTTAGCTGCCCTAACCAATTTGTTGCCGTTATCAAGTTTGAATTAATTAAAAAAAAAAAAGGCATGCTCTCTTTTAGGAGAAAATTAAGCTCGAACTAGTTTTTTTAAGCATGACTGGCATTGCAATTGTCAATTAGTCGCTTGTGGTACGGTTGTACACGTACGTAATTCATTAGTATTTTATTTTGAGTTGAATAAAGAAATTGATTGGAAAACCTTCTGCAAGTTTCAACTAAGGTTATAAAATTAAACATGTTGCATAACTTAGATTCTCCAGATATTTATATTTTAAGAATTTTTTAATATTTGTAAATATGCTGAAATTATGAACAACATGATATAAAGTGGCATCCTTCAGTAAAAATATGTTGAAATTGGCGTAAAAATACTTCAGTAAATTTGCAGATTTGCATTGAAAAATATTTTCAGGGTTGATGATTATGTTTCCAAGCTGGGGACTGGGGTTGAAAAAAGATGCATGGCGTACATCGATTAACCTAACTGATTTGCATTACCAGAATGACAGCCTCAATGACTATTGTGCTTGAAAATTACAAAGCCACCAACTGGAACAGGAAGGGCATTCAAATATTTCAAATGAAACAGAGAAAGAATTACTTCCTTTCCAATAGGACACCATACCTGAGAGAGTGAGAGGCTTCAGGAATCCAAATTCTTGAAGCTTTCTGCGAATTCATGAAAAGAACCAGCAGCATTATGCCAAATTAATTAATTCCATAGCTTGAGACCCTTACAATCCTCATGGCTGCTGCTGGTGGCTAGAAAATTTAGAAAGCGGTGAATGCTACAACGTAATGCTTTGAGTAGCACTTCATCTATCCCAATCTGATAATAATACCTAGTGTCGATCAGGTGCCTTCGCTTCTGTAGTGTCCGTTTTAGCGTGCAAATCTCAGCTGTAAATTAAGCCTAAAAAGTTGCCCTAGAATAAGTTGTTAAAGTCTTTAGCAAGGCAGTTAATAGCCATCAAATTTGGCAAAATTGTCCAAGAATGACTAGCATTTTTGGAGGCTCCAAAGAACTGTTGGGGCAGATAGCAGAGCTACCGGTATAACAGGTTGTACGCTGGTAAATCCTGTATTCTATGCACATCATCCAAAGACAGTTCTCTCTGCAGTTGTGTGCGTGTTGCTTGTAAAACCTCCTGCAGGATTTAAAAATACTAGAATTAAACTAACAATTGACATCAACCAAGCAATATATTAAGATTCTAGAAAGGAATTTTCATGGAGCCATCATCACGGGAAAAATAAGGGCCGAGGGGTCAAAGCACAATAGGTAACACGGGCGGGAAACAAACCGAAAATTCTCAAAATATTTACAATATCTTTTTTTTTCTCCTTTAGATATAAAATTATAGGCCAAAAATGTATATTCTTCTAGATAATTAAGCTCCACTCCACCCTAACAGGGGCATTGCAGTTGATTGTTGTTCTGGAGTCTGGACCCTGGTTGTTTTGATGTATTAAAAGGTGCATTCTTATGTTGACTCATGAGGTCAGATATCTTTATGATATTGGAACATGATACAAGGAGTAAAATGCATCCATCATCCTTACCTTTTGTGCACTGTTTCATTTTTATCCACAACTTTTAAAATTCAATTTTTGAATCCACAACATTGAAAAATATTTCAAATGCATTCATACCATCAACCATTCTTAAAAATTCAATGAATATGCCACCTCAATATCACATGGATTAGCATGTGGCATAAATCTTGCCCCAAGAGTCAAGAAGGCCCACACCATTTTCCAACGTGGACATTGATGTGTCATTGATGAGATAGATTACATTGGGGTTTGGTGGAATAGATGAGTTTGAAATATTTTTAAAAAGGTCAGGAATCCAAAAGTTGAGTTTTGAAAATTGCATATGAAAATAAAATATTGCACAAAGATCACGAATGCTGTTGCAATTTATACTAATACAAAATGCTGTTAGATACTGTGAATGCCTAGCCAACTGTAATGGCCGAGGAGCATAATGATACTTGACTAGATGAATGATTGCTTATAAATCCTTTCATGAGCTTTTATGTTTAAAACTGACTTCCACATAAATCAACACAGCATCTTTTTCTGTCCAGTAACCATAGAGGAAATGGAAAGGGTAGAAATAGATGGACAATTTAGATGGTTTGGGATTTCACTTAGAGCAGCAATGGAACGAAATTAAAATAGCAAAACGAATCCATAGTTTGGAAGTCCATAGGAGGAAGAAAGTTTGTCAAAATGCGAATGTGAGAATTAAGTGTAAGGAAGAGAGAGAAAGTACATTGAACTCCATGTAGGAAGCATGCATAGCAAGCCACTGAGCGTCCATCATTTCAAAAGCTATACAATATAGTACATCAAAGGCATCTTCATCTTCTGCAATTTCAAAATTTCAGATCGTGAGACTGAATACAGAGAAGCAGGAAACAAAAATCACTTTCATTGATCCAACAGTGCTTCAGATCCACAGTTCTATTACCTCCTAATAGTTTCAGGAAATTGAATCCTGGTAGATTTTTTGGTTTTGCTGCAAAAAGAGAGAGAGGGGATAGGTTACAGAACAGCTAACACATTTTTTCTATGGATCTTAAACCATAAAAGATGTTTGCATTCTATCTCAACAGATCCTCTAAACATAGAAGAACATTCAGAAACTTGTATTATTTGTAGGATCTGATCAACGAAAATATATTATGATGAAAAGATTGTCTTAAAACATGGATAGTCCATTGAATCTACAACAAAAGAATTCCATGGTCTTTTTCATGAGTAGAGCAGAGGACACTCAAGAATTACTGGACAATGAAAACTGTTGACAGAAACAGACATAGAACAGCTTTATTTCAAAACAGAAATGTTTTTCACTCACTACTATTTTGACGTAAAAATAGGAAATAGACAAACCTGAACATAAATCCAACATCTGAATCAACATAAAAGACACATTGATGCCAGCAACCGCAAATGGGTATTCCCAAGTTGCTCTAATTCCATCTTGCTTAAATAATAACCTACGAAAAGATGCCTTCATTTTTGTGTTGTTATATAATTAGTAAATATGCCATTTTTCTTGCAGAAATCAAAGACACGTAAAACGTTAACTAAAATGGAAGAGAGGGCTTACAGGATAAGTTCGGCCAAAAAACAGCAAGTTTTCGAGTGAAATAAAACCGCAACCCCTAAGGAGAGAATTGTGTTAAAAAATCAAGTGAATGATTAGAGAAGAAATGATTATAACCTCTAAAGCAATATGTTTCTTCCCCTTTTACCATGATTCATTGTTGGCAAGGGATGCATCGTGCGTTAAAAAGTCGGAAAAAAGAACTGTACCGAAAGTCAGTTGATGGATTAGGGCCTTGCCACCCCATTTCCTTCCACTGTTCAGAGATCAAGCCTTTTAGAACAACATTAGGAAAGGCAACGTGCCACAATGCTCTGAGAGCCTCCTGTCACACCAAAGGATCCTGAGATCAACTGTCTACTAATTTGTATGTCATTAAAACTGAATAAAACGAAACATGATGAAGCCAGAAAAACAGAAACCATAACTATTTACAAGTTGTAGAAATTATGACAGATAAAAATACTTAGAGATGGGTTTGCAGGAACTCTCAAATATTACTCCCTCTAACCCACCCCAAAATATATGTTTATGTATTTATATAAACTAATCTTAAGATTTAAAAGAAAAAAGAATTGAGAAAACCCGATTGCCTAAGTCATGTCTGGTCACAGTTAGAAAGATAGAAAAAATATGGATGTTAAAAAGATTGAGGAAAGTACCTGATGATCAGGACAAGTCTCGTCAAAAGGTGTCCGTAATCGTTCTTGAAGCTTTTTAAGTCTTTGTTCCTGGTCAGAAGTTAAAGAAACTAAATCAATTTTATTATTACTGAGGCTGAGAATGGAATATATATATATATATATATATATATATATAAGTATATTAAAACAAATCATCCTAAGAAAATCAATACTATACTGTAACAATTTTTCATTATTAGAGGACAAATGCCACAAATTCCCAATTACCTGAACAGGAGTCAAAGGGTAGTCAAGAAACTTCTCATTTCGCTTGTTGCTTGAGCGATTAAAGAGCCCTCCTATCCATGATCGTGATCCAACCATAGCATTAGCTACAACCATAAAAGACTGATCAGACATTAGAGAATGAGTTGTAAATAAAATGATTTGCTAGTCAAAGTGTTTTCAATGTTGAAATTGGTTGACACAGCTGAAATTCACTAAACTTTGTTTGTATGTCAA
The DNA here is from genome assembly GCF_002303985.1 of Durio zibethinus. Next base: position 11,706,873 of record NW_019167915.1, on the reverse strand, counting down.
TGAAAAGTAGGAACTGAACAAAAATACATTTTCATGACAAACATACTAAGACAATTAAGACTATCCCGGTATGGCAATCTTTAAAGAGAAATTCATCCAAAGATAGGAATGACGAAAGCATTTATCAGGAAAATCTACTCACTAAAACATTGAGCCAACTGTGATATTACGTGAGTGGAACTGCTCGGCCATTCCAACTCTTCATCGCCCTTCTTTTGTCTCCAGTAAACTTCATCCTCATCAACCTACATTTGAATTTTCAGCGCACCTTTCAGTACCAATTAGTTGCATAGAATAAAAGTGCCATTCACCTGGCAAAGAATACTAGGCTGCAAAACACATGATCCCTTTTCGCATGGTTGAAGGTTCAAATTTGGAAGCTAAAATACATTGTGCCTGTACATAGATTGCTATATTGATAATTAAAATCCTAACTATTCAATATATGCTGTAATGCTTTCATTCTGACACAATGAAGAACAAGAGACATAATAAACTGCAGAAATGGAAGAAATTTCTAATAAAAAAGGGTTACAAAAAAATAATGAGGCAAGCACAGAAAAGAAAGAAGGAAATTATCAAATATCATTATCATCAGTTGATTCAATTGAAATATTACATTTACAAAAGATTAATAACAAACAATTAAGCTAACAGGCATATTTAATTAACAACCTTGCAATAGCTACACGGATCAAAATTAGGGAGAGACAGAAAAAGGGGGTTGGGGGGAGGATTACTCTGTGAAGAGAAGAGCAAGAAGGAAAGCATTGTCGACGCTTCCTTAATCTCATGAGGGGACCAAAAATAAAAGATTAGATTCATACATTCTTTTTAACCGAAAGCAAAAGGAAGAGCAAATGAAAAATAAAAATAAAAAATAAAAAATAAAGATTGCAAATGGGTGGCAAATGATTGCAGTAAACTCATGCTCCATCCCATTCAACCCTCTCATCATTCCATCTCTCTGAAAGAGAGAGAAAGAGTCCAGGAATGGAATGATGACACAAATACAAAGATACCCAGGAAATGAAAAGATGTAAACTTTTTGTTGAGAGCAAAACATTAAGAGCGCAATCAAAGGTCACTTTTTGCATAACTTTATACTGTAAGAAAGTTTTTTTGCATCCCAAAAGAACAAATTCCAGGTAAAGCTTGCAATGCAAAAGAAAGAAATGAAACGAGGAAAAGTCGTAAAAGGAAATAGCATATGTCTCTTCTATGGAAAACATTGACATGCAATGCAAGACAAAACTCACACCCCCCCCCCCCCCAACGGATGCACACGCATAAGGAATAGAGAAAGAGTAAAACCTTTTACTTCGGAAGGGTTTCTCTACCTGTTATTGCATGTGTTGCGAACAAATTTTGGTGATTAGTTCCTTGAGAGGCCCGGTTGGGCAAAAGGGTGGGGCCAGAAATGGTAGAGGAGGAGGAAGAGAAAGAGAAGGTGAAGAATGGCTGCATGTTGTTGTCAGATAGAATTTGCATGGAAACAATACTTGGCTCGTTTGGGCGTGTGCGTGTGTGTGTGTTGTTGTTGGGGGGGGGGGGGGAAGAGGTGGAAGCAGTCTTTGTTGTTTTTGTTTCTTTCCGCCTAGTACGGAAATTGAGGCCATTCAGTTCCCTGATTACTTGCCTTCATCGTAGCACTTGGGTGGGGCATTACATATTTTTACAATTGTTTCTATGTCCCCGACCCTCAGGTTTTCTAGGCTTTAGTCTTCTTCGCCTAACTTGGCACATTCAGCCTGGGGTAGGCCGACAGAAATCAAATCAATGCTTGAGTGCTTTATCTTTGGAATATCAACATGTCACATGGATACTTATATATTTGGATTAGGTACCTCGTACCTGTGCTTAGTAGGCGTACTAGGTCTCAAGAATCAAATCAATGCTTGACCAAGATAGATTGAATCTAATTGGAGTTATTATTAGCCTAAATTTGTTAGAATATTAGTTTAAATTTTTTTTTTAAATAAGTGATTTGTTTAATAAGTTAAAATTATTTTTTTTATAAAAAATTTTTGAAATCGAGTTTTTTCGATAATGATTTATTAGAATCATATCGAACATACGATTTATAATTATTTATTTTAAATTATTAAGTACAACACATTTTATCTTGATTTGAAAGATTTAACAGTCTATTTATCTTTAAATTTTTTGAAACGAAAAAAAAAAAACTTAAAGAAAATCAAACTTTATAAACAATGCGTTTCTTTTAATTCAATCCATGAACGAGGAACTAGAGTAAAGATTGCTTCTTGCACAAAAGCTTTGAGAGATTGACAGAATGTGATGCGTATTGTTTACAATGGTTCCTTTTTTTTTTTTTTCATTGCATCAAAAATCAAATGTGGACTAAATGTTCCAAGTTTCATTCCTACGAATAAAAGAAAACTCGATAGAATCTCACATAGTAAGGTTGAAGGGAGGGCTTCTTCCTCTTTCTCCTCTCCAAGTTACGTCAGCGATTGAAGGCGATTGCAAAAATCAAAAGAAATTATTCTCTATTGATTACAAAAAAGGAAGCCAAGCCTACTTTACAGGGTAAAATTGGACAAGGCCAGCTAAAAACAAGATATTAGAGGTGTCAAATGTGTACGGCATTTATGATTAGATACAACATCACATGACACAACATAATTCGATATGATATGCATGATATTTGATATGTTTGATGTTAAATAATTGGGTTGGGCCAAATATGATATATATATATATATATATATATATATTGTGTCATGTTAAAAGATTTTAAAATCATGAATTGGTATGGTACTACTCGTTAAAAGCTACCGTAAGCATGTGACACATGATTTAGTGTGGCATGACATACATTTTAGTTGTGTCATATTAGTTCATAATTATAATAAGTGGACTCTCAGCTTTTGAGTGTATTTATATTAATTTTTTATTGTAATGAAATTATACTTATTTTTAATATTTTATGAGTAATTTATAAAATAAAATTATATTAGAATTATTTACTAAATATTTAAATTATTAATAGATAAATTATATTTAGTTAGTGATTAGCAAAAATAAAATGATAAAAATAAATTAAGACTCTAAGCACAAATTCAATTAATAAAGTAAATTACTATAGGATGAAAGGTATAAAATAAATGCACAAGACAACACATAATATGAGTGAATTATCAAATGAAGAGAATGAAAAATAAAATAATAATATTGTATTTTATAATATCTTTTATATGTTTGTGTATGTTGTATTTTTCTTTAAATATTAAGATTGTAATTATTTAGTGATTTTATTATCCTTCTTCGTAGATATAGGCATTTTATCGAACAACATAACTTATATGTTATTTTTGTTTCATTTTACTTTTATTTATCTCTAAATGTTATTTTTAATAATAGATTTTTTTAAGAAAATTAAATTTTAAAAAACTATTAATGGTTTGTACTTAGCCTATCATGACACAAAAATCAATGTCGTGCTTGGCACAACACGACCCATGAAAGTTATGAGTTATGTGTCATGCTAGACGTTACCTTTAGCCTTCATAGGTTATGCTAATGTTACGGATTGAGACTCAAGCTTTAGGCTCACATGGCTCTAGGACGTGGGGATAGACTCTTTCGCATCCCAGATCAGCCTAACACAAGAAACGGTGCATGAACACACAAGATTGTGGTGCTTGGCTGCCCAATACGCTGCCAAACAAAAAAGGCACAACAAATGCCTGAAAAAGGCTAACAAAAAAAAAACAAAAAAGGATTAAGGCAAGAGTAAGGATCTTATTACTCAATAGTTATGGTTTCTTCCCTTGTGTACATGAGGGTGGGAGATTCTCTATTTATAATTAAAAATCCCTTACAATTAGTTCCAAAATACATGCCTAAACTCTAGGGATTACAATAGTTTAAATATCATAATTCTAAGAGATATGATACAGTTCTTGATTTTAGGGGATATGATGTTGCAACATATTTTTAGCATTTTTTATTCAATCTAAGTGAAAATCTATCATGGTCGATTCTAGGCCTGTGCTCAGCATCGCCCGCGTTTGGGCTTGTACCCATGCCCACATCGGGGCCCGATTTAGTGTTGCCAACTTTGATTGTCTCAAGTATGTGTTTAGGCATGCTCGTACCTGGGCTCGACTGTGCACTCGCACCTCAATCATTAGTGCTCCCGCCAAGGTCTAACTAGGTGCCCGCGCATGTGTCCACCTGTGAGCCTGCACTACCTGCATTTAGGCATAGCTTGACAGTGTCAAACTTGAACACCCTACTTGAGCCATTGGAGCCTTGATCATTGCCCACACTATTATTCTAGGCTGGTTTTTCGCAACCTAGACCTCCAGTGTGCCTCAAAGATTGGTCCCCTTTGCTATTAGACTCTGTCTTGCTAGAACTTAAACTGTCACCTAACTCAAAGAGAACCTCTAGGCCTGGACTAGCTTGGGGATCGTGACATTCTTCCACTCTCATTCTAGCAATGCCTTCGTTGCTAAGGGATGATGCACCTGCTTTGCACGTCGATTCTGACTCTTGCCCTGCGATCTATTTTTCAACATTTTGGTCCCATACTCGAACATGTATTCTATTGGCTTTTATTGCTCTTGATCTAAAATTTCTTAGCATTCTACTACAATGGTCTTTTTGGCCCACGCTACCAATGCTTTTTGTGCTTTCTTTAAGTTGCCAGTAGCACACTGTTTCATGAAAAATCTAGCTGCACTCTGAGACTCATACTGTGGCACTCGGTTGCCACCGATTTGCCTTCGCCAACTCCTTGAGAGGTTTCAACCCCTCTATAATATCAAATAGCACCCAGTCGTATCACCTCGGGCTGTTCATCCTCGCTACTGCAACTTTTACCTTCAAACAGCCTTTCTACCCTTTTGATGGCTGCAAACCTCGCATACATAAAGCATTCCCTAGCCTTATGAGGAACATCATACAAATAGCAATTTAAGGGCTTTTGCTCCTTACCTTTGTCCGAAGTGGCTTTGTCGATCTTGGCCTTGCTAAGTCTAGGCTTGTCACCAACCCTTTCATTAGATAAGGAACTACTATCTGTGTCTCCCCTACTGCTGCCTTTATAGCTTGACCATGGAAACATAATGCTTTAAAACTTTATCAATGATTCTGCAATTGCAATGGCCTGACTCAATTCTCATACACATTTTCACTGTAATTCAAACTTTACCCACAGCTTCAGTCTTTCTAGAAAGTAAAATAGAGCCTTTGCTTGGCTTATGCTTATGACCAATAGCAACAGCTTCGAGAACTCCCTGCAATAGAGCCACTGGAACCTTGATCACTGCCTGCACCATTGTTCTAGGCTGGTTTCTGGTAACCTAGACCTCCAGTGTGCCTTAAGGCCTGGTCCCCTTCGCTGTTAGACTCTATCCTGCTAAAACATGAACTATTACCCAACTTAGAGAAAACCTCTGGGCCTAGACCAACTTACGGACCATTACACTAACACTACATGTTAAAAAATAATGCTAGCTAGCATAATTCTTGTCATGCTTCAAAATTGAAATGTAACATGGCCATATTACATTAAAGTAAAACCCCCCAAAGTAATATAAAGCTTTCATTTTTAATCATTTTAAATTCTTCAATAAAATAATCTACCCAAGAAAAATTCATATTTTTAATCCAACTAATGATAAATCAATATATATCTAAATGTAAACAGATAAATACAAAAAACTATTTTGTAAGATCTCATTGGCCAATAATATCTCTAATACCCAACTAATATTTACAATTTGATTTTTTAGCCTCTCATATGACTAAGCAAACTTATCATTTATTTATTTGTAAACAAAAAATAAAAGTAGAATGAGCAAACTATAGCTTAGAAAGTATAAGCTTATACACTTTATCGGATCAAGAATCGTTTTCATACATACATATAGATTATTTAGAAACATCATTTAAATTATGCTTCAAATGATTGATATCATATTAAAACAATCATTAATCATGTTCAAATACTTGCTTTTTACAAATCATGGATCAATATTCAAAATCATGAATTCATCATCATTAATTATCATTCTTATTAGTTCATCATTAGCTATGGTCACTACTATAATCTGTGATAATAGTCATATCGATAATTTCACCTTCATGATTATTGCTAACTATTATAACCTATTAGCTAGGATTGTAGAACTAGTTTTGGTCTTGATGATCCTATTTCTAGGGATTTATTCATAGTTATCATAAAATCATTCCTTAAGCATAAATTTATTTCTTCAAAAATAATTAATGGCCTATTCAAGATCATTTTAACATATTAGATATTAATCAACCCTTTTTGAGGCTATTTATACTAAAATAACTAAATTATAGAAAAAGTTAATTCAATTAACTAATGCTGGTAGCATGAGGTCCTTTTGCTAAAATGATCGTATCTTAAGATATACAACTCAAAATTAAGATATTTTTATCGCGTTAGAAATTAGACTCAATAAGTTTTCTAACCATACCCACCTTGTAATTTCTTGTAGATTAATAGTAATAAGTTTTGCAATCCACATTATATGCTACTGTAAATAGCATGTATAGCTTATAGAAAAAATTAAAATATTTATTCATTAGAGACTCAAAATTTAGTTCTGCTTTTTCTTTGGAAAATAAACTCAATAAGCTTTCCAAACATGTATGGCTCAATTCATAATTCATTGTTTAAAAATTAAGAGAATTTTTGTAATTCTTCCTTGCTGTTGCTACTGCTCGACATCCTACACATTTTTAAGTAAAAATTAAACAACTCTTCATAGAAAATTTAGTATCTATTTTTGTTTATTTCATTAAAAAATAGATTCAATAAGCTTTCTAATGATATATAATACTTATAGTAATAATTTATACATTAATGCATAATTTCATTTTAATTCATTATTGCAAATAATAACATCTCATCCAAAAATAAAATTTCTCATTCAATCTTTAAAAACTTAAATCCCCACTTTTAGCCTTTAAAATTCACTCAATAATCATTATTAAATCTTAACACTATGAAGAAAAACAATGCCCAATAGTTTACCCAAATAGATCCTAAAGATTAATGAAAGATTTTATAATTTTTCTTGGTTTTTCTCTCATAAGCTTCAACTCCAAATAATAACAATTAACATGTTATTTTTCCTAAAATAAAAGAGGGTGTTTACTCACATATAGGGGATTAATCCAATTATAGCCCCCAATTTCAAATTCCCAATTTAATTTTTCAAACTCTCAAACCCTAAGAAATATGAGCAAAAAGAAGTCTCATCTTATAATGTATATATATATATATATATATATATATATATTACAACATACAATGTTACATGATAAAAATTACTTATGTGAATGTTTAAGTGGATGCTTTCATTTTTTTCATATGTAAGAAAATTCATAAAATTTTTCTATATTGACATATAAGATATTTCCTAATTTTAAGCTATTTATCAAACAAAATATTTAAAATTTTATTTAATTATCCAAAACTTTCAAATTTTAAATGAATGACCATTTCGTATATATTATTTAGCTATCCAAATATATATCTACACGGATAATTTTTAAATTGTTAACAACAAAATCTAATTTAGATATATTATTTTTTAAAAATGAATTTTCTAATAATCTAAATGTATATCTTTTGAAATTTCAAAATCTTAGCGATACAATATCCTTTACAATTGATTTATAAAATAATTATATTTAATAAATTATTTAAATTCAAAACAAAAATATATCAAAGATTGAAAATTTGTATAAATTTTGAATTCAAAAGTGTCAAATTCTGAATTTCTCTTTCTTTCTTAAATTTAGTTAAATTTTAAGAATATATATACATATGTATATATATATATATGCATCATAAATTTTGAATGGGTATCTCCACTAAAATTGATTAGATTTGTCTTTTACTATTTTGAATTTGAGAGACAAGTTTTTTTTTTTAATTTTGTTATCATTAGATTATTTTAAAAATTCAATCCCAATCGCACTTACCTATATTTTATCATTACCATTTTCATCTCTGCAACTGAAATAGCAATGGAAGGCATTAATGACAATTTGTTGTTGCTTCACTCCTAGTCATAGTCACCCATCAATTTTTTTAATTTAAGAAAAATTGTAATTTGTAACTATAGACACCCAATTTTGTTTGAGATAATTTGAATTCATTGATTTTTTATGCTTAATTTTGAACATCTCGATTTGAGCTTATTTGAGCACTTTAATTGAATTCACTTAATTGAACTCATTTGGGTTTCATTATGAATTAATTGTTTTCGAATCATTTTGTATAGGTTAAGATCTGACCTAATTTAATTTGGATCAATTTAAAATTTAATTATTTGGGCTTACGAGCTTAAACTACAATGATTTCAAATTCCTTTTATAAAGCCAAATCCAATTAAAACTTAGGCCAATGTCACAAGAATTTCAAAGCCTAATAAAAGTCTAAATTCAATTTTTGTGAGTCCAAATTCAACTCTAAAGGCCTAATTTCATTTTATTAAAAATTAATTACTTGAATTAATTGAAAATTTTAAAGAAATAAAAATAAAAAGATAGAAGCTTGTCTACTAAAGCACTTTTCCTAGAGTTACTTTTCCTCTCCCCAATTTATCTCCCTATTTCCAACTTCCAAAATTTGCCTTCATGTTTTACTTATTTCACACACAGATTTCTAGTACAAATTAATGACAAACCTATTAACCCAAAATATAGCATCCATTATTGCAACAAGCATCCAAAAGATCTAACTCTAAAGTTTTCACTTTCTTTTTACCCCAAATGTAAGGATTAATGCAGTTAGATAGAAAATAAAAAGATTATGATTATGAGGAAAAAAAAAAGGGGGACGCCAATTCAACCAACAAAAGGAAAAGGGTCAAAACAAACCCTAGTCCATAGCCATCTCACCACACAGCCCCTCTCTATTGCTGAGACCCATTACCTATCTCTCTTTATCCAAATCTTGCTTCATCACCACTGAATCATTATAATTCCTACACCACGAAATCCACAATTAACCATTATTAACTTTAATAGCCAAAGCACAAGCAAGAAACCCATAACCAATTTTTACGCAACAAAACTAAATACAAACCATTCCTATGGCTAATTCATAAAACCTAAACAAACTCATAGACCACTACTGAAACTTCCATTGCAACCTCTATTTTACCTTTAATTGTAAACACTACCAACGATCTAGAATCAGCTTTGTTAAAACCCCAAAAAGGTCGGCCAAATCTAGCTTTTCCTATCCCTACCAAAATCCTACGCCTCAGTTGAGGCCAAACTCCACCAAAAGCCATCCTTGCCATCAATGCCCCTACCACCCCCAAACACCATTAGTTAAACAGCTCATTCAAACCACCCTATATCAACACCTACCAACAAATCACACACTAGAACTAAAAGCCCCAGGCTCCTTTCTACTAACATTACCATTGAGACCTTTTTGCTAACTAAAAAGCCACCTTTACGGCCAAATAGCCATACATCCAAAAACCAAGTTCCACCTAACATCTTGCTATTATCAACCATTTTTTAAACCACCAAGTGACCAAAAGCCTAGCCCATATAAACCATTGCATACCATCACTCCCAGAACTAAAAACAAAAAAACAAAACCAAACAAATAGCCACATCCCATTTAGGGAGCCTCAGCATCGAAAAAAAACATATCCCTAGGGGGCAGAGAGAAGCAAAGTCAAAAATAACAAAAGATAAAAGATAAAATCACCAAAACAAAAGGAATGAGGCTTTGGTTTAGGGCATTTTAAAAAGGTTTTAGGGCCAAAATTTTGGTGAAAAAGATCAGTAAGGAAATGGGAGAAACATAAGAGAAACCAGCAGCGAAATAAGCGACGAAAAAGGGTTTTTCAAGGTATTGAAATTGTGACTTTCTACTTGGATTTGGGGATTTTGGTGGATTTTCTAGCAAAACTAATGCCAAAACAAGAATGAAGTGATTAAAAGAAATTTTTGGTATTTTTTAAGAATTTTTTTACGTTGGCAACCAGTAATAAATGATAGTGGATGGTAGTCAATGATGGTGACTAGCTAGTTTTTGGGTGGCCTAAAATTCATTGTAGGTCTTTGGCTTTTAGAAAGAAAAGCTCTCTCTTTTAAAGAGAGAAAAAGAAAAGAAATGAAAGAAATAATATTTTTGGCTTTTATAGCCTAAAAAAAAAAAAAACACCCAATGGTTTGAACTAGTCTAGTTGAATCAATTTTGGAATGGTTAAAACAACCTTAAAAAACATCGATTTAAGTTGCTTGAATTGGACCGACCCGCCTTTTAGATTGTTGACCGAAGTTGACCAACTATTTTTAGGTAATTTCTTCTTTGTTTTTATTATTATTATTATTTTATATATTATTATTGAGTTATTTACCTGTTTATCTGTGCATTCCTAGAATAAATACATTTTTAAAATAAAATACTATTGTTAAAACTCTAGTAAATTAATTTTTTTAAAAATATAATAAAATATATATATAAAGTAAAATAATAAGAATGAAAATTTTTGACGAGAAAATATTAAGGATGTCCGAGTCACAAGTCTTTAAAATCTCTAAGTAAGGATATTTTTCTAAAACACTGCTAAAGTAATCCGAGGATGAGATTCTAAGGTATTTCGAGTAGCGATGCCTAATAAATATTTAGGTGAGAAAAAATTCTTCCAATGTTACCAACATATTGAAACATTTTAAAAGTTTTTTCAATAACAAGGTTCTAATTTGTTTTTCTCTAATAAAATAGAATAATAAAAAAATCAAAACAAAAATAATAAATAATAAAAAAGGTAAATAAGGGAAATCAAGGAAATTATGGATAAATATCAAACTTAATACCATTGTTGTCAAAAATTAAGGGAAAATACATAATTAATTGGTATCATTTTAAACGGGCATTGCGGGGTGCTAATCATTATTCTCTACGCATAACCAACTCATAAACCTAACTTGTTTTGTAGACTATAAAATTATCTTTTTAATAAATTTTAATTAATTTTAAGATTTTATTAAAAAGATAAATTTTGATAGGTGGCCAACCATACCTAACCAAAAAGGATAGGTGGTGATTTTTTTTTGTTTTTTTTTTTAATTTTCATGAAGTGGTCCCTAAAACCGTTATTACAGTTTGACGATTTCATTAAGGACCTCATTTTTTAGAAAGTTAAGGCAAAAATTAATCATGTATGATCCATAATTTTGATTTAATGGTCTTAATTGGTATTTAAACTTAATTTCCTAAATCTTGATTTTGTTTTTTTTAAACAACAACAATAATAAAAGGAAAACAAAAAAAAAACTTGCAACTCATTTTAACCATGTCAGTTATTTATTATCTACTCATTTATTTTATGTTTCCTATCTATTATTATTTTTATTATGAGGCATATAGAATAAGAATTATGATACTCTATTCTCTTTTTCACACACGATACATTCATATTATGCACAAGTTCTATACCTGGGCACTAATCGTTTTAGGATGAAGCAAAATACCTATGCTCTCATGAGGTGATAACCTCCGCAATGACAAGTGAAATACTCTTATTTAAATTGAACCTTTTCTATTTACAGCCTATAATGGGTAAGGTTTGGAGTGCCTTACTAGTCCTACATGGACGCTAACGAGGAACAATTTAGAAAGCTTTGGATGTATAAATCTTCACTCAACATATAATGAACCTTAGAGAACCAAATTTAGGTATAACCATGCCAACCTTTTTGTAAAGAATACCTAAACAAGGACACATAGGGAATATTATGATATAATTGTATTTATAGGGTAATAATGATACAAAAAAATTAAAGCATTGAAAAAGAAAAGAAAATATTACAATATATATTCCTCGAATAAAATTTTCTTTTGACATACCATTAGGTTTGTCTAGTATTTGTCTAGAATTTGCATATTAAAAAAATAAATATATTTTTTAAAGACAAAAAAAGGAGAAAATTTTTTTCTTTATTATTGGCCAAATAATAAAAACAAAGATATATTAAAAAAACTTTAAATTTTGGTCATTTTATGTGCTTGTATTTTTCATAAGAAATGTTTTCTTAAATTCTTATTTCTTTCTATAAATAAAAGGCAAAAAAGGAAGGAAAATGTTAGATATTGAATGTTATGGTACCTTTCGCATTACGTTCGATCATTTTTACATTCCTTTCATCATTTTCCACATTTGGAAATAATAAAGTTTTACATACACTTCATTTCATGTACAAATATTTTAATGGTAGTGTCAATTTTGTAAAATTTTGATTTTGAATGTTATTGTACCTTTTGTATTTCATTATTTTTCATATTTAGAAATAATAAAATTGTACATACACTTCATTTCATGTACAAATATTTGAATGGTAGTGTCAATTTCATAAAAATTTTATTTTGAATGTTATTGTACCTTTCACATTTCATTATTTTTTGCATTTGAAAATAATAAAGTTGTACATACACTTCATTTCATGTACAAATATTTGATTGATAATGTTAATTTCATAAAAAAATTGATTTTGAATGTTATTGTACCTTTTCATTTCATTATTTTTCACATATGAAAATAATGAGGTTGTACATACATTTCATTATGTGCACATCTAAATGGTAGTATCAATTTTATTCAATTTGTATAGTACATGCATTGCATTTCAAGTAAACATACCTTGTCGTGCATATACTATAAAGCATTTCACATAAGTATGTTTCATCATTCATATAAGTACCATTACTCATGTAGTATGTCATTGTGTTTCATGCATATGCATTAACAAATGACATGATTTTAAACTAGCATTATACACACATTGCATTTCATGTAAACACATCATCCCTCATGAAATAGGACATTGTATTTCATGCATATACATTCACATGGTTTGTATCCAAATGTTTTTTAAAGAATTCGAGTGTTGATAATTTAATGTGTCAAGACTATGTTATAGTCTCAAATATGCCAAAATCAAAATACCCAAATTCCATCAAATGAACACTAACACATAAATGCCCTATTCTCACTCTTGATTCCATGTCTTGGGGCAAATCATCCTAAAAAACAAAGTTAACTCATTGCCCTTGATTAATTTGTGCCATTTCCTTTCATTTTGATTGAATGACATAAACAATTTAAGACCTCAAGTGAGTTCATTAATATGATTATCATTGTCATACAGGCTTCCATTTGGAGTGACACTAAAAATGGGATGCATGGTGTTTCCAGTGAAGCAGATTAACGTATTAGTTATGGAGGCATGTAAAAAAAAGAGAAAAAATATTAAAAAATAAAAAAAAATGATTGTGACATCATGCATTGGAAATTTTGAATAAATCCAAGAAAAAACTTGAAAAAAAAATTCTTTGAAAAAATCCATGAAGTAAAATAGAGAATTCAAAATGAAAAGAAAATACAAGAAAACCAAGAAAATCTCAAAAGAAATTTTGAAAAGCCTTTTTTTTTAACTCATTTTCTTAAAAAGATTACTTTTCGATTTAAATGGTTATGTTTGAAATGACAAATGGCCATCTTCCATTATCCTTTCAAAATAAGAAAATTATCCATTTGCTACTCCCTTTAAGTCAGATGAATTCTTTCTCAATAAATCTTAATCAAGGATCATCTTCCATATTAGAGGGCAACAAAGATGTATTCAAGAATCATGCATGATGAAGCCCTAATTTCAAGAACACAAAAGGAACATCTTATTTTTAGGGGCAAATGTTAGATAAATTTTTTTAAGTTTGTGTTCATCATAGGTAAAGAAGAAAAAAAAAAGGAAAAAAACAAAAAAAAATAAAAAAAAGATGAATATTATAATGGAATGGTAATATTTAAGGAAAAAAATGACAAATGTTCCCCAAAAAAATCCTTCAGAAGAAAGGATTCTTGGTTTAATCACCCTTAAACACATACTTTTTGCCTATCTATCCATTTCTTTCTAAACTTGAACTTGACTTACATCACGTGCTATGAAAAGTCCATTTTGATAAAGCATATATGCTTAATTTAAAGAGTTTTCCTTCATGGAATCACCATATAACCTATGAGTCTTTTGTCTTGTTTCACTATTCAACTGCCTATTTGAACTATTAACCCATTTTGGATAAAACTTAGATTATTAAATGCATGATGAAACAATCAAGAAAAAAAATTAAAGAAGAATGTAGGTCTAAGGTGAAAACTCCAAAAAGGGCAGTGTAGGGCAAATTTGAAAATATTGAAGCCAATCGTGAGCATGAAAAGTAAATGAATGTAGTATAAAGCCACCTAGACTTTAGAAAGATCTAAAAATGTTGATGCCCTAAAAGTTTAAAATCCATTAAAGGGATTGATATTGAAAATTTGGGCTTTTTTTCGTTCTAAAATTACTTTCAAAAATTTTGAGCCTATCATAGCTAATCATGACATCTATTAAAATGCCATAGTTGGAGACTACAAAAGTGTCAAACATATTTGGTTGTGAAGGGATTCATGCTTTAAAAAAAAAATTGGTTTCATTTGTGAGCCTATATGAAAAAGTACAACCTCTTTTATCCCCTTTAAGTGGCGAAGCCTTTTTGAATAAATTGAAACTTGAACATACTAAACCATTCAATCAATTGTCACTTCATTTCTCTTAAGGATTGCCAATTTTCAAGAGGTTCCAAAGTCACATTTGTTTGGATATTTAATTGTCTTTTACCATAAAATTTAATTATGTGGGAAAATTTGTTGATCATTTTGAAAAATTTTGAATAACCGATCACATATTTTTATGAAAAATAAGGAAACTATGTTGTGAAAACCTTTAGACTGGTTAGGATTCAAGAAAAAAATGTTTTTCAATGAAAAATTAAAAAAAAGACCAAGATTCTTTTTAAGAGGAACATGATGGTTTGTTTTCTTGATTTTGCAATCAAGTCCAAAATATATGTTGCATATTGTATGAAAATGGAAATAACAAAGAAAATTGTTGAAAATGACAAAAAAAAACCAAGAAAACCTGTTTGAAAAGCAAAGAAAGCATAAATCAATGAGAAACAAGAGAAGTGGATGAATAAGAAAGGGATAAGTTGGAATCCTTTTGGAAATATGTTGGAAGACTTATTGGGTAACAGGGAGTAAGTAGAATTAGGAAAAATTTTGAAAAAAGATATTTGTAGCATTTGCACTTTTGATACACATATGCGTCACCATTTTAAATATTTGTGTTTGCATCTATGCCAGGCATATTCATTATAAAATTTTTTGCATTGGTATTGTCATTTTTTTAAACTGAATTTTGTAATTACAACAAGCATTTGCATCATTGAAAAAATAATTGAATTTGCAAATTTCATTTAGACCTTTAAGGCATCTATACCGTGTTTGAAAATTGGTGTTTGCATTGTAAAAGGCATTTTCATCATGTAAAGGAAATTTGTTGGTAAAAATTTTGTAATTACATCTTTGTTGGATACATTTGCATCATGAAAATTGAAATTTGCATTTGCATCATTATAGGGGCAATGATATGGAAAAAATATTGACATCTACATCATAGGGATAAGTTTTACGTATGCATCTTTGTAAGGTACATTTGCATCATGAAAAGTCTATTGCATTGCAAACACTAGAAAAGAATTTCTCATCTGTGATCATTTATGATGGAGCAGAAACATCCATATTTTTACCATTTATTTTGAAATTATACACTTGCATCATATTGAATTTGTCAATTTTGTAAATATTGAATAAATAAGAAATGTGGACATTTTTTGAGTTTTGGAAAAAATAAAAGTAAAAAAAAAAAAGAGAAAGGAAATTATCAAGGAAAAAGGTTTGTTAAAGAAAAAACAAAAGAGAAAGAAGTCTATTATGAAAAAAAAAAAAATAGTTTGACAAGAGGCCAAAATGTCAAAAGAGTTTGAAGAGTCGAAAAAGATATGCAAAAAAAGAAAAGGCTATTGAAAAATGAATAAAAAATGAAATACGATATAGGATAAGATTTAAACCTAATTTAGCTAAGATTTAAGTCCAAAATTTTATATTTTATTTATTTTATTTATTTTAAGATATTTCTAATTGTAAATTAAAAATATTGAAAATACTAAATAGTACTAAAAAATAAATATAGAATAAAAATATAACAAAAATTATCAAAATTTTGTCAATCAATAGTGAGTCAACACCAAAGTCAATGCTAGTCAACACGAGTCAATGCTAATCAACGACAAGTGGTCTAATCTCGATTCATAAACAGGCTAGCTAGATTTAGTAGGGTTCCACCTCGATCTAATTTGGTTCTTTAAGGTTCAGATCTAGTTCAGTTGGATCATGGTCTGAGGGAGGCAGCAACAAATCAAGTCATGTATTGGGTATGCAGAACCCGAGTCTAGGTTGGGTCGAGACATGGATCCTTTTGAGGCAAAATGGCATTGTTTCATTTTTTTTTTACTTTTTTTTGTTATATATAAACCCAAATTTTTTTATTTCATTTTTTTTTGCTTTCTTTCTCTAAAAGAAAAAATCTCAACCAACTATTATCTTTTTAAGATTCCAACGACATGCAACCGTGCTGACCATCACCCCCTTACTGTCGACCACCATCATCGATAACCAAAATTTTTTAAAAAATCACAAAAGATTCCTCTCAACCCTTTGAGTTCCAATCTGGCATTCTTTTCATAAAAAACAGCCTTGAATAGTCTAGATTGAGGCTAAAAATTTGTACTAAAACTCTTTTTTTTTGTTTGGCGCTATCGTTCCTCTCTACTAAGGGCTTAATTTTTGTTTTGCTTTTTTTTTTGTTTTGTTATTTTTTTTTTTTTTGAAAAGGGCTCAAAAAGGGCTCAAAAAGGGCTTTGGCTTTGAGAAACCTTTTGTTTAGTGAAGCTCTCTCTCTCTTTTTTAGGGGGGGAACTTCTAGTTGGAAGAATTTCTTTTTTGGGTCTTTTGTTTTTATCTTCCTTATTAGCAATGTGACAGCACGACTGGTCAGTTGAAATTTGAAACCTGGAGGTGGTGGTACAATTGTGCATTTAATGCACTAAAACTTTTGGACAAAAGGATCAAAAAAGAGAAGAAACTATAATAATAATAATAACAATAATAATAATAATAATAATAATAATAATAATAATAATAATAATAAGATAAACAAAATTATTTGGATTAAAACTTAATTGAACTTAATGGATCCAAATAGAATCCAGAATTGATTCAAAATAATGTCTATTTTTTCCCAAACAAAATGGGTGTCTATAGTTATCCTTTTTTACACATTGCTGAGAATCAAGAATATGGCAAAAATATAGCTAACAATTTTGTCCAAGCTCAGTGACCCATACAATTTTGGTTTTTTTTTTTTTATGAAGCGAATATAATAGCCCCCTTCATTAAAGGCTCAACATCTTTAAAAATTAAACTAAAATGCTCCTCTCATCAAAGGCTCGACAATTTTAAAGAACAAACTAAAAGCTCTCTTCATCAGAGGCTCAATAACTTAAAGAAATTTAAAAGGCTTTTATAAGTTGAGACTCAATAACTTTAAAATTTTAAATGACTCATCTAAGTCAAGGCTCAATAATGTTTGAAAATTTTAAAAGGCTTTTCTAAGCAAAAAATTTAAAAAGGCTCTTCTAAAAAAAAAAATTGACAACATTTGAAATTTAAAAATGCTTCTCTAAATAGAGGCTTAACAACTTTTGAAACTTTTAAAAAGCTCCTCTAAGTAGAGGCTTGATAACTTTTAAAGATTTAAAAAGGCTCTTTTAAGTAAAGGCTTAATAACTTTTAAAAATTTAAAAGGTTTCTCTAAACAGAAGCTCAATAATTTTAAAAAATTTAAAACACTCCTCTAAATAAAGGCTCAACAATTTTTAAAAAAACTGAAAAGGCTCCTCTAAGCAGAGGCTCGACAACTTTTAAAAATTTAAAATATTTTGCCTGGAGAACTTATGAATCTTGATAATGAATGCTTCTCTAAGTAAAGGCTCAACAACTTTAAAAAGTTCCTTTAAGTAAAAGCTCCACAACTTTTGAAAATTTAAAATATTCTGCCTGAAGGACTTATGAATCTTGATAATGAATGCTCATTTATGTAAAGACTCAACAATTTAAAAAAAAAAAAACTTGAAAGCTCCTCTAAGTAGAAATGTAACAACTTTTGAAATTCTCATCTTTTCTTAAAATTGAAATCTCATTTTTGAAAAAAGCAAATTTCTCTCTTTTGAGGACTAAAGTCTCTTATTTGATCACTATCCTCACATGAAGGCCAAATCATTTTTTTTATTAGGGAATGAAAAATCTTTGTCTTTTTTTACAACAATTTGGAATCCTAACTTTTCATGGATCCACACTAAATGCTCTAAATGCAATGCATGTAAGGAATCAAAATTATTTACTTTCAATTGTGATAAGAGGTTCTTAAAATCTCTCGCCTTTTCAAAATTCTCAACAATTGGCATATGACTTACCTATCCTTAATGTCTAATCATTGCAATTTTTTCTAACAATATCTTTTTCCCTTTTGTAAAAGTTGGCAATACCAATGTCTTATCATGCTTTTCTTATCATTTTCTACCTACTTTTATCAACTTTTAAAAAGTAATGTTGGGATCTTCCATACTATTCGATAGTCTTTTCATCATTTTAATTTCAAGACAAATAAAATGCATCATATATTTTTTCTATTCATTTGTAGGGTGGACAAGGATATCAAATGAGATAAAGGAATAAATATTTATTATTTTTATTTTTCAAAGAGAGAATATATTTTATCAAACAAATAACAAAAGCATAGCAATAAAAATGTTTGGGCAAGAACAAAAACACCCAAAGAATGATTACAAGATAATAATGAACAAGTTATTTCCAAATTCTTTTTCCTAAACTCAACCAAATAACACCTTTTATCCTTTAAAGCTCGCCAAACCACATTTTCCCCTGTGTTGTGAGGTTATCTTATGATGCTACCTTTCTTTTATATCCATGCCACTTTTTTAGATTTTCAACTTAGGTATATTCCTTTTTGTCTCCTTTTTTTCTTTTTTTAAGCAAAGTATTTTTTATAGCATCTGAGTTATCGAATTAGACAAATCATTTTTATCTATTTATGCCAAAATCAATGTCCCATCAAAAAAAGCTTTTTTCACTACATATGGACCCCCTAATTTGGTGTCTATTTTTCTTGATTGTCATATTGATTTAAAAAGATCTTTTTCAGCACTAAGTCTCTTTTGCAGAAGCAACGAAGGAGGATTTTCTTATCATATGCTCTCATCATCCTCTTCTAATTCAATTGACCATGGCAAAATGCAGTGAGTTTTTTTTTTTAAATGATTTTTAACTACTTGTAGTGATTTTAGACCTATTCTACTTTTTCTAGCTTAACTTCTATTAGAACTCTTAATGAAGGAATCTTCACTTCAATTGGCAACATAGTTTTCATTCCATAAACCAATGAAAATGGGGTGGCCCCAGTGGATGTTAGAACTGATATTCTATAAGTATGCAAGACAAAAAGTAATTTTTCATACTAATCTTTGTAAGTATTAGTTACTTTTTTCAAAATCCTCTTAATATTCTTATCTGCAGTCTCTACTATCTCATTCATCTTCGAACAATATGATGTCGAATTATGATAATGGATCTTGAACTATATGCACATTTCATTAATCATTTTGCTATTCAAATTTTTGGCATTGTCAGAAATAATCCTCTCTAAAAGCTCATATCTACATATTATCTCTTTTTTATGAACTTACATACCACTGATCGGGTCATACTAGTATACAATACAGCTTCCACCCATTTCATGAACTAATCAATTATCATAAAAATGAATCTATGCTTATTTAAAGCATTCAGGGTAATAGGACTAATGACATCCATGCCTCACATAGAGAATGGCCATAGAAGTGCCAAAACATGTAAAGCAGATGTAAGAGCATGAATCTTATTAGCATAAATCTAACACTTACGGCATCTTTCTAGTACAATCAAAATAGTTACTCTTTATTGTTCACCAACAATAGCTAACCCTTATAATTTGTCCCATCATATGACCATTCATATTTGCCTCACAAATCCCATCATGTACTTCTTCAAGAGTCATTTTTGCTTTTATTGCATCCACACATCTTAAAAGCACCTAGTCTTAACTTTTTTTATAAAAGATGTCCCCATCAAAGAAGAGACACATAGCCAGTCCTCTGATAATTCTTTTATCATTTTCTAGTGCATGTTCTGGGTATTATTGACTTTTGATGTATTATAGAATATCATGATACGATGGTTTTCCATTAACTTCTTTTTTAATACCTAAGCAATGTGCTGGTGTGTCTTTCACCTCTAACTTGATGGGTTGGATCTCAATATTTGCATATATTTTTATCATTCCAACTAAAGTGGCTAGAGCATCAACAATCTGGCTTTTCTCTCTAGGCAAAGGTTCTAATTGAATTTCTTTGAATTGTTTGACCAGCTCAAAAATATACTCATGACACTGAATCAACTTTAGGTCTCTTATTTTTCATTCTCCTTGTGACTGATATATGACTAGAGCTAAATCTCTAAATACATCCAACATTTTAATATTCTTTTCAATTGTTACTTGTAAACTCATAGCAAAAGCCTCGTATTTAGCTACATTATTTGTGCAATTAAAATTCAATCTAGCTATGATGGGATAATAGTATCATCGAAAGATATTAAAATTACCCTAATATGATGACCTAAAGCATTAGCAGCTTCATCAAAATACATCTTCAATATATTCATTCTTTTTAATTTGAAAAACAACCATCACATCTTTATCGTAAAAATTCAACTTCATTGGTTCATAATCTTTAGCCCCACAATTGGCAATGAACTTGACTATTGCATTTTCTTTAATTACTTTTTGAGTTATATAGATAATATTATATTCTGAAAACATAACTTACCATTTTGTTATCCTCTTTGTCAATGAAAGATTCTCGAAGATTTACTTAATGGGATCCAACTTTGCTATGAGCCAAATGGTGTGATAAAGCATATATTGCCTGACCTTCGAGCTATCCCAACCAATACACAACATATCTCCGTCAATGGTGAACGCTTGACTCATAATCAATGAATTGCTTGCTCAAATAATAGATCACTCATTCTTTCTTATTGGTTTCATCTCTTTGCCCTAGTATACATCCCATTGAATTTTCATGTATTGTTAAGTATAAATTAAGGGTTTTCCTAAAATTGGTGGTACCAACATAGGTGAATTTGACAAATACTTTTTGACTTTATCAAATTCTTCTTGACATTCATCATCCCATTCTCCTTGATCATGTTTTCTGAAAAGCTTGTAAATGGGATCACATTTATAAATGAGTTGAAAGATGAAACAAGTAATATAGTTCAATTTTCTCAAAAAGCCTTACACTTCTTTTAGAGTACAATGAGGGGATAAGTTCTTAATGGCATATATCTTATTCGAATCCATTTCGATTCCTCTTTCATTAACCATAAAGCCTAACAATTTTTTTGATTTAACAGTGAATGTACACTTAGCAGGATTCAACTCAACAAAAATTTTCTCAACTTATTAAATAACTTTTTGAGATTAACTACATGATCCTCTCATTCACAAGATTTTACAATCATATCATCCATATATACTTTTATCTCTTTATGTATCATGTTATAAAAGAAAGTCACTATTAATCTTTGATAAGTAGCACCAGTATTTTTTAATCTAAAAGACATAACTTTATAGCAAAATATGTCCTACATTGTTACAAATGTTGCCTTCTGCACATCATCTTAAGCCATCTTAATCTAATTGTTGCCAAAGAAGCCATCCATAAAGGAAAATATGAAATGCCGAGTAATGTTATCCACTAAAATATCAATATGGGGTAGAAGAAAATTATCCTTAGGACTTATCATATTAAGATCCTGATAATCAACGTATATTCTCACTTTTCCATTTTTCTTAGGAACTAGCATTATGTTGGCTATCCATTAGGGATATTTTGCTACCTCTAAAAATCTAGCATCAAATTGCTTCCTCATTTCTTCAAATTTTTCAATAGCATTTTTTGTTTCATGCTCTTAACTTTTGCTATACTAGTTTGCATTTTGGTTTCAAAGGTAATTTGTATTTTACAATATCAGTGCTAAGTCATGACATATCCTGCTAAGACTATGCAAATACATCCATAAATTTCTGAAGTAATTCTTCTAACCTTTACCTATCAGCTAGTAAAAGAGATGTACCAATCTTAAGTTTTCTTTTATTTTAATCATCTTTCAAATTTACTAATTCAATAACCTCTTATAGAGATCAATTAGCTTATCTTTAGTAATTCAATAACCTCTTATAGGGCTTAATTAGCTTATCTTTAGGTTCTATTAGTTTTAACAAATTAAGAGGCATAGTGTAATCATCTGAGTCCTTTTCATTATCAAATTCATCAACATTAATTGGGTCTTCAAAATCAAATTCAAGATTATTGTCATGATTATTTTCATATTCATTATTTGGGAACTACAAATAGTTAAAATCAAGAGAATATTGGCATGCAACACTAGCATGTAGAAGAATGAACGAAAACAATAAAAAAAATACAAATATGTTTTCTAAGTTTTTTATTAAACTGAAAAACTTAAAACACATCATAAAAGATCTTCTAAATGGAACTAGCAATTAGGGACATAAAGTTTCACATTACTTTTTAGAAGTATATATAAAAAAAAGAGGTAGTTCTATGACTTTTCAATTATTTAACACAAAATCTAGATGACAAGGGTGCACGAATAGATCTTCATCCTAATTTTCTTTTTTTCATCATCCACCATTTGAATGGCTAGCTTAAAAAATTTTTAAAATTTTGTATTTAAGGCTTCAAGTGAATGTAGATAGATATATCTTCCTAAACGAAAAGAATCATAAAAGTAAGGAATAACCATCTAACTCTAGCTCACAACTTTTGAGATTAGCCACACCTTTTTCTTTCTTCTTATTTATCATGTTCATTCTATCCCCTCTTATTAGCTTAAACCCCAAGTCAAATCTATCTTTCTTATCGTATATTATTAGAGATTCTTTGTAAATTCTTTCCAAGTTCCATTCTAGGTTGCCATTTTATTCTAGTAAACTACTTGATGACCATTTTAGCAACCGTAGACAACTGTGGTGAATAGAATTTAGATCCTTCAACCACATATGTAGCATTAGCAATCTTAAAAGATCTATAAGAGCATTCTAAAGCTTCATCTATAGCTTTTACATAAAGTGTATTCACATGTCAAGTTATTAATAAATCTTCTTCTCCTGCTACACATGTAAGCTTTTCATCAATAATGAATTTAACTTTTTGGTGCAGTAAAGATGGAACAACACCTATAATATGAATCCATGGCTTACCCAACAAGTAGTTGTGTAAGGGCAAGATATCAATAACATAAATTTTCACATTAAAAGTGTAAAGACCAATCTACAATGACATTTTTATGTCTCTAAGCACCTCTCGTTAGGTTCAATCAAAAGCCTAAACAACCATATGATTGGGCTTT
This sequence comes from Durio zibethinus, assembly GCF_002303985.1. The sequence goes on along the minus strand of NW_019167915.1, from coordinate 11,683,339 downwards.
TTGTAAGATACATCAACAAGTAGTCTTGCTAATGTAGTCATAGGCATGGCATTAATTGAAAAGCCGTTGTCGATTAGAACCTTAGCCATTATAGGACTTTTGCATTTAACAATGATGTGAAGAGCTTAGTACTTCTTAGACCTTTGAGAGGAATCTTTTCATCATAGAAAGAAATTTAGTTTGAGACCACTAGATTACCCACAAGCCATTCTATATATTCAGCAGATATATTATAGGATACATATGCTTGATTCAATACTTTCAGTAAAGCATTATGGTAGGATTCTGAACTTAGCAAGAGTGACAATAGTTAAATTATTACTGGAATCTTATTCAACTATTCTACCACACTATACTCACTTTGCTTTATCAACTTTAAAATTTCACAAGCTATATTTTCAAAGATTGACTTTTGATATTCTTTATCAAGGATTGCCATAAGGTTACCCTGATTTCTCTTTTTTTTTTGACCTTGGCTTTTTTTTTCTTAGCTTTCTCTAAAACTTTCAAAATGTAACATTGCCCACTTCGGGTCATACCTCTTACGTCTGTTATGTTTATAATATCTAAGTTGACCATAACATCACAATCATACTTCATGGTATTGCTTGTCGCTCTGGTATGGAAGAGGGTTAGGGACTTTAATAGTCACTATTGGTTGGGAGCTAGGCCTTTTTCGCATTGGGGTTAGCTTTTCTTCGTAATAGATAGTCATTGGTCAATGCATAAATTTTGTCCTTGCATCAATGGTAGATACTTTAGCTTTTGGTAAATTTTCTTCCTCTTCATAAAATTCTATCTAACCTATATTCATCAACCTCTATATCTTTTAATGGAATTGATAGCTATTTTGATAAAATGGCCTAGAACGCCTTTGTGATAGTTATAACTCTCAGCTAATTTGACCATCTCATGGCAATTATAAAGCTTTAATGGTTCCAATATATCAATCTTAACCAAAACTTCAAAAACTTTCACCATCAAAGTTTTGACTTCATCTATCATTTTTTTAACATAGCATTCCTACCCATCAATCAAAATATTTGTTATTGATCTAGTATGAGTTGGTAAAAGATTTTTGTTAATATTTGGAGCCTCTTGCTGGCTAGTATCAAAGTTTAACACTCCTCCTTTATTAACACATGCACTTTACGTTTTAAAGCAGTGTAGTTCTCCGTAGAATGGCTTACATTTTCATAATGGTAATCACAATGTGCTTTAGGATTATACCATTTGAAATATTGAGGTTTCAATGGTTCATGAAGAACTAGGGCTAACAAATGATTCTTCGCAAGTTGAGGGAATAAGTTAGTGTATGTCATGGAAATAAGGTCAAAAGAGGCTTTTTCTAAGGTATTTCTGAGGGCTTGTAAACCACTATCCTAATTGGGTCTCTATTATGGTCTAATAGGTGCAGTAGAATATTTGTACATATATATGGGTGTTTAAAAAAATGGTTGAAAAAGGGAAGGATAAGCTAATTGTTGAACTGATTGATACAGATGAGAGATGGATGTTACATTGTTTATTAAAGGGTACTAGGTTTGGTATATTGGTGTAGGGTATGGAGTAAAACCTCTAATGTATTGTCCTACATAGTTGACTACTGTGCTTTACTTTTTTTCAGGAGCTCTACCTTTTTTTGCTCCATTTGTCTCCTTATGTCAAGCTTGCCACTTTTTATGGTATTTTCAATAATCTTATCTGAGATCATCATGTCTGTAAAATTTTTTGTTACAATTTCGATCAATCTTTCAAATATAATGCTTTTAGGGTATTAACAAATAAGACAATTATTTTTTCTCTGTGAGGAGAGTTTGTACTTGTGCAGCCATATCTTTTCACTTTTATGCATATTTCTTAAAGCTCTCGATTGTTTTCTTTTTCATGCTTTGTAAAGATAAATGATTTGAAGCCAAATCTATAACATGTAGGTATTGAGTAATAAATGCCTTCGTAAGCTCTTTTCAAGAGTGGATACGAGTCTTGTCTAATTGAATATACTATGCAAAACCCATAAGGCTATCCTGGAATATGTGCATTAGTAGTTTTTCATCACAAGCATGCATAGGTATCTTATAGCAATACATAATGACATGGGTCACTGAACATTTTATGCTGTCATACTTTTCAAACTCAAGAACTTTCAATTTAGGTGGGATGATCATATCTGGAACCAAACAAAGCCTAGTCGTGTCCTTAGAGCCATAAAAATACATTCTTTTATAGCTCTATGTCTTTCTACTAGCAATTTCATGTTTTGCTAGGAACTTAAGTCCTCTACTATCTTAGGTGCTTTCATTCCTAGCTTTTCTATCTCCTTATGATCATTTAAATCAAGAATTAGGATTGGCCCGGATGGTTTTTCTACAATAACTAAATTAGCAATTGTCTTGGAACAGATGTGGATGTCATTCTTGGATAAGTGTATTGATATACTTTATGAATAAGAATTTACATCTTGACCCTTTGAGAAGTTTGAGGTTGTCGAGGCTCAAATCGTAGAGGGTATATAAGATCTACCATGTTTGGTGATCGCTATTAAAAACTAAGATTTCTTTGTACCATTTTTTTTTTATCAAGATTCTTAAGCACGTCCATTATCTTGTCAAGATCCCCTTTTCATTCTTATTGTGCCCTTTCAATCTTCTCGAATTGATAGGTTAGTTCTTGTTTCATGATTCTTGTTTAAGCTCCAGTATTGTACAAACGACGAGTAGGCTAAATCAAAATTTTTAGTGAGCAAGCTATTCTTGAACCTCTATTACCACAATTGTTGTGAATTAGGATTTTATATTTTGATTACTTATTCAAACAAGTGTATGAATGAATGCCTATACGGAAAATGGACAAAAATAAATAAAATAAACATTATGCATTAAAGAGAGTTTGCCACACATCAACTAATAACAAACAATTCTTATTTTTTGATTCGAAGTTACATCCACAAAAGCTCAAAGTCTACTACTTATCAAAGGAACTTCATTATCTACTGATATTGATTTTATGCCTTATTAAGAAAGTTTAATAGATTCAAGCCCTGTTTCCCAACTAGTTGTACTGTTATTTTTAATTCTTTAACCCTATCTTTCATTTTTGCTGCATTATGCGAAGTCATACTGATTTGTTCAAACAAATGCTTTAAGTGTTCTTATTTGCCATGTATGCATTCTTTCACTGTTCTCCTTTATTGAGGTATTATTGGCACTTTTATTCTAGAATGGAAACCTAAGCTTTGACCTTATTGACAACTTTCTGAAGCATCGAATTATACCTTTGAATCTCTAAGAATGCATCTTTCTTTTCTTGTATTTTTGCTTGTAATTGTTCATTCTCTTTTAGGAGTCGAGCTTGTTCAGGAATGGTAGATGAATATGTCTTATTTAAATCAAAGAATAAATTTTTCCATCCATTTCTATCTTGACTAAGCTATTATATTTTTTTGTCTTGTCGCTGCATACTTTCATCCATCTCTTTTTGAGCCATTTGTTTTTGTGTTTTAATTCTTTATTTTCTTCCTGTAACTTTCACTTTGCAATTTTTGCTTCTAGCAACAAATCTTGAGGCTTTGGAAAAACTAGACAAGATAGGCTACTTGGACTATCTTCTTCTGGAATCACAACATATTTAGCCCATCTAACGTGCCACACAAAATATTCTAGGTTGATTTTGTCAGTGTGTTTGACTCGATCAATTCTTTTCGTCTGTTTCCATCCTTGGACAATCTTTCTAGCCATTTTTATGGAATACGGTTCATCATAGATAAAACCTAACAAATTAAGTCCATGTGTCATGGGAACAAACTATTCATATCCAAACCATCTTAACACCATAAGTGGGGCGTAACTGATCACACCCTAAACGCTTAAAAACGGAACCCAATGTTTGTCCCCATAGTTTTGAAGTATTGAATCATTTGGCATCCAGGGTGCCCAAGGCTCATTAAGTCTCCTAAATAAGAAATTCATTATTTCTCAGACTTTAGTTCCAGCCATTTGATCTCATAAAATTTCTTAAAGAGAATGCTAGAGGCCAGATAAGGTTTATGAAATTTGCACTCTTTGGTTTCAAAGTGACTTTTTATCTACACATATAAGAGTTATATACACCCTATAAAATGACCCTTTCTTTTTTGTTGAAAGAAATGCAAGGATTTGATGGTTTTTGCCAAAATAATTGGTGCCAAATTGATGTTGTTCTCAATTTGCTCTAAAAAATCCAACACTACTATGTTTATATATCCAAGTCTTTTTCGGAGTACCACCATCCCATACATAGCTAGAACAAACAAAGTCATGTGTCGTTTGTCATTTGTAGTTTTGATGAGTTAATTGTGTAAGAAATTATATGTAATATATGCATTCTCGCTTTTTCCTTTAATATGTTTTTCAACCTCTTCCACATTGATTTTCATTATCACAACAAGTTTTTTATAGTAGCCTATGTTTTTATTTTGTTGATAAACTTTGTTGAGATATGAAGGGCATAGGTAAAGCAACATGGAATACTCATCAATTATGGGCACCATATCTACCTCATTGAACATGAAGTATCTGTATAAAGGATTCCAAAACTAAATCATGGCTCTAATAAGCTGTTCATCTACCTTTACCAAGTGAAGTGATGCTAAGTTTCCATATTTCTCTTGAAATTTTTCTCACACAGTGTTGTTCCATTGCTTCCAAATCAAAGCCAGATTGGAAAGGTCATTTTGCTTCAAATATCTTCTTATAAAGAGTGGACACATAATCTACTGATAAATAGTCTTCTTCTTTACTTTATGAATTTTTTGATCGATTTTCAAGGCATCATGTTGGATCGATACAAATTGAAACTTCTCTAAGCTTTCCATTAATGTAATTAAGATTCTTTTTGTCAAAATTCGTATATGGCAAATAACTCCATGTATGAAGATGTGATGATGCATGAAACAAATAATAAGATATTTGAACAATTACAGTTTGTTCCTTCATGTGTCCTTATGTGTTTAGGACAATTCTAAATTATAAGTAGTTATGGCTCTATCCTAAGATAGGCTTCCAAGGTCATTTATATGCTAGGTTAGGATAACAAGCTAGAGGTTCCTAAATTGTTCCTCATTGTCAACCACACTAAACTAATAAAGCACTTCAATCTTTACCCATTACAAGCTTTAAATAGTAAGGATTCAATTTTAGTAGAGGTATTTCGCTAACCATTATAGAGGTTAACACCTTACGAAAGTATAAGTACTCTATCTTTTCCTAAAAAAGATAGAGCCTGGCTCTAGAGTTCATATTATGATATGCACATACAGTGTGTTAAGGAATAGATTATTAAACATCTTTCAAACAAATACATAAACAAATAAAGGAGAAATTAGTCAAATGAATCAATAAAATGATGAATAAAGAAAACTAGACTATTCAACCAAGACCTAGGATCATATAAAATTATTTTTTGGTTTGACTCTCTCAGTTTTCAGTGGAGTCACCAAGCTATCATAACGTATTGGTTTGAGAACTCAATCATTAGACATAAAAATCAGGAGTCGCCATCAATCTTTTTTGTTGTGGTGTTATTGGCCACCAATCTTATCTTTTTGTCTATGAATTCAAGGTTAGGTTCAAAAGTATAGTTACGCATAGAGAAAGTTATAGTACCTTCACAGTGCCCATCCAAAAATAGTACCAATTAATTTTATAAAATCCTAAAATAGTCTTGTTTAAATAGCTTTTTACTTAATATTTTATTATTTATTATTTTATTATTATTGAAAATTTTTTGAGCTACTCCCGACACTTTTGGTATAACTTAAGAAATCTCTTTACGTCAAGAGTATTCAACGAAATCACTTATTTCCTTGAAAGGGCTCCACCTTCATATTCATTTTAATACTTTCAAAATAAATCACAATTCTCTTACACCAACCTTTTTTTCTAATTTTAAAAAATTCAGAAAAAAATCACAACTTGTGACTTCCTCTTAAGTTTATTGTCGATGAAAATTTTAATCAACTTTGAAATATTTATTAATTATTTATATTATTATTAAGGGAAGTAAGAATTTTATTGATCAAATTCCCAAAATATTTCAAAAACTTTTGGAATATTATGAGAAAATTATTTGCCTAGAAAATTTTGATAAAATCACTAATCGTGACTTTTATTCTTGTAAAATTTTACTTACCTTAACAATTTAAATATTTTTTATTTTTTATTTTTTTATTGAAAAGATCTTTAAAAATCTTACCAACACTTTTGGCAAAATTTTGAAATAAAAATCACCAATTGTATTATTATTATTATTATTATTATTATGTATTTATTTAATTCTAGCTATTTATTTGAAGTGAATATTATTGTTATTATTTTATATTTGAAAAAATTCTAAAATATTTTCAACACTTTTATAATATTTTCAAAATTTTCTTTGTATAACTATTTTCAATAAAATCACAACTTATGATTTTATTGTTGTTTTATCATTTTATTTATTTTAGTAGAAAAATTCTCAAAAATATTCCCAACACTCTTGGTAAATTTTCAAGAAAATCTCTTGATAAAATCATCACTTGTGATTTTATTTTATTAGTATTTTTTTTAATTTTAAAATATTTCTAACACTTTTAGAATATTTTAAAAAATTTCTTAGCATGAATATTTTTAATAAAATCAACACTTGTGACTTTATTGTTATTTTATCATATTTTATTCATTTTTCATTATTTATTTTTTTCATTCATTATTCTAAAATTTAAATTTATTATTTTATTATATTTATTTTAAAATATCACTAATTGTAAATTAAATAATAAAAATACTAAATAGCCCTAAAAAATCAAAATAGGATAAAAATATTTTCTAAAAATACAAAATTTTGATCGTTCAACAATGAGTCAACGTCGAAGTTAATGCAAGTCAACATAGGTCATTGTCAATCAAAGGTAAACAGTCATATCTTGATTTAGAAATGGTTCAACCTAATTCAGTAGCACTCTAGCCCAGTCTAATTCGATTCTTTATGGTTCAAATCCAATTCAATTGGATTGGTCTAGGGAAGGTAACAGTAAACTGGCTCATGATTTGGTATATAAACTCCAAGTCAAGGTTGGGTCGACATGCAATTTTCCTCTTGAGGCAAAATAGCGTTGTTTCATTTTTTTTTTTTTTGCTATATAAAAATCCAAAAAAAATTATTTCATTTATTTTTGCGTTCTTTCTCTCTAAAAAAAGATTTTTTCTCTTTAAAAAAAAATCTCAGCCAACCATCACTCTTTTTAGATTTCGATGACCAATTGCCATGTTGGCCACCACCCCTTCATCACTAGCCCAATCATCGATAACCAAAAATTTTTCAAAAAATGACAAAAGATTCCTCTCAGCCCTTTGAGTTTCGATCTGGCCTCATTTTCGCAAGAAACAACCTTGAATGGTCTAGAGCAAGACTAAAAGTTTTAGCTAAAAATTTTGTTTTTAGTGTTATGGTTCCCTACTACTATGAGCTATGTTTTTTTTTTTTTTGTTAGTCTTTTTTTTGTTTGGGAAGGGGCTCGAAAAGGGCTTCAGCTTTGAAAAAAATTTTGTCTAGTAGAGCTTTCTCTCTTTTTTTTTTTTTAGGAAACTTTGGTTTGGTAGAATTTCTCTTTTAGGTTTTTTCTCTTTGTCATCCTCTTTGGTGGGATGCTTTATTTATAAAGTCAAATAAAATCCAAAATGCCATATAATCTGGGATTTTTTTGTTGAAATTTGCTTGCCTAGAGTTAGGCTAGTTGTTAAGGTGGCTACCAACAGTTGATAGGTGGCAGTGTAACCAATCGACTAAAATTTGAGACTTAGAGGTGGTGGTACATGTGTTGCATTTAATGCACTAAGACTTTTGGCCAAAAAGACCAAAAAAGAAAAAGAACCAAAAAAATAATAATAAAGTAATAAATAAATAAATAAAATTATTTGGATTAAAACTTAATTAGGCCTAATGTATCCAAATAGAATTGGGAATCAATTCGAAATAACTTCTACTTTTTCCTAGACAAAATGAGTGTCTACAAGATCCATTACGTATCTCCTATCACTCAAACCTCTCCTCATCACTATTGAATTACTATAATTCCTACACCACTAAATCCATAATTAACCATCATCAACTTTAATAGCTAAAGCACAAGCAAGAAAGCCACAACCAATTTTTACCCTAGAGAACCAAAAACATACCATTCTTATTCCTAATTCACAAAGCTAAAACAATCCCCATAGACCACCACCAAAACCTCTATTGCAACTATTATTTTATCTTCAACCACAGAAACTACCAACAATCATTAGAATCAACTTTGCCAAAACCCTAAAAAGGCTAGCTGAATCTAGTTCTTCATATCCCTACCAAAATCTTAGGACTCAATCAAGGCCAACCTCCATCAAAAGCCAACCTTGCCACTAAAGGCCCTTACCACCCTCAAATACCATCAGTCGAATAGCTTCTCCAAATGACCCTCTATTAACACCTGCCATACTAGAACCAAAAGCCTAAACCCTCTTCTACTGCTATTACCACCAAAACCCTTTTACCAACCAAAAAACCTCATTTATAGCCAAATAGCCATATATCTAAAAACCACATTGCACCGAACCTCTTGCCATTATTAACCATTTCCTAAACCTTCCTAGTGACCAAAAACCTAACCCCTTATGAACCACTATACACCACCATTCTCAAAATTGAAAACCCAAAAAAAAAAAATCAAACACATCCCCTGAAAGTAGAGAGAAGCAGCTTTGAAAGCAACAAAAGAAAAAAAAGACAAAATCACCAAAAAAAAAAAGGGAGAAGGCTTCAATTTAGGGGATTTTCAAAGATTTTGAGGCCTAAAATTTGGTGAGAATGATAAGCAAGGAAATAGGAGAAACATAAAAAAGCTGACGACGAACAGAGTGATGAAATGAGGTTTTTTAAGGTATTGAAGCCTCGACTTTCAACTTGGATTTGGTATTTTGGTGGATTTTTTTGGTAAAACTAAGGCCAAAATAAAGAAAAGGTGATCAAAAGAAATTTTTTGGGGATTTTTAAGAAATTTTTTAACATTGGTGACTGATGGTGAACTATAGTGCATTGTGGCCAATGGTGGTGATTGGCCGATTTTCGAGTGGCCTTGAATTCGTCGATAGTTCTTTAGCTTATAAAAAGAGAAGCTATCTCTTTTAAAGAGAAAAAAAAAGGAAAAAAATGAAAGAAAAAAATATTTTTGACTTTTATAGCCTAAAAAAAACTCAATAATCTAAACTGATCTAGTTGAACCAATTCTAGAATGGTTAAAACCTTGAACCACAAAAAATGCTCAAACCATCACTGAGCTGAACCACCCATTGCCATAAAACCGCTTTAGACCTCAAAAAATCAAGTTAAATTGTTTGAATCAGACCAAACCATTTTTTGGATCATTTTATCGATGTTGACTAGTTATTTTCTGGGTAATTTCTTCTTTTTTTTATTATTATTTATTTTTATATATTTTTATTGAGTTATTTACTTGTTTATCGATACATTCCTATAATAAATACATTTTTTAAAATAAAAAACTATAGTTAAAAATATGGTAAATTAATTTTTCAAAAAAAATAAAAAATACATATATAAAGTAAAATAATATGAATGAAAATTTCTAAGGAAGAAATATTAAAAATGTTCGAGTAACAAGTCCTTAAAATCTCTAGGTGAAAATATTTTTCTAAAATACTGTCAAAGTAATAGAGTGTTAATGTTCAATACAAAAGTTTTCATAAAAATAGAATAATAAAAAGATAAATAAAAAGGATTAAAAAATTATGAATGAATGAATGAATCTTTTTTAATAATAACAGAATTATCTCTAATAATTAGATCTTATAATTTTACATATGACATAAAAATGACAAAAAAAATTGTGTATAAGTTTAGTATAATCATGTTTTGTGTCTTAATTGTATCGATACAGTTAAGACACGACATTATTCGTGTCATGTCAAGCAATAATGATACATTTAAATAATAGTTTGTAGCCCCATGTCCTTGATATGTTAATAGTAATTGATTTATTGATTGAGTGTTCAAACTCTTAATTTTAGTGTTCAAATTCAAATGCTATTAATATTAACTATAAAAAAATAATTAATTTATTATTTACTATAATAATGAGATTGTATTAAATGTAACCATTAACAATTTTATTTATGATTTTCAATATATTAGGATTAAAATATTATTTTATATAATAACTTTAAAATGTTATTGAAACCACTTTTTGGCAAAATATTGATTATTATCACCGTTCAGCACCAAATTGCTCCCAAAATTTCTCTTTTCCTCCCAGACACTTTTATAGTATTAGATTTTCCTAAAAACCTGTATATCTTCGTAGACTGAACTTGAAGCTATCGGTTTCAAAGTCCCAAAAAGCCATCTTTTATCACTCAAAAAACCCTTTTTTTTTTTTTTTATAAATATGTTCTGCTCCCTGTGACTTTCTTTTTCTCCAAAAATTAAGTTTCGAAAACCCAAACCAAAATCTTAAAGACACTCTTTTATTCTGTCTCTAATTTTTTTTTGTGGTGTATTGCTCTCCTAATGTGTTCTTCTCTATTACTGATTGTACTATTTTGTCTATGTTGGTTGTTTAGAGTGTGAGGGTGATTCCTACGTGGGTGTTTTGGTGGTTATTTGACTGTGAGGTGATGTTTTCTTAAAAGGGAAAAAGAAGGAGAGATTAGGGTTTTTATTTTCTTTGCCAAAAAAGGGATTAGGTTGCATACCGAGGAAAAGGAAAATGGAGTTAGAAGTTTCTCATTTTCTTTTCATGTTAGCAATTTGCAAACGACCCTTATTTTAATCCCCAAATATATTTTTGTTTCTTACCTTAATTAATAATTCCTTCTTCCTCGATTCTATCATTCGATCTTATCATTTTCTGCTTAATATCCTTAGTCTATAAACTAACTCCAATGGAAAGTTACACCAACAAATCTAAAAATTGAAGTCATGACAACCAATGAACCCTTGGATTTATTTTCCTTGGTCAAACAATTGGACTAGACTGCCCAGCTTACGGCATTAAATTGAAAACTGCCGTGTATAGGTTTAAAAGTATAGTAATTTTAGCCTTTTAGAATTAGAGGGTGACATTTGATTATCAATAATTTGTCACATATATCGTTTTTTTTTACGAATTTTCTGAACATCGTAATTATCCCAAAGTCAAATTTTTTATGTAAATGTTAGATTTAGTACTGGTCTCATTTTGGATGTAAGCGTTAGGTTTAGTACTTGTCTTAATAGATAAAAGTTTTTCCCACTTCACTTAACAAATACTTGCTAGGTTAGGTGAGAAATATTTGGGAATTTCTTAATTCAAGTTGTAGGAATTTCAATAATATTATAAATTAATTGATTAAGGAATCGACATCATTAAAATTGGTTGAGGATTGACGTAGGGAATGAGACGAATAGAGTATTCTTTACTTTTATTTTTTATATGATATCAATATCTTTATTGGTAATCAATGGGTATTTTAATTTTATCCCTTTTTTCATGAATATTTAATAGGTACAAGTAATTTTATACACATCTTTTTAAAAAATAAAAAATAAGAAATAATTTTTTTATCTTTTTTAATTTTTATTTTATATATTTATATAATTTTTTAGAAATATATAAATTTAAATAAAAATATATTAGTTCTAATTAATTTAAAATAAAATTTTATTTACTAAATATATAAATATAAATATATGGTACGAATATAAGTACGAAATGTATGTTATATTATCTACCTCTGTATCTATATTTCAAAAAATTTAAAATGATATATATTTTCATCTCCATCTCCAAATTTAATGCCTAATCTTATTCAATTCGAGTAAAAAATCAAAATTTTCATTAAATTTAGATAAAATTAACATTATTAGATATGGTTAAAATCTGATGAATTTTTTTTTTTTTTTAAAAAGAAATAGAATGTGACTAATTAAATAATTTCATTAAAAAATATGAGTAAATAGATACATGCATGGTTTGTATAAATAAATTTTATTTATTTATTTATAATTGTAGACATAAAATAATATATATAAATTGATATTTGAATTTTAACCCTATAAAATTCTACAATAATTACATAATTAACTTAGCTAAGTTTCCAACTTTCATATTACTCAAAGTTTATTCACACACAACCACTTAATTAATCACTTTTGGTCAAGTGTCAACAACAACCAATGGGGAAGAAAAAATTAAATCCTATTAATTGTTCCTTTGATAACTTTTATTAGTAGTAGACTTTCTGACTGCCCATCTTTGAACTGAACCTTGTTCAGACAGATCTTAACCGTTCCTTCTGTGGAAACTGCCACGTGTAGTACATGAGGTACTTGATTGTGATGTTACCTAACATACAGAATGCTAGTTGGTCAATTGACTGGCTGTACAAGTTTAATCAGTTCATAGCATTGCAGCCGCCTTCTCTAGTGTCAAAGGTTGATTTCAACAAGTTTATTAGCATCAAATTGAAATTTGATTTTATAAACTAAATTACGTATTGAAAACGACCCTTTCCTATATATGACGATACCACCAAGATTGATCATCTTCCATACACTATCTCGCAGTTGCAGAGTTGCTAGTTTGGTAGCCATGAACACTCTTGTCCGAAATGCCACATCTAATTTTAGTCATAGAGTTGATGGCTACGAGATCTTGGATCAAAACAACGAAACAAGGGAAGAAAATATTGGTCAATTTAGGACGTTTTCCAAGAGAGGAGCTGGAAGTATGGTGGCTTCCTTAACTTACAGGCGAGACCGGGCCAAGAAAAGGCAGATTTTCCTGAGATCATACAAGTTATCAGCAGTGGACAATAATTGGGAACAACCTAAGACAAAGTCAACGAAACTAAAGAAGATGGTGCTCAAGGTTAAGACCGTCGTGGTATCAGTAGTGTCGTTTATGCGTATTGGTTCTTTAAAATCTTGTAATTGTCGATCAGCAATTTGTGCAGCTGCTCCTATCTCGATTAAGAAGTGTTGTTGAATGTTTAAGGAGTTAAATTTGGTTAAGCTGTAAGCCTTTTTCTCTTGTTCATTTTCTCTGAGCTTTAACTTGACTATTATGCTGAGGAGACTAACAACAGCAACTATTAACTTAAACTTTGCATTTTAGCACCGGCTAGGAGATGATACAGCGATGGCTATTCAGTCATCTGAATGTAGTTAAAGTGCATGATTCATATTTTCTTGGTTGGGTTATACAATGTCCTAAACTAACTTTATTTCATCCATCCACCAGGCTATCTAGATGTCAGAATTAAATATAACACATCAGCTTTCTCTAGAGGAATGAGATATCATTGGGCCAAAAAGGTGCTTATATGTTGATGATCAATTTTACTTTGCTTTTGTCAATGTTAAGCAAAATGTATTGACTTTGGCATTGCATGAATTTCTTATTCCACATTTTCTTGAATATACCACAATTACCAATCTTATTCCTGAATAATGGTTGTTTGATCATGTTATTCAATCAAATTCTGGCCAAGATCACTTAATTTGAAAATGTTCAAAATTCACCCATGATAATACTTATAATCTAATATATTGTACCGAATCAAAAGGTTTGGACAAAACGTCAAGTTGGTCTCCATGAAAAATTGGTGTAATTTAGATCTTCCAGAATTAGAATATGTCAGCTTGGTTTGGTTGGAGAGAAATCCAACTCGTAGATAAGTTTTTTCAATTAATCATCATTTTAGTCCTATATAAAGAGCAACCTCAAATGGTTGGTATCTAAAATAGACAAACAGAAGGCAACATTTGAATTCAGTTTGAAATGACATCCACAAAATCCGGTTTAAGTAACATCAAAGCCAGGTCTCAAATTCTCCACATCCACCCTTATGCAACAATGTCCTAAATCAAGGGAGCAAACCCAACACCACCTCCTCCTCCATCTTTTTCCCAGATTTCTCTGTGGAAGAAGAAGAAGATCCTCTCTTTCTTCTTCTCTTTCTCTATGGACTGTGCCCCTCCAAAGGGCTGATCAGTAGGATAGTCAACCGCACACCATGGACTCTGGACCCCCTTATCCACCAAAATATGTCATGCTCAATGATCAAGGGAACCCCAGGCACCCTCCCCATAGACGCCACATTCCCCGTTACCATTCACATAATCATGGTTCAGGAGGGAGATGTTGCCTAAAGTGTATATGTTGTTGCTATTGCCTCCTTTTTGTGCTGATTCTTGTTCTCTTTGGCACAGCCTTCTTTCTTTTTACGGTTTATAAACCCCAAAAGCCTTCCTATAATGTTGGCCATGTTGAGGTCAAGGCTTTCAATATCCAGACAGATCTTAGCCTCTACACAGAATTCTCTGTTTCCGTAAAGGCCGATAATCCCAATGATCATATAGGCTTCATTTATGGGAAGGAAAGCTCTGTTGCTGTTTTATACACAGGGGCAACCCTTTGTTCAGGCAAGCTCCCAGCTTTTCATCAACCCGGGAATAACATTACTTCGATGAATATTCTATTGAAAGGAAAGAATGAGTTTGGTTCAGGTCTTCAAGAAACTCTCCTTCAAAACCAGAAGAAGGGGAAAATTCCTTTACTCATAACGGTAAAGGCGCCCGTAAGCGTTGTCATTGCAGGCTTCCCGTTAAGACAGGTTGTTGTTTCAATTAACTGCTCTTTAGTTGTTGACAATGTGTCGCCAAACCAAAAAATTGGGATTTTGTCTAGTGACTATGCTTATGACATTGCCCTCTAGGTGCCATATCTCCTCAGCCGGATTTTCTCTCTTCTTTATTTGTACCTGACTCTTTCCGGCTAAATGAGAGAAGATGATTAGCGGAAGCATAGCGATTAATGCAACATTCCGATTAACCTTTCCCAGGATGCGTATGCTTCCAAGAAAACTGTAAACAGAATTAAAGATGTAGATTTTTTTGTTGCATAGGCTCTTTTTTTTTTTCATTTTTTGTAGTTGGTTTTGAAAGTGAAATGAGGTTCTTTGTCCTCCAATCTCAATTTCTTATAATCTAAATTTAACCAATATACTCTGAAAATTGTTACATTAACGCTAAAGAATGGAAAAGGGAAATTTTATGTTCTTTTGTTTGTTTCCATTTTGCTTTTGCTACCAAGCAATCTGATGGTAAAAGAAAACATAACCGAGAATTCGCAATATTTGGATCAATACTGTAATCAGAGATCTTAAATCAATTCAAGAAACGAGCCAGTAGTACAAATTAAATGGTCACACATTCTAACCAGGTGATTTCCTGTTATACAGGAACTTAACTTCTCAAACAACAGCCGAGCAATATAAGTTAAAACCTTCATACTCTCCAACAAGCTAGTGATTTCTTGTTACAACCATTTGCACCGGCTGCTGATGCATATGATGAATGAATACGACTTCTGTTCAGTATCTTAAGCTTTACACAACATAATCCTTTTCTGCAAGCCAGTTTTCTCTTTATTTCTTTCATAGACAAGTTTCCATTGAATATTTTGTCTGGATTTTGTTGTATTAATCCCTAAGCTGACCAGTAATATATTTCTCTTCATAATCTGATATATATTCGGCAATGAAACAGAGTGGGACTCAAGGAAACTGAAGCCTTAAAAATCAAAGAAGAATGAAGAAGTTGTTCTAGAAACACTGATAAACAACAGCAGAAACTTTCATTTCATTAAATATTCAAAATACAAAGTTTTAAGCTACTTTTAACTGCTATATAAAGTTTGTCCGTCTGATTTTCCTGACATTAAGGAGATCCACAACTTTGCATGACAGCAATCATATTCATATCTTCCAAAAAGATTTGCTGGAGCTTAAGAAATCAACAAAATATTACAAAATGCATTTTGACAGCAAAAATACCAGAACTGCTAACACTCCTCCTTTTTTGCAGGAAACACGCCCCTTAATGTTTCAAACCTTGCTTTGTGCAAGTATCACGGACCTAAGGAGGAGTCCTGAATCCCACATCGAACATAATAGGAAAGTCTCTGGGGTATAAAAGGGTTCACACCATCTCCGCCTTGTGAGGCGCCTTTTGTAGGACAAAACCGTGAGGCCAAGGGGCCAGATCGGACAATACCTCACAAGGGTGTGAACCGTGACGGTCAGGCTGATTCGGGATGCCGGAAGGGTGAATGCCCGGGTCCCGGAGCCGCGCGGGTTCGAAGCTTGAATCTCGACCTGTGACAAGTGGTATCAGAGCCAGCTCTAAACCGTTCGATCCACGCCGAGCGGCTCGAGTGAAGTAGGCAGGGTGACCGGCCTCCGTGACAAGAGCGTCACGAGGTTGGATGCGAGAGAATGTCACGGACCTAAGGGGGAGTCCTGAATCCCACATCGAACATAATAGGAAGGTCCCTGGGGTATAAAAGGGTTCACACCATCTCCGCCTTGTGAGACGCCTTTTGTAGGACAAAACCGTGAGACCAAGGGGCCAGAGCGGACAATACCTCACAAGGGTGTGAACCGTGGCGGTCAGACTGATTCGGGATGCCGGAAGGGTGAATGCCCGGGTCCCGAAGCCGCGCGGGTTCGAAGCTTGAGTCTCGACCCGTGACACAAGGCCTTGGTCAGAATGTCTGCAATTTGAACTACTGAACTGGAATGGATCAGCCTCACTTCGTTTTCTGCTTCAGCTTCTCTGATAAAGCGGTACTTTATCTTTATATGATTAGTTTTTCATGGAACACAGGATTTTTTGCCATTGCAACAGCTGACTGGTTTGCTTTTCATTCAAATCCAACAAAACTTTCATTAAACAAATTGCTTGATTTACTGCAACTGCAACAGCTATATAATCTGCTTCCGCTGTTGGTTGTAAAAATAGTATCTACCTTCCTTTAACTCCAACTAAACACACTTGATCCGATTGAAAACACATGCTGAGGTGCTCTTCATGTCTTCATGAGAACCAGCCCAGTCACTATCAGCAAAATCAGTAAGTCTTGAGCCTTTAGTCTTCTCGTGCCTAATTCCAAGTTCATAAGAATAAGATCCTTTGACATATCTCAGCACCCTTGAAATGTAACTCGCTAAGATTTTGCATGAACCTAGGGAGAAAGCTTGCCGCATACATATTCAAATCAAAACCCTAATCTAATTAAACTCACGAAAAGAGAAGTCATTTTTACATTGCACTTATAAGTTTCAGTAAAAGATTAAAAAAGTGTTTATATTATTATTGCCTACAGTTTTTTAACCACCAGTAAACCGCCAGCTAGGTGAGTGAAAACTTTTTGACAGTCAAGCCACCAATTTCAGAGTGTCTGAGTGACACATGTATCTGATGATATAATTTTTATGACACTTTAAATTGTCATTATAAATAAACGACCTTTTAAAAGCATTTCATAGTACAAGTAAAAGTCACATTTTACTCAATTTTTATATTTACTAAGTGAGCTGTATTAATAATTAAAACTGCCCTTAAAAGTCTTATTTTATTTTTGTTAAATAATTTCCAAATATCCAAACAAAAAAAAAAAATTGCTAGATCCCTTTGAGTTGTTATTGTTATGTTGCAAACTTGTGTAGCTTCAATTTATAAGTTCTGTCCTTATTGTTACTGTTGTGCACATGCATAACATTTTGCTTGATCACATTGAACCGAGAACCAGAGCCAGTGAGAGCACAACCAAAAACACAATATTAACCATCCTTATTTTCAGTACTTGATATTAGAATTCAACACAAAACAAATTATGGGAGTTCACAGGCTTTGACTATAGATTTATATAGAGGAATGGAAGAAGAATAATTGAATAGAAGATGGAGATGAAACTAGAACAAAACAAAAGAATTATAAATGAAAAAGTTACATGTTCCTTATGGGCATCAACAATCTGTATAATTGAGGAAAACAGATATGGAGATGAAGTTTTAAGAATAACGGAGAACAAGAACATTAAGTTTATACATGAACAGTTCTACCAAAACAAGCAAAAATGAGTCAAAAGCAAAGGGAAAAAGGGTATCTGGTGAAGCAGACTAAATTTTATTTTTTTAGTAAGAAAAAGGCTCTTAATGTCAAGAATACTTATGATTTATAAGTATTAAAATCAACAAAATTCAATAGTAGTGTCATTTTTCAATGTCTACAAGCTATTAAGAATATCATACAACTATCAAAGGCAAATTGCAACCTGATACCAATCCTATTACAAATATTGAAACTATCAAAACACCAAAAAGTTATCAAAATACCAATTATCTACAATAATGCAGTAGTATCATCCTCAAAGTATAACAGTGAACATCATTCTAAAATATAACAAAACTAAGTTATTGATCCTCAAAGCTATCAAATTACCAAAAAGTTAACAAAATACCAATTCAACAATGATGCAATAGCATCATCCAAAAAGCTCCCATCTTTCCTTAGTTATTTGCACGTACTGATCCCAATGAACTCAATGCATCTGAAATCGACGATATAATATAATTTTTTGGATTAGTAAATAACTATTATTTACTAATTAATAATACTTAAGTCCATGCTGCATGTGGAAATCTCCTTTGCATGGCAATTACAAATTTAACTAACTCAGCATTCACCTTTTTAAGTGAAGCTATCGTGACCTCAAGTTCACTCACTTTTGAAACTTTTTCTTCCAACTTGGACACTTTAGCTACTTTTTCTTCCAAATTGGTAACTTTACCTGTCATAGCTTCTAACTTCTCTTGTAGCCTAAGTACTTTTTCATCTATACTATTTTCAACCTCATTCAAGGTTTGGAAGTGGCAAGAAGACAAACCCCAAATCTCTATAAGTGTAAGGCCTAATCCCAAGCCTTGTACACGACCTCATTCACTGAAGAAGTTATAGCTTGTGATTGCTCCACGTTGTTAGAACATTGAGATAACAACTCCTTTAACTTCTCCCATAAAATATTCAACCAATAAGTGAGGGCAGCAATGGATATTCAACCAGTAAATACAATTTTATAATCAAATAGCCACTTACAGCAGCTTATGCAGTAGCAGCATCCACAAAGCTTCCATCTTTATGTTGACAAATGATCACAAACAATTCTATTCTATTCGGTCCTCCCCACTACTTTATTTCTATTACCACAAAGATAAATATTAGGTTTGGAATGTATTGTCACTCTCTTTTCTTGTTCTATTTACCTATGATTCCAGAGATGGATTGGCTTAAAGCAACATTTCTTTTGTATACAAATAACCAACAAAAATAACAGAAATAGTCAACTATCTTAACTAACTACACTCTTAAACTCAATCAAGAAAAAAAAAAATTGAGAGCTTCTCAATAATTTCAAACAATTAGATAGAGGGAACTGAGCACATGGCAATAAATATCTCAGTATAATAATCAAGAGATAACAAAAACTGGTTCAAATTATGCATTTCACAAATAAGTCAGAAGAATATAGTTTTATGATTGATTTCCACACAGTAATTTATTTCAATCTGACCATGATTCTTGAGATAACTTTTACATATCCATCTTTTATCGCCAAAATGTCCAGCTAACTCAATGTCAACTTCTCCACTAGGTATATACGTCATTGTCAAGAAATAATCTTGTAGACTAAATTCAGAGACTTATATTCAATGGCACTTCTTCATTGGAACCAGAGGGGACCAAGCCCTCCCACCCCCCCCCCCAAAAAAAAAGTTTTTAAAAATGTGGTTTGTATATATTAATATTAAATAAATTTAACTCTTTAAATTAAAATTATTAATTTATTTTTTTGTGATTTTAAATTTAAATTTTATATGTTATTGCAATTTAAAAGGAATTAAAATTACATTACTATGTGTCTAATTACTATATTCATAAATCGATATTTATATATTATTAAAATTAAGTTAGAGATTTATAATAAGTTTTAAATAACAATCATGTAAAATTAACAAAAATTAAACTAACTTTCTAACTTCCTTAGCAAGACTCCAAATCTTCAACAAAGTATTAAATATGTGTTTTCTTTTGTTTTTTTTTCCTAACTTATTAAAATATCTTTCTACATAAAATTTTTATTTTAATTTTACTCTAGATCTTTATCTCATATTATCTTAAATCATTTTTCAACAAAAAAGAAGATTGGAACCACTCTATAGATGTTTAAGAAAAGAAAATCATAACTTCTAGTCTCAAAGTTTCAACTTCATTTTTTTAATATATTTATTTTTTATTTTGATAAAAATATATTATTTAATGATTGATTTATTTATATTATTTCATTTCAATTTTAAATTTCTAAATAAATAAAAAAATTCTAATAAATCATGGAAAGATAGTGTAATTAGTAATTTTACCATTAATTTAAAACTCTTGTTATCCTTAAAGGTTTAATGCTATAATACTAATATTTTTATGTCATAATTTTATAAATCAGTTATCTTTTATGAATATATTGTTTACATATTATGTGTGTGTACACACACACATATATATGTATGTATATATATATATATATAAGTCTAATAAAAAATATATAATATATTATTAATTGGCCCCCCTCAAGTTTATATGTCAAGATCCGCTACTGTTTATATTACAAAGTGAGATAGCGAATGCAGTCTATACACTCATGGAACTAGAAAATGCTGCACATTTAAGACATCATTAACTGGACTATTTAGTTAATATCTAAGCCTATTCAGTTTAAATTTAGAATGAACTGACCAGATCCTGACCATTATCTCAGGGTCTGATATGTGATAGCTCCATGAACGGTAACTATTCTCCTTATAAAAAAATCCAACTAGGTGGTTTTCATTTAACTGCCATTTAGTAGTTAAAATCAGGCAACAAGAGAATGAAATCAAATTTATGGGCTTGAAACCAAAAACTGAATTTAACTCTACCATCTCAAAGAAATGTTCAACCATTCATATATAGTTATCAATAGTAGGAAGTTATTTCTGATTCCCTTCAGTTTATGATGAGTTTCTCTCTTGCTACATCTAGTCTAACCACAAGTAACTAACTGTTCTTACATTTAAATAACAATTGCTTCCAAAATTCCTTTTAAAACTTCATTGTTGAAAATTTTGGAGTACCATTTTTTTCTACCATCAAATATCAGATTAAAATCTTATCAAGATCCAAGAAAACAGAAAAGAGTTAAAAATAAAGTAATGAAACAAAATACCTTCTTGTCCTCAAGAGTGCAAAGCTTTTTGAGCCTGTAATGTGAAGCATAACTTGTTTGGCTCATCGATCACTATTCAATTCAGCAAGAGTCTACAATTACGAAAAAAAAAAAAAACCAAGAAACAATAAATAGTGAAATTCAAACATGATCAATTTTGACAATTTCTTATGTAAACCTTACCTTTCCTTCAAGTGAAAACCAATATGCTATAAGAAATGCCCATTGATCTCTTAAGACATCGGGAGGTTTGTTCTGCAACAAGTCATCTTCGTTATTGAGGTACTTGGCTTTTAGCTCAACCTTACAGTTCTTGCATTTCTTTCCTAATGACTTGAATAACCAACCAGTGCAACATTCAGGAAACAAAAATTTTTCCTACAAACAAGCAAAAATTATTAGGATATCTAATCAAAATAAGGAAGTTCTTTAAGAAGCTAGAAGATAAAATAAATTCAAAGGAGGCAGAAAAATCACACAGTGTGTGTATTTATAGATTATGTAATTGTACCTTAATATGGTTTAAGGTGTCCGTTTTTTACATTTGAGGCACCTTTTTCCAAGTCTTGTAGTTCAAAGGGAATAAATAGCAATTTCTTGCTAAGATCGCAAGACAAGATAATAGGACACGGGCTTCACATCCAATGGGCTAACCTTTACTGTTAAACCATACTTTAATTCGTTGTCTGGAAAGAGGATTCCATACATCAACCATCTTGTTATGACCATGAGTGCCGTGCTTCCTAGTAGGATCTTTTCAATAATAGTTAAAAGGAGAAAAGTCAATAAGAAAATTAAACATAAAAATTTAATCAACTCACAAAAAAAATAAGTTATGCACTACTTTATTCAATAGCATCTTGTTGAGCTTGATGTTGTTGTGAAGCATTCTTGTGGCATTGTTCTTCTTGAGTATCTTCAGTCACAATTACACAATTTTGCATGCTTCTAGTTTTCACCATGATAACTAATGAACTAAACTTTCAAAAAAAAAAAAAAAAAGAGGTTACATAATCATGACCAAGGAAGCCATAACCATGTACAACTATGCAGTCACTTCCATGATGAAACAAGTCAATAGCCATTATTCACACACACATGCACTTATGCACGCACTCATATGGATGCAAAAAAGTATTCTGTTTCTGATTAAACTTTGTAAGAAAACACATACAAGTCGCACAAATCTATTCTGCATGTACTTATCTTGAAATTTAAAATGATTGTAATAAGTAAAGCACTAAACCTTGTTCAAGAGAAGAGCAAAAACTAAAATGCAACAGGTAAGTTGAACCTTTGGACTTTAGCATAAATTCTCAATAGATATTCTTTTCTTTAGAAACAGCATTACCAAAGTCAATTGCAAACAAATCAGACTAATACAATCTTAAATAACGAATAATAAAATGCGAAATTTTAGTAAACCAGATCTACAAAACCTATTATTTCAACCAATTTGAGATTCGACAAACATATTTGAAACCATAAATAATACCAGCTTCAAGGCAACAAGGTCTTTACCAACTAGTTTTAAGCTAGTCATCAAATGAACACAATTGTCAAGCTTTTCTTTAAATCTTAAGGAAAAGGAAGACTCTTCCAAATAAAATCCCATTGAACCTTAACATAACCAAATCTCCAGATTCTCTACTAGCAGGCGTAAAAACAAGTTTAATATACAAAATTGCAGGCAAATTAGATTAAATTTGACAAGCACTGCAATCAAACTAACTTCTTAAACTTATTAGCAATTTCTATTGCAATCAGAACAGCATGTGAAATTTACAGTCCATATCTGCCTGCCTAATTGTCTAGATGCAGCTACCAGAAATGCATAATATGGCCACCCTGCTCGAACGTAATTTAGAAAACTTGGCAAAAGAAAAGGTTATCATTAGCAAATTTAAATAGAAGTGAAGAAAAAACCTATATCAGCATTGAATCCACTAAAAACAAGACTACTTGTGCATGCTATTTTTTCACCTGATCAGGAGGTAATGAAACTCATGGGACGGCTGCTTATGGACCATAAGTTATGGTAAGTATTTTATTGTGTTTATTAGGTTTCTTTGCGTCGTTGATGTTGTCTGATGGCAGGCACTTAAGTCTGGCATATTATCAGTTCATAGAAAAGGGGATGGTTGCTTTTAAAATCTTGTTTAACACCATAAGTGATTTTTTTAGGAGTTAAGTCTTATTTAAAAGGCCACAAGCTATACACAATCAATTCTTCTACATGTACAGACACAAACTACATTTTCAGGTGTCTACAAAATATCTTTAAAAGGTTTAAGCGA
Organism: Durio zibethinus; assembly: GCF_002303985.1. Next base: position 11,659,891 of record NW_019167915.1, on the reverse strand, counting down.
TTTTTCTACCAATTAAAGAGATTTGTGATGTAGGACATTTATAAACAATACACTTAAACTAGATAGAGGCCTATTTAGAACTTAAAATTTAGGTTCAAACAATAACAAAGAAAGAATAAGCCTTGAAAACTTTGTTGACATGTGAACATAAACAATTAGAAAATTAGGAATTTAGGTGAACTATGAAAACTAAAATCAAGGAAAACAGGTAGGGAGCGGTCACCTTAGAAAAGGCCTTTGCACTAATAAGATGTGCATAAAAGAGAAAAAACAGGTTAGATGGAATACATATATAAATATAAAGTGAAGAGGAAAAAACAAATTCAAGACTTACCATTTGATCATCAAAGAAACCTCTTAATTACAAGAAAACAAGATCATAGTAGATTCAACCTTTTTCCTTATTTGATTTCACACCCATATCATACAAATCTTTTGGTATTGCATTCAATACAATTTTCCAGTTCTCATACCAAGGATCTTGTACATAAAATACTTGTTTTGCTTGGGATGAAAACACAAAAGGTTCATCTTTTATATCCTTACCCATATGAATTAAATTTGAAAAATTCACAAGGGTAAACCTATATCGATCCTTTTTAATGCCCTTACCTTCAGTAAGGCTAATCCAATCACATCTAAACAATACAACCTTAAATCTATCAAAGTAATTAATTTCTATTATATCCATTAATACTACATAATAAGTATCTTCCCTAACAACAGGAGCTCCACTACGAACATTTGGATAATGAGTGGTTTTTGCAATCATAGCTACTATACTATTTTGAGTTTTTCTATCCCTCTTACGACTTTTGGTATTAAACCAAATCACGTGGATAATATAACCTATATATCTTGTTGCCACCCTATTAGGACCTTGAGAAAGATACCTAATGTCTTTTGTAGTTTCCAAAGGATCCATTTTTGCAACCTAATTTAACATTGAAATGTATAAAACTTGTTACTTTGACCCTAAATTAGAAAAAAAAAAAAATGATAAATTAGAAAAGTACTAACCCGATCATGAAGCATTCGCAAAATGTAGAATTCATCATATCATTTATTTCAATTGAATGAGCCCAACTACGCCTTTATTTCCCTTTTACACTTTTCTCAAATTCTCTATAAAGAATCTAATCAAGTATCCCTAATGCTAACATGCCTTAAAATTATCCTTAGTTCCCTTCGATATTTAATAAAGTCCCCAAAACATTATCACACACATTTTTTCTACATGTATTACATCTAGATTATGATGCAACAAATTGTGCTTCCAATACGGCAAACTAAAAATAATGCTCTTTTTTTTTTTTTCAAGTACCAAAATAAACTGGATTTATCTTTCCAAAAGTAACATGCATGTTTTCTACTGGACTTAAAATCTAGCCATAAATTGCATGTATCCTTAGAACAATGAGGACACGTAAATTGACTTTTAACATTCCAACCAGACAAATCACCATATGTAAGAAAGTCATTTATAGTCCACATTAAAGCAACCCGTAACTAAAAATTATCTCTAACAAAAGCATCAAAGGTGTTTACACCAACCTCCCACAATTCTTTTAATTCTTTTACTAGAGGTTGTAAGTAAACATCAATATCGTTTCTAGGTCCACTTTTACTTGGAATCACTAAAGAAAGAATAAAACTTGACTCTTTTATGGACAACCAAGGGGGCAAATTATATGGTATCACCATAATAGGCCAAACACTATACTTATTATTCATTGTCCTAAATGGATTAAATTCATCAATAGCCAAGCCTAACCTCACATTATGAGTGTCTGAGGCAAAATCAGGATATTGCAAATCAAAAGAGTTCCATGCAAATGAGTCAGCTAGCTGCCTAGCATTTCTATCTTTTTTACAACCCTTATCATGCCTTACCATGGCAAAGCCATTTTTGGAGACATAAACAATTTTTGGAGTCTGGGTTTCAAGGGAAAATGACGTAACACCTTCATAGGTCTTCTTTTTAACCACAAAAATTGCCTTCAAAATCAATATTATCACTTTGCACCCAACTAGAAGCACCACACACATAACACAAGTCTTCATTTGCTCTTTCATCTAGGTATAACATGCAATCATTTAGACAAGCATGAATCTTTTATACCCAAAACCTAATTCCTTAATCATTTTCTTAGTTTCATAAAAGGAATTAGGCAAGGTTTCAACCTTGGGAAGAATTTTTTCCATTAGTGAAAGGAGTGAATTGAATGACTCGTTACTCATCCTACCAGAAACCTTTATCTGAAACAATTCTAAGATAACAAATAATCTAGATTATTTTCTAAATACCAGATATAATTCTCGGTTATAATCCTCTAACAATTTATAAAACTTAACCATTTCAATATTTAGCTCTTCTTGGGATTGTATACTAACACTCCTTCCACCAAAAATTAAGAAAAATCAGTCATATTTTCATTTTCGTCAACTCCTAAACTCTCTTCAACAATAGAAAATCTAAGTTCTTAAAAGCTTTCAAACTAAAAAAAACCCTTCCGGTAAATGAAACTCATAAACAGGCAATGAAGTTTCACCATGACAAATCTAATTAGTATAACCAAACAAAAACCATCTCGGCATGCATTCTCAAATGCAAATCTTAAAAATTGGCTCCCTTCAATATATTCACTACTAAACCAAGACTTTTTAATCCAACTCTTATCCATGGTTGTAATATTTATGGGGAAAAAAAAAAGCAAGCAAGGACGAATGAGGACACAACCAAGAAAATAAAACAAATTTAAGAATAACATAATAGAAATCAAATTTATTCTAAAAAGTTATATGCACATTAACATTACCTGGGATGGGGTTAAATTAAATATGGATGAGTATCATTCTCTCTTCTCTGTGCACAAACAGAATGGAAAAAAAATGTTATGATGGGAATTGAAGAGTATCAACTTCAAAACACAAATTTGTTAAACAAAACCTTACATGGAGCCAAAAGATTTAATCTCCAAAACTCACAACAATTTCATCATAGTAATCTATTCAATGATAAAAAAAAAAAATGCTTAACAATAAATCTCATTCACCTACAATTAGCCATAGTGCTAAGCAATAGTTTTGAATCAATAACAAGCAATATGGAATTCCCTATCTCTAAAATGTATGAAGTTTGATTCGTAATTTATGATTTATAAGTTTCATCAGAAAAGGAAAAAGAGAAAAAGTTATTGAGCTTTGTTTATCAAGTTGTTCCAATGAAGCAAGAAAGACTAATTTCTATTACAATAATAAAAGTATAAAACTCTTTTTTATATACTTAAGATTGATATCAATAGAAATCATTGCATAAAAATATTATCGTCATAGAATACAAATTTAATAATCAAATTATAATTGTAAAAAATTATAATATAATCTAATAACTTTTCATAAACATGAATGAAAAAACCAAACTACCAATCAACAAACCATCAAACCAATAAATAATTGGATGGAATACACATCTAAGGAAACTTTCTCCTTGCAATTGAAACAAGACCTTATTCGATTATTATTATTATTATTAGTTCTTTTTTTTTTGACAAAAATTTTTTGTAGCCATAAAAAGACTTTCATTAATGCAAAGAAACTGTTACAACAGTCTATAAAACAGGGATATAGATTTCGAGTATAAATAGGGGAAACTTCTTATAGAACCACAGTATCTTAAAGATCTAACAACCTACCACCAAGCAAAGAAACATCCATACCTGTCCACACCCAGTTTTGACAAAGAATTCAACATGTTCCAAGAACCTTTCTGAATCTATCAATTTCATCAAAAATCTGACAGATCTTCCATGAGCTATTATTGCAATTGCACACCCATGAAATAGCAATTTTTTAATATGATTAAAAAAGAGTCCTTAAAGAAATTATCAACTTATTTTCCCAATAAAATTATGTACAGCACATACTCTCTTCACAGTGGCAGGAATCTAGGCACAGAACTGTTTATTCAAATTATTGGTATTTTTTATGAATGGAACTTGTTAATTAACTATTTAACATCATGTATTTGAGTAACAACTTAAATGTTGGAGAAGCAGACTCCTCAAAGTCACATAGCAAAAGTAATTATACTATCAAAATAGATATTTAAACCAAGCATCCATAGCAGACATCATATGTTATGCTACACATGGAAAAAATAATCATAATGCAAAACATTATTTAGCATAAAGAAACTGTCCATTAAACATTAACCTCATGAAAATATTTAACTAAGGTGCAAGTATTAGAACATACAGAATTACGTACATGCACAAAAGTTGTAATCCAAGTTAATTTAATAAAAGTCCAGAAGCGTAAATCAAAATAGACCAAACAACTTTAGTCTAATAGCTGACCTTAACACCACTTCACAAAAATAAAATATAACATAGAAGGGTACATGACCCAGCTATGTTCACTGCAGAAATGTCTGGCATTTCATATGGCCAGTAAATTTGTAACTACCATGAAATAAATTTATTAAGCCCGGATGCATGTTTTACACACAAAATAAAAACGATATTCCCATGAAAAGGTTAACTATGGCAACAACATTAGAGTAAAAAACAAATACTTATTTTCTATAGACTTAAAATTAGGAAAATGTGAGCACATTAATAGTGTTAAAGGTCATTTGTTCTTCAAAGAAACCTTCTCTTTACACTGAATTTGTTGTAATAGCATTAAACTTTCAATAAGTTGAGCTTTGTGATTCTAAAGAATCTAATCTTAGAAATTACTATATTGTTTTCTTCCAGATTTCTTTAGCTAAAAGGTTTTGCTCAAAACACGATATACATAATTTCCATTAGTGCAGCACAAGCCAAATGCTTTTCTCACAACTCAGACACAATAACCAAATAACTCAATCAACATATATACAAAAAAATATTGTTAACCATTTCGTTCATTACAAAATCATAACCAAAAATGAGGAGAGAGAGGAAGCACCTGTTTCGAAATGGCATTGACGAACTTTAGCACAATGATTGAGTTGAAACTAGAGAAGAAAAAATTAGGGATTTTAAAAAATTAAGGAAAGATTCGTTAGATTTGAAAAACAATAGATGAAAAAAGTGATTTGCAGAGAGTGATTAACTAGAAATCGAAGAAATGCAGAGAAAATCATGTATACATAGCTACAAGTAGAAGAAATCAAAGTTTCAGCATAGAGGAAATCGAAGTTTGTAGCAGAGATGGTAGTCTGTATTCACCGAAGAGAGCGGTGAGAGTGAGAGTGAGAGTGAGACAGATTAAAAAAAAAAAGTCTCTGTAAGTCACGTGAGAGAGATTTTAGTTTTGTTAAGTGAGACAGATAAGAGTATCATGTGAGGGTTAAAAGTGCTCTTAAAAATTAAGTTATTATAGGCAATTTTATTAAACCAATAAAATAAAAAAAATTATTGATACTTTTATGAACCTTAAAAATTTTAATACCACTAAAATTAATAATTTTTTAGTGTCTCAAGGAATTGATCTAATAATGCAACTCAAATTAATTAATCCAAATTATTTTAATACCCCACACAAAATAAAGCATTTACAAGTACTTGGAACACAAAGAACCCATGCTTTATTATCAAATACTTGGAATAGTATAATTCTTTATTCGCCACGCTTGTCAAGCTAGAGATCTTTGTTAATAAAGAGTGGCAACTAGGAACGGATCTGCATGTGATGTTGAGGGGGCAGATGCCCCCATTAAGATTTAAAAATTTTTAAGTTAATTATAAAAAAATTTTATAAATTTTAGAAAACTTAAGCTTTGCTCCCACTAATTTTTTTTTATCATATTTGCTCCGTTAAATTGAGACTCATAAAAGAAACTTTTTTATTATTTATCTAATAATTGAACATTTTATTTTTAAAAAAAAAGTAATTGAACATTTATATTTTTAGGCAAAAAGCATTTTCATTACAATATATAGTAATTTTTTAGGAAAATAAATAAAAAAAACTTATAGAGTTCATATAAATAATATATAAAGTGTAAATTAAAGACTTTCTCCTCTTAACTTAATAGTTAAAAAATGATTAAAAGTCATATAAGCGTGAGTTCGATCCCATCATCCCCTTTCCCTTTAAGGGCACTAACCCTCCTTTGCAACAAAAAAAAAAGTAAATTAATAAGAAAAAAAATAAAAAAAAATCTTGAACTAACATGCCTTCTTTGTTTTCATTGAATATTAAGAAAATATTATTTTCATTATGTATAAGGATATAGGTATTTTTTATTCTCCACATAATTAAGAAATGAAAACAAATGATAAAACTGAATATAATAATTTTTATTTTTTACATATTACATCTATTTTTAAGAATTTTATAAGTACATAAAATTTTATTAATTAATATATATATATATATAGTGTTTGTATGAGTTTGCAATGTTTAAGCTACATTCACCAATAATCAAATAATTAATTTTAGTTATGCAAATATTATATTTATATATGACATAAAAAATTTTTATACATGATAATTTTGTTTGGAAATTTTTATATTAATTTGTATTTCAATAAAAAATTTAATAAATTAAATTAAAATATTTACTCCCATTGATGAGGAATTTTAGACCCGTCCCTGGTAACCATTGCTGCCTTTGCACAGAAAGTAAGAATGATGCTTGATCACATTCCTAGTTGGACCCACAGATCAGCTTGACCCAATGCATTTTTGCTTGCTTTGCCATATGTTAAAGCCATGCGCATGGCAGCGTGCATCCAAAGCATGTGCGTGCCTAGTTTACACATGCAACCATCAGAAACATCGTAACAAACCACATAAAAGTGCCACAGTTTTTGACCACTTCCTCATGCAAAAAAAAATTTCAATTGACATCAATCTAACCAGTAACCTTGTCAACAAATCAGTGGGGGCTGATTCCAATGTGGACTTCTTATTACATATATCCTTTTTTTCTTTTTGGTGCCCGAGAAAAAGCAATATTATAAAAATGATGTCAGTATCAAGGAGTCAGCTTTGGGCCTTGGAGTCACCATCATTAGCCTCTAATCTTTCCTCCGTGCTTAAGCAATGACCCCACCTCCCTTCTGCAGAACAGTTGAATGCTTTGCCAGTACCAGTTGGTCACCAGCGCAAATATAGCTTATCGTATACTAGTTATGGTGGGTTCGATTACCTATTTCTTTGACTGCAGCGCCATGTGCTAACAACCACAACCACGCACGGTCCTTTGGTTTCCCGAATCACTTTGCTGTTTTGTTCTTTTTTGTACTTTCAGCTTTGTCCCACAAGAATGAGAATTGGTTAAGGGGGGGCGAATTGGGTTGGAGCGTGTGGATTGAGGTTTCAGTTTATCTAGGACCAAATTTGTTTACCCATGCAAGTTTTTTTGTTTTTTTTTAGTGTTCTTGTTATCTTGACTTCTCCTTGTTTGGACCAATCAGATTAGAGCATTGAGGATCAGGACTCATCAGGCTGAGTCTTTCCTCAAATTGGTTTACTAATTCTAACTACTTTTTTTTTAATCATAATTCTAGCCACTTACTTATAGGCCACCATAAAAAATTGTCAGTGGCCGATATATTATTTGAAGTAAATAAATCCAAGTTCATCTATATTTACTTTATTCCAAGGCACTTTATCAGATGCAGTTCCAATATTTTATTATTTTTTGGTTAATTTCAATTTAGTACATATATTAAAATTAATATAAAATTCGTATTAAAAAGAAAAAGAAAACTAATGAACAACTTTTCTTTTTCATGAGTTTATATACGATTCGTCATTTTCCATATCCCATGGTTTACCGAAACAATAGAAGGCAAGGTGCCTCAACTAAAGTTATTTTGAAAGGTGAATTTTAAGTATAAATTTAATGATCAAATTGGGAATAAATTTTCATGAAAATTGACTCAATGATAGAACCAACTTGTCTCCATTAGATCTTAGATGAAAGGACAAGATTATTTGAGTGTTCTTTTGAAATAACACGGCCTGACGAGTACTCTTCAAAGCACTATCATAAGAATCTCTTTTAATTGGAGGAAAACGTTCTGGATGTCAATGTCATTGATGGCTACACCCAAATGCTCAGTTTCCACTTTGCCATTTTCCAACATAAACCAGAGGATGATTGAATTCAGCATCAATGAAACAGCGGTAATGTAAATGATCAGTGTCCAAATAACTGAATAATAATGGCAGTAAGTAAAATTCCTTCCCTTTTCTTCGCCTATATATGAGGCTTGATACTGTCTTGCCAAGTGTTGTGATTAAGGGAGTGGTGGGGGCAGTTTTTCCAAGAGACTAGAACTGTCTGGTGCCACTTCCTTCGTTTTTCAAACCCACTCGTAAATATAACACCAATCAAAAGGAAGCCCGACTATCAAGCCCTCTTCGTTCAGTTGCTCTCAGCTTTCGTTCCCCACTTTTCTCCTCCCAATTCCCATGGCTAGAACACAAAGGATGACACCGTTTTCAAGTTCTATCTAATCCTGTTGAATCATGAAGCTGAAACTCAAGCTTTAGTTTAGAGGTTGCACTGTCACTGCTGAAGCTAGAAGAACACGATATACTTTGAAGCATGTTTGATATCTTTTTCGGGTGGAGAAAAGCTTCAAAATGGTACTGTGTCTAGTGCCTTGAGGGAAGCTTATTGGATGTGCTGTTTATGTTATGTTCTGTTTTGGTTTATGTGTGTTGTTATGTTGCAGTAAAAAGCTGATCAAGCGTGTTCAGTGCCGTCTGAAGCTGCTAAAGAACAAAAGGCATACAATAGCGAAACAGCTGCGGGAGGATGTGGCAGAGCTCATCAAACTTGGATATGAAGAAACTGCCTTTAACCGGGTTGGAATGAAATTAAAAATCCTCTCATTAAATTCTAGACTCTTTTATTAACTCAAAGTCTCCTCTGCTGTTTCCCCTACTTTCTGTGAATCTTCTAGTTGTCATACAAAGCAAGTAGAGATTTGAGTAATTAATTGATGCTGTTGATTGTTTTCTTCGCGCTGTTTGCATAATCTTTTGATATTAAATATGGCATTGGGATTGGCTTTAAAATAAAATAAAATAAAAGCGCTTGTAGGACATTTAGACATTGAATTCAATGAGATGCTATTTTCTTTGTACAGTTTTTCCTTATAGTTTTTATACCAGCTGAAGATTTCTGATTTCAGCTTCAGGTACATAAAGAATTGGAGTAACATTTTCAGCTATCCATTAAACACTGAAGAATAAAATATTACAGTTCGTATCAGATTTCACGTGGAGAACTTTCTGATTATAAAAATTACTTTCAAGTAGCCTAGTGTGACCTGTATGTATTTAAGCTTAGTAGGAAGGCAACACTGTGGCCTTTAGCCTCAGGACTCAGGAGTATTGCAATTTAGAATCATAAATCTCCCTGTTCCCGTTCTACTAACCAAGGCCATCACACAGAAAAGGCCCGGCAACCTCTCTATCTGAATCTTTAGAAGCATACTTCTGAAACAGGTGGTGAGATTTAAATATACTAAACAACAATCATTATCAATTGGGGATATCTTCTTCTTGATTTTATCCTTCTGGTTAATGTTTCATGTTATTAATAGGTTTCCTCATTTGATTAAATTTTGTAACTATCCGTGCCACAGTTCTGGTAGGTGATTAGAATCCGTTTTGCATATTTCAAGCGTTATCAAACTTTGGATAAGCATTTTTTGGCTCTCATTTAGCTCTGGCCTTTAACTCTCAATTTTCAGGCTGAACAGCTGCTTAAAGATGAAAGCATGATCGCAGTCTATGACATGCTGGATCATTTCTGTGAATTTGTCAACATTCAACTATCATATATCCGCAGACACAAGTATTTTCCCTCTTAACAACACTTTTCTTCTTTTCTTCACATTAAGTTTCTGACTATGAACTGAAATAGCTGTCCTGTAATTATGCTATTTTAGGGACTGCCCTAACGATATCAACGAAGCAGTTTCAAGCCTGATATTCGCCTCTGCAAGATGTGCAGATCTTCCTGAGCTTTCTGCAATTCGGAAGCTCTTTGGGGAGCGTTATGGTCAGAGGTTTGCAACAGCTGCTGTTGAATTACTTCCTGGGAATCTGGTGAACCGTGAGGTTGGTTGTCCATTGTAGTGCTAACTGTTGATTTTTTTCCTTTGTGATAAGGTTTTTATCATCAATTAACACAAAGCATTTTGATAAAATTTCTATTACAGATAAAAGAAAAGCTGTCCATAAAATCTGTTTCAGATGATGTGAAGTATAGATTGATTGATGAAATAGCTCGAGATTACCGCCTACAACCTGAAATTTTGGCACTTGAATACATTCCGGAAATGCAACGACAGGTAACTAGATATATTCGTTTAATTACTGTCTTGTAATCAGATTTTGATGTTTTATTGCCAACTAAGTGAAGTCCTATATGCTAATGTAACCATAGGTAAAGGAAACTAGTGGAGATAAAGAAATGGACAGAAATAAAAGAAAAACTGAAGGACCCCCCCAAATGCGGAATTCAGATTCTAGTGAAATCGAAGGAAAATCTGTGCAAGTTGATCCATTGGCAATGAGTGCGAGTCTTTTGATCAGCCAATGTCAGTCTTACTCCTATCCTAATTCTGATGCAATTTGTACTTCCCTTAGTTCTTCTCAACGACCTTCACCAGATAAGATGGAGATAGAGTCGCCAGATCAGATAAAAGCACGCCAAATGGATTCTCCATTTCAATTGACAGCAGATTCTCCGGGTGGTGGAGAAAGCCAGAGCATCAGCTGGATTTGTACGACAACTTTCAAACAAACGGATGAAAGAATAAAAGCACCATCTTCCTCAGAAAGTTTGCCTCAGTTTTCTGAGGAAGTAGTTGTCTATCTTGATGACATAGAGGAGTTACAATCTTCCCAGAGAAAAGGAGACTGCCAGGATCAGAGACTATTCAAGTTCAAGTCACCCATCATGCCTGAGAGAGGAGCAGTTGTCTATGGCACTGACGGTTATGATGAAAATTTTATGGATCATGAAGTACAGGATGAGAAGTCAAGCTCAAAGACCTTTAGTAAGAGTAGCAATTCAAATGGAAAAAAATCAAGGCGGAGGTCATTCTCTCTTGAAACTTCAAGCATGAAGGATACCGCCCACGAAATTTATTATGAGAAGCCGTGCAAGAGTTCTTCAAATCACTATAGAAAGCTCCAGAAGAAGACAACAGTAGCAGAAAGTAAAGTATCAACTTGTGAGCTGAAGAGACCGAAGCAACCTTGCTGCATTGGATTGGGGGCCGACATTCAGGCTAATAATTTCAAATATAATACTACGAGATCATCCTGCGACTGCAGCTTCAACAGTGAAGTAAACACCTCCAGCTTGGAAAATCAAGGTTATATTTGTACTTTTGATGACAGGGAAGAAAAGTTTCCTCCAAGAAATGGAAAGAGAGGGCTCAGAAACTCAGGGCAGTTTCCAATTTGTGATGTAGAAGAAAATTTGGATGACAAGTTTTGCCATAGCCAATGTTCTTCAAATGGAGCATCTAATGACGAAACTGGGCGTATTACAATGAAAGAGAGTACTCTTACGCAGAATCTGAGGATAAGAAGCTACGACAATGGTGCAAATGTGTATGAACTTTTCACCTTGCCTAAAATACAAAAGGAGAAAACCACAGGGAAAGTGAAGGAATCTGACGCTGGTAGTCATGTTTCTTGTAACAGTTCCTTCCCTAGTGTGGTTAGTTCCCAGACAAGAAATGAAATAGCTCCTTATTCGAGGGCCATGACAATGCCCCAAGAAAGGCCTAGAGAGATTCACAGGTACAGCAATCTGCGATCGAATTCATTGTCTTTTCACAACCCTAATCACGTCCATCCTAAGCTGCCAGAGTATGATGACATAGCAGCTAAATTTATAGCTCTCAAGAAGGAGCATCTGCTGCATAAGCAGTGATGAAGAAACCAACAATAACATTGGCATGCACAGCGCACAAGACTAGTTATTTTTTTGTTCTCCTTTGAAGGTTCTCTTGTATTCTTCTATCCTCCAGTTATATTATACGATCATATGGAGAATTATCTGTTTCGATTACAAGTTTTCAACCTGGAAACAGTCATTTGTTCTTAGAGTAGGGTGCAAGTACTGAGAATGAAGCTAATAATTTGTCAAATTTAGTCGATTTATCAGGCATTGCATTCAATATTACGCTATACACAGCAGTCGTCGCTTGTCAACTGGCTGGCACTATATTTGGGCTTTCCTGGATTGAGTCCAACTTGCCCATAACTCAAGTTGATAGAATCCAATCCAATAAAAATAAAGGGTAGTGCAATATGTTTGGGAAAGATATTTAACATTACTGAATCGGCGGCTACGATCCCATCCTGTTTTCGAGTCCAAGGATAATTGCACCCCACCACACCAATGAAGAGAGAATTACATTTGTTTTTTTGTTAAAAAGGCCTTGGACAATTCAGTGGTCACATTTGTCACATTTGTCACATCAAAACAAAACCCTAAAACTTGAAGTTATGCATTGCTCCAATCAACAAAATACAAGTAATTGCTCCAAGTCAGGTACGAAATCACTAAGATTCCATTACTCCTCTTTCTTTAAGGACAGCTTTCTACATATTTCTATCCTTTTGACTCAGTCATATAGTGCGAGACTTTACTAACTTTTTAATATTTGAGAATAAGAAAAGGATTCATTAATCAAACAAAAAAATGTTTCATAAGATGGGTCAACTTCACCCACTTAGTGCAGATCTTTTATTGGAAAATGCATACATGATCTCTTATTTATATCTAGCTGGGCATACCAAACAGTTCTATCATGTAGACTTGCCACCTCTTTGTTTTAAGCTCATGGAGCACACTCAAGTATGAAAATGCAGACATCCTATTTTAAAAAAAAGTACAAAAAATGCTGACAAAGGTGGAAAGGACTATGTCTGCAATAGCACTGAGAAAATTCAATTAAAATGTATAATGCACTGATCTTTCATACTTATACAATGAAGAAGCGTGTGGACCATCTCCATAGCCTGCTCAATGCTTAATATATATGCTGAGAGTGGAATGCAATTTTATTTGAATCGAAGGCATTACACATAAATGGACCAATAGGAAGTTTATGATAACGTTGCCATCTAAGACAAACACATTCTCACCCCATTTGGGGGTTGACTTTCATTTTTAAAAAATCCAAAACCTACCAACATTTTAACATAAACACTTCCAACTTCCATATTTTTATCAATTTCTAATTCCAATATTGGTAAAGTTTGAATTGATTAGCCTATCATATTGATTGATTTCGAGAAAACCTATGTTTCGGCTACCAATAATAGCATGCCACCACTTTGTTTTCGGGCAAATTTCTTTGCATAAGCATTTTGATTACCTAAATTGGGTGCTGTTGGTGCATATGATTAATGAGGTAAGCGGTATCAAGGTGATACATAGTTGTTGAAGATTCATTGGAGGATATCCATCGCTTGAGACCAAGATTAATTAATAAGATAATCAAACTATAAGGGGGTCTTAGTTGTAGGTTTCTGGAAAATGGTATATAATTCACCTTATCTCAATGAGTTCAACACTCTACCTATTGAAAATTGAAAATTAATTAATTCAAAATGAAAATTCATCTAATCTGAATGTTTGCATGTTAGGTCCATCAAGTTGACCAATTCAAAATATCGTCCTGCCTGTCATTAGCTCAGGCTCTCTTACTAAAGTGGTGCAATCTAATTCTTCCATGACAGTGATACAATATTATTTTTTCAACTTCAGTGGCGGATCAAGAATATTTTTTGGAATGTCTACTAATATAAAAAATTGTAAACAAAAAATTAAAATGATATATCCCTATATTATTACAATTGCCCACAACGAATCTCATATATTGAAAAAAAATTCATTGCATCATTATTAATAATATCAAATTTATTCTTCTCAATATATGTAATAAATAAACAATCATTCAATAAAAAATTAAAAATTTTAAAAATGTCCAAAAATATTTTTGTGGTGTCCAAATAAATGAGCCTTATAACTTGCATTCACCCGGTTCAACCTACAATCTTTTCCCTATTTTTTTCTGGTTTAATCAATAACTAAGTCCTATAATAAATATTATTTTTTAAAAAAAGTCTTATAATAAATATATATACATAATGGAATAACCTTTCATTTCCTCAACCCATCCAAATCCAAGATCTTGTGTACTCGTTTTTCCAACAGTCTGATACGTGTGTGTCCCATATTTCCTTAACGACCCCTACCTATAAAATCTTATATTTGATAAAGAAACTGAAGATTTCAAGGAAAAGGATTCCTTTCATTTGATTCCACTATACATGTACCTACAAATTACAAATTACAAGGATTACCGGACATTCATAATTTGGTACAGTGCTCCAAATTGGTGGACATGCTGAAAATCCCTTAAACCATTTTCCAATGTCTCAAAAACAAGATGGAAAATCAATCAAACGAGACATAGCTGTTCCCTTGTCAAAGCAAGCATGATCACTATGCTGAATCAAAAGATGTGAAAACAGCCCTATAATTTGGGGACACACTTATGCATGTTTCAATTTGCTAGCAACTGTTGATGTCCGAAGAGTCTTGTAATTGTACGACACACTCATGCATGTTGCCCCCCAAAACTGTGTCGGAGGAAGTAATTAAGAGATGTTGATGGCTGATTTGCATGTTTGGGGTCAAAGGGAAAAAGGATGTCCGCATTGTGTGTAGTTGAATACCTCAAAGAAGAGACATGTTTTTCCGAGATAGATATATAAATTCAGGATTGGATAACACGTGTTAATCTCATCGGATCATCACGTTTAAAGGAAACTTCTTTGGCTTCTTATGATCTCACCATTCGGGTTGTTGATATTTCTCCTTCTAAAGGTATGCAGTTGCACCAACTATTGTGGAAAGGGAAAAGTGTAAATAAATCAATAATGGTAATATAAGGCAATAATTGCATGGGTTATAGATAATGTATTGAATTTTTAATTTTAATGATCAATATTTAATTTATAATAATTTTAAGTATTAAAAAAATTGATAATATATTATATTAATCAATTATTAGTTTAAGCATGCTATTTGTATATGTTAAATAATATCATAGAGGAAAATTTTTTGTTTAAAGTTTTATCCTATTTTTTATTAAAACTTTATTTTAATTTTCAAAGTATTAAAATTTAAAATTTTTTAATCATCTTTCACTTTATAATGATGCTTGATATGAGACGATCATCATATAATGAATCTATTATAATATGCATTTTGTAATTAAATCATTGTATTTTATAGAAACTTAAGGATTTTACATGATAATAATTAAATCGTTGTATTTTATAGAAACTTAATGATCCTACCATGTTGGACTGTCAATCAAACCAATTGGACAAGTTGAGCCGAGAACCAAATACAAAATCAATTTGTTCTCCGATTCGGTTATTAAAATATTGGAGTTCATAAGCCGGATTGGACTCAATTGATACCTCTAAAAGCTTGCTCAAGATTCAATTAGACCATCTCATTAGAGCCTATTTAATCGAGATTTATAATTAAAATATTAAAAAATAATTTTAATACTTACTAATATTATTAGGAACTATTTAGACTGTTGCTAGTTGTTTCTTTTACTCTTTTTTTTTTTCTATTTTTTGGTGTTTGCAAGTGTATACTAGTTGGATGCTGCTTTTGGGCGTAGCTAGCTATTGTTTATTCCATTTGATTTTAGTGTATTGCTTGTCCAATTGCACACCAAGTGTTTGTGCTTTTTATTATACGAGTTTGTTATAGAATTCTTTGTTATATTCGGAATGATCTTGAAATATGAAAATAATTTTCAATGTTTTAATTTTCGTAAATATCCATTTGCTAATAAAATTTTGAATTTTTTTTGGGTATATAAGAGCATATCAAAGCCTGTTAATTCACACTATATCTCATTCTTGTAATACCAAAACAATCTTTTTACATTCATCTCACCAATTGTACAAGGGATTGTTCCACCAATGAGAGTCCCCAACTACCCAGTCTGGCCAAATTCGCAAGCATATCAGAACATCTATTAGCTTCCTACAGATGTGGCAGATGTGTGTGATAGTGCATTGCCAATCCATTGATACTGTGATAATGTTTAAATCCAAGAACTTACTCATTAAATGCAAAAATATAAAGTCGTCATTAAATTTTTTTTATTTACGCGTAATTGATCATTTATGTGAATATATCTTTTTTAATGTTATTTTAAACTTGATTAAGGCTCTTCAAAATAGAATAGGTTTTTGTTTGTATCAATAGAACTAAGTTCAAAAGTCAATTATGTATGAAGAAGGTTTTAGCACCCCATAATGCCTAAAATTGTTTTCAGGTTAATTATATAGTATTTTCTTTAAGTTTTAATCAAAGATGATTTTTTATTAATTTCAATATTTAAATATGAAAAAAAATCTTTAGGCTTTCACCAAAGAAAAAATTTTTCTTACCTTAAGAGTATTTAAGATAAATTTGTTGTTCACTTAAAAAAGCTCCATAGTTGGATTCATTAAACAACTTATGAAAAATCAAATTCCAATTTTTTTATTTATTTACAAAATAATGTCAAACAAAAATACTATATAAAATATTAAAAATATATCATGCAATAATATCATAATTAAAATAGACAAAAATAAGAACACATGCACAAACATCATGCAAATAAATGAAATCCATGCAAACATATCATAATAAAATCATGCCAAAAATTATGCTAAGATATCATGCGAAAATATCATAATTATGCAAAAAATAAAGTCCATGCAAATATATCAAATCATGCAATAAATATAAAAATAATGAAATAAATATCATAATAAAGATCATACAAAAAATATCATAATAAAAATCATACAAAAGTTTTTTTCTTTTTCTTTTCCTCATCACTTTTAATTTAGTCACAATTAACAATAAATAAAGAAAATAATTAAAGAAAAATATATAAGACAAAAAACAAAAAAATCAAAAATAAAATCAAAATCATAAAAGAAAAAAAAATGTGATCAGGTTAAGTTGTGAAGCGGATTGACTCATGGGTTGTCGTATTTAGGTGTGGATCCAAGCCTTAAAAATGATGCCATCTAAGCTTAGGATAAAAGCAAACAATAAGTATTTTTCCTTAGATCTCCCTTTCCCTTTCTCTTTTTAGCCCAACCTCTCTCTAAAAACAACCATTGATAAATTCAACAATCCCATAAAATGGCCACCAATTCCAAAATCTGACACTGAAAAATTCAAATGATGCTAAAAAATTCAAATGAAACCCAAAAAATCCCTAGAAGAATTTGGCCACCATATTTTGCTCCAACCACCTTAAAACTTGCTAGAAAAATCAAACTTTCATTGAAAAATTCAAAGAAAACCCAAGATAACCTAGAAAAAACCCCAAATTCCCCAGAAAATCTCATAAATTTCCAAAGAACCTAGAAATTAAACCCAACTCCAAATATCCTAGAAAATTCAACTCAACTTCCAAAATTCCAAAAAAATAAAAACTAAAAAGCCTAAACGAATTCCTAACTCCTTCATTAAAATTCCCAAAGATCAATCATGGAAACACCAAAAGATTGAACCAAATTTTTAGAAAATAGAACCAAAACCCAAAAAATGTGTTCGCTTTAGCTGCTATGTATTGCATGCTAATTGATTGTTTACTTGTTGTTTGCTTATTGCTTAATGTCCTTCCTATTGTAGATTTAAGTTCTTTATATAGGGATTAAATCCCTTTCAATTTGGAAAACTTCAAATTCAATCAAATCTTGGCTAAAATCAATTTTTAATTCATTAAAGATTTGTCTTTTCTTTGTTTTTTTTTCAATGAATTGGAGTCCAAGCTTTCCAAAATTAACCTATGTTGAATATTTTTAGATCTTTACAAAGATTGAATTTGCCTAACTATTCCTTTTCGATTTTTTTTAATCACATGCCAAAAATAAAGTAATAATAATAAAAACTAAAACTAAAATAGAAATTAATACTAACAATAATAATAATAAGTAAAAATATAATGTTGGACTTTTCGATCTTGGGCCTTAAATTCAACTTTACAATTAAAGCCCAATTGCACAATCCATCATCAAAATAAAATTCAAAACCCATTATATGTTGGAAAAATTCTTTGACAAAATGGAGTGTCTACAATTGCCCAATTTTGCATATTTTCTGTAAAATAATAATTGTACAAAGATAAAAGACATATTTTGTTTAGATCAAGAAAAATCAAAAAGGCTTTCTTTTAACAGAAGCTTTGAAATTTTGAAAATTTTAAAAGGATGTCCCTTAATAAAAGCTTTGAAAATTTAGAAAATTTAAAATGCTCCCCTTTAATGGAGGCTTTAAAACTTTGAAGAATTTAAAAGGCTATCCTTTAGTAGAAGTTTTGAAACTTTCCTTAACAGAGGTTTTGAAACTTTAAAAAATTTAAAATACTCCCCATTAACACAGACTTTGAAACTTTAAAAAATTTAAAATGCTCCCCCCAAACATAGGCTTTGATACTTTAAAAATTTGTCACCAAAAAAGCTCATTCTCAATAAAAACATTGAAACTTTAAAAATTCGCAACCAAAAAGCTCTTACTCAATAAAAGTATTGAACCTTTAAAAATAAAAAGGTACCTAGAAGTTTTCAAGATCATGCCTTGAGGTTTTATAAAATCATTCTCATCATTAAAAAACCTCTTCCTTAATAGAGGTATTGCAACTTTAAAAACTTCAATCCAAAAAGTCTTACCTTAAAATGATTCTTTTCATCTTAACAGCTTCATCATTAACCATCTTCAAATGCCTTTTCTTTATAATTCTCAAAATCATTCCAATCTCAAAATCTAATTTCTCATTCTTGCTTTCCAAGCATATACAATGAATGAATGCAATGTAATGAAAACATATTTCTTCCAAAAGTCTTAACTCTAAATTCAATCTCAAAATTCCAAGTTTAATTTTTTTTTTCAAACATGCGTAATGAATGCAATGCAATAAATATGATGAATGTAATGTACTTAATACAATGCATGTAAAATGTAATAAATGCAATGGATGCAATGCCTACAATGCAATGCATAATGTAGTTCATTTATCTATTTAATTATTGTAAATCAAAGAGTTTTTAAAGCTTTTTCTATATCTTTTCATTTTCTTTAATTTTGCAACACTCATAGTTTTTAACGTGGACTTTCAAACAGAATCAAATAGTCTTTGCAATTTTGTAATTCAAATTCAAAAATTCCTTCAACTAAATCTCTAGAATTTTATTGTAAATTGCAAGGATTGTCATTTTTCAAGCCTTCTTATCATTCTCCGTTACACTCACTATATAAATTATCCTTTTTACAACAATGTGGAGATCTTATGCATTTTTATTTATTTATTCATCATCATTATAATATCGCAACAAACACAATGCAATCATGTATTTCCTCAATCATAATGGAAAAAAATAGGCAAGACAAAATATCAAAAGGGTATTTATTAAAAAAAATTAAAAAACAAAAAGACTAACAATCTCAATATTTGACTGGTTGTCAATTATCCAAGTAATGAATATTCTAATAATCTTGAACTATTTAATCCAAAATTCCTTCTCAAAACCTATTTTATCAATTATTTTAACCATGTTAAGCTTTATTAAACTAACTTTGCCTATATGTAATAAGATCTTCAAATAATGCTATTCCATTCTTACATCTAAGCCACTTTTTTAAGTTTTCAACTTAAATGTCCCCTTTTTAACTCAAACTGCCCTTTCAAGTTTTCATTTTGAGTTATCTTTTTTTTTTTTCATTTTTTCACTTTTTTCACCTTTTTCACTTTTTCACTTTTTTTCTTCTTTTTTTTTATTTATTTTTGAAGTAGAATATATCTTTATAGCATCTTAATTGATTGGGTTTGGCAATTTATCACCATTTATCTTTGTCAAAATTAATGCACCACTAGAAAAAACTTTTTTCACCATATATAAAACCTTCCTAATTCAATATCCATTTCTTTCGATTGTCATGTTGGTTTAGAATAATTTTTTTCAAAATCAATTCTCTTTTTCGAAAATGTTAAGGGTGAACTTTCTTGTCATGTACCTGTGTCATTCTCTTCTGATACAACTGACAATGGCACAACATTGTTATTTTTTTTTTCGATGAGATTTAGATGTTCATAATATTTTTAATCTATTTTGCTTCTTCTAATTTAGCTTTTATCAAAACTCTTAAAGAAGAAATCTTTACTTTAATTGAAAACATAGCTTCCATAACATAAACTAGTGAAAATGAAGTAGCTTTAGTTGATGCTAGCATAGATGTGTTGTATGCATATAAGGAAAAAGGCATCTTATCATGCCAATCTTTGTAAGAGTTATTCATCTTTTCCAAAATCATTTTTATGTTCTTATTAATAGCCTAAACTGTTTTCATCTTTGATTGTTAGGGTGTAAAATTATGGTGCTTAATATTGTTTCATTCATTGTCTTGCTATTCAAATTTTTAGCATTATCAGAGATAATCTTTTCTAAAAATCCATATTGATATATTATCTCTTTCTTCAAGAATTTGCACACCACTACCTTTATAACACTAGCATATGAGGTTACTTCCACTTATTTTGTAAAATAATCTGTCATCACAAAGATAATTGATGCCCATTTGAAGCTTTAGATAATCGATGCTCATTTGAAGCCTTTAGAGTAATAGGTTCAATCACATCCATGCCTCACATTGAGAATGGCTATGGAAGTGTTAGAACATGTAAATTAGTTAGATGAGCATTAATCTTATCTATATAAATCTGACATTATGGCATTTTTTAGCATAGTTGATACAATCATTCTCCTATTATTACGAGTAATATCATGCCCTCATTATTTGTTAGGCTATCATATGACCATTTGCATAGGTCTCACAAGTTTCATCATACATTTCTTCAAGTATTCTTTTTGTTTCAATGGCATTTATACATTTTAAAAGCACTTGATCTTGACTTTATTGTATAACATTCATTCATCAAGAAAGAATCTCATAGCCATTCTTCTAATGATTTTTTTGTCTTCTTTTTGTTGCATGCTTAAAACAAAGTTGCCATTTGATGTACTATATAATGTCATGGTACTAAGGTTGCCTGGTAACTTTTTCTTCAATACATGAACAATGCGTTAGTAAGTATTTTACTTCTAACTTGATGGGTTGGATTTCAAAATTCTCATTTACTTTCATCATAGCAGCTAGAATAACCAAGGCATCAGCAATTTAATTTTTTTTTCTAGACAAGTGCTTAAATTGAATCTTTTCAAATTGCTTGATCATTTTGGAGATGTATTCCTGATATCGAACTATCTTAGCATCTCTTATTTTTGATTTGGCCTGCAACTAATGAATTACCAAAGTTGAATCTCCATACAGATCTAATATTTTAATTTTTTTTAATTGCAATTTATAGTCCTATAACACATGCTTTATATTCAGCCACATTAATTGTACAACTAAAATTCAACCTAACAATGATTGGATAATAATGGTCATCTTAAGATAACAAGATTACCTCAATTCCATGTCTAAAAGCATTTAAAGCTTATCAAAAAACATTTTTCATGACTTATCTATGGATCCCCCATCTTCAACAGTCATTAAATCTTTATAAAAAAATTAAGCTACATTGGCTCATAATCATTAATAGCTCGATGTACTCAAATTTTACTATTATGTTTTCTTTAATTGCTTTTTGAGTTATATAGATAATATCATATTCTGAAAGCATGACTTGTTATCTAGTGAGTTTCCCTGATAGTGAAGGCTTATCAAAAATATACTTGAAAGGATTCAATTTTACAACAAGCCAAGTTATGTGATATAACATATACTGCTTGAGTCTTCAAGTTGTCCAAGCTAATGCATAACACATTTTTTCCAAAAGTATCTATCTTGACTCATAGTTAGTAAATTTCTTACTCAAATAATAGATGACTTTTTTTTTTACCTATTTCATCATGTTGCCCCAATACGTTTCCAATGAAATTCTCATTCATCGTTAGATACAATATCAAAGGTTTCTTAAGGGACTAAAATACCAACACCAGTGAACTTGACAATATTTTTTTGATCTTTTTGAAAGCCACTTGGCATTCATTATTCCATTCACTTGAATTATATTTGTGAAGCAATTTGAAAATGGGATCACATTTCAATGTAAGTTGAAAGACAAAGTGAGTAATGTAATTCAATATTCTCAAAAAATCTTTTTTTTTTTTGTGTTTGAAGAGGAGATAGATTTTGAATAAATTGCACCTTATTTGGATCCATCTTTATTTCTCTTTCGCTTACTATGCAACCCAACGGTTTTTCAAAATTTACAACAAATATGCATTTTGGGGGATTAAGCTTGAGTTGAACTTTCTTAATTTTTCAAACAACTTTCTAAGATTAGTGACAAGATCTTCTCATTTACGAGATTTGACAATCCTATCATCAATATATACATCGATCTCTTTATGCATCATGTCATGAAAAAGAGTTACCTTTGGCTTTTGATATATAGCTCTAGTAGAAAGTCCCTTGCATTGTTACAAATGTGGTTTTTTCAATAACTTCATGAGCCATCTTAATTTGGTTGTAGCTCAAAAAACCATCCATGAATAAGAATATAGAATGTTTGGTAGTGTCATCCATAAGTCTGTCAATATAGGGTGGTTGAAAATTATCTTTAGGAATTGTTCTATTCAAATCTTAATAATCTACACATATTCTAACCTTGCCATCCTTTTTAGGGATTGGGACTATGTTAGCCACCTATTCAAGATACTGGGCTATTTTGAGAAAACCAGCATCATGTTGCATTTTCACTTCTTTCTTGATCTTTAACAACATCTCAAGCTCATGCATCTTAGCCTTTGTTATGCCTAACTTACATTCAAATTTCAATGGCAACTTGTGCTCTATAATATCAATATGAATCCTGGCATATCTTTATAGAACCATGCCAATACATCTACATACTCATGAAATAGTTCTATTAATCTTTTTCTATCATTTGGTAATAGTGTTATGCCAATTTTAACTTCTTTTTATTATCTATATCCTTCAAATTAACTATTTTTAAAGTTTTTTGATGTTGTTTAATTGGTTTTTTTTCTCTTGTTCCATTAACCTTATTAACTCATAAGGTAAAGTGTAATTATTTGAAGTTTATTCATTATCAAATTCATCAATATTAATAGAATTTTTAAAATAGAATCTTGAATTATTGTCATAATTACCTTCACATTCATTATTTAAAACCTAAAAATGGGTCTAATGGAAAGGATATAGGTAAGTGTATATGCAAATAAATGAGAGAATAAAGATTGAAAAAGGAAATGTAATGATAATGAATTCTGCAAATCATTTTATTGGAATAATAATGGATAAATTAGCCCATACATAAAAGATACCTTTAATGTTTGGGCTTAAGCTATTAGAGTTTGACTCACTATTTTACTTTTTCAAAGGTTCAAAGATAGTAAGCAATTTTATCATCTTTCAATTCTTGAACTTATTGCCTAGTAGAAATAGGTAAACAAATGGCTTTTCTTTTTGTTTTTTAGTTACTTCATCATTTACTATCATAATAAAGAGTCTAGAAAAGATCTTTCCTAAATTTCATGCATATCTCTTTTAGGAGCTTCAAATAACTCAAAATGGATGCATCTTTTAGAATGAAAGGTCTCATACATATAGGAATAACCAATTTCTCATATTTAGGTTCATATCCCATAAAGATTAGCCATTCTTTTCTTTTTCTTAATGTTCATCATCTTTATCTCGTTTGCCCTTGTCAACTTGTATCTTGGGCCACTTTTATCCTTATTGTTTGGTATCATTAAAGGTCTTTTTATTCTTTGAAGACCCCTTTTAGTACCATCCTAGGATGCCATCCTTTTTCAATTACTGATTTAATGATCATGTCAGTGTTTACAAACAATTGAGGAACATAAAGTTTAAATTCTTTTTTTGCATATGTTGTATCCCTTACGTTGCATTGATTAGTTTAAAGTATTTATAAGAACACTCTAGTACTTCATCAACTGTTTGTACATATAAAATGGATAATGGCTATATCACCCATCAAGTCTTTTTCTCCAGAAATGCAAAAAATATAGCATTAACAATGAATTTAATTTTCTAATGCAAAGAGAAATAGACATGGTTTGCCATACGAATCCATAGTCTTCGTAATAGGCAATTATATATTGGAAAGATGTCCATGACTTGGAATTTAACATTAAAGGTGCAAAGACCAATTGACAGTGGTATTTCAATATCTCTCATCACTTCCCTTCAAGAACCATCAAATACTCTCACTATTATGTGACTACTTTCATATAAGATGCATTAATGGGTAGCTTAGCCAAAGTACTAATAGGCATAACATTGATTGAAAAGTCATTATCGATAAGAATCTTAATAATGATATGACTCTTGCACCTAGTAGTAATATAAAGAGCTTTTGTGTTTCTCATCTTTTGGGTGGTATCTTATCATCATTAAGGCTATGAAGTTTTTAACCACATGATTTTTAGTAATATTACCAACTTATTCTACAAATATGTTGTGAAACACATATGCTTGATTTAATGCTTTCAGTAAAGCATTCATATGTGATTCATAATAAAAAAGTAACGAAAAAAGTGAAATCTTTACAAGCATTTTATTTAACTATTTCATTACGCTGTATTTGTTGTATTTAATTAGTTTCAAGAATTCGCATGGTTCTTTTTCAGTGACTGGTTTTTGGTATCCCACATCAAGAACCTTTATAGGATTACTTTTATCACATTTTTCTTTTTTCTTGGCCTTTTTTTTTAACCTTTTTAACCATATCAAGTGAGTAACATCGCCCACTCTTAGTCATACCTTCTACTCTAATTATATTTATCATATCCAAATCGATATTTTTAATGAAAAAGAACTTGGGACTTTGATTGTCACAACTGACTTTGGAGCAGGCATTGCTTGGCTTTGAATTGGCTTATAAAAAATTATAAGAAGTTTGACTAAAACTTTATGAGATTCCTCTACTATTGCATTCACTATAGTTTTTTCGAGCTCCTCATAAAACTCAATTTATGAGACATCCATCATCTTTTTCAATTCTTGGTGAAAAGCATCACAATTCTAAATAGAGTATCTTATAGCCCCTATGTGATACTTGCAAGACTAGCTCTAATCAAGCTTGTCGCAATAAACCTTATGACCTAAAGGTATTGGATAAATTATGTCAGCTTTAATCAAAGCATCAAAGGGTTGATCCAATGGAGTTTTGACATCTTCAACACTTTTATTGATATAACAAGCTTTATCATCATTTATAGCATTGGTCATTCTTCCAACATGATTTGCAAAGAATTTTCATTGATGTTTGGATTCCTAAAGTATCAAAATTCAACAAACCAACTTTGTTCAAATGTTACACCTTTTATTTTAAAGCAAGGCAATTCTCGATTGAATGGCCTATATTTTTATAATGGTAGTCACATTTAGTATTAGCGTCATACCATTTGGGGTAAAGTGGCTTTAAATGTTTTAAATAGGCAAGTGCTATGAGGTGGCTCTTTACCAATTGAAGGAATAACTCAATGTAAGTTATAAGAATATGATCAATTTAGATTCTTTCTTGAGTACTTTAAGGCCTTCTTGAATAAATGGTTTGTGTATTAGTTTGGGCTATGAGAGTGGTGTAGGACTATGTATAGGAGTTATCATTTAAAGTTGAAAAATGGGTTGATAAGCAGATGGTTTAGGATGGTAAGGGTCAGTGTTTAACGATATATTGCATGTGGATTGGTAAGGGTCCTAGTACATTGGCTATTAAGGATATGAAAATATTCTTTGAACTGTTGCCCTTCATGGAATACAACTTAAGCATCAATCTCTTTTTTTTTAGCGCAACTCTTTTTTTTATGTTGGATGTGTCACCTCCTTTAAGCTTTTTATTCTTAATAACATTTTTAATGATTTTCCTAAAATTTACATGTCAGCAAATTTTTTGCAGCATTACCAATCATCTTATTATAATAGGGAGCCTTGAGAATGTTGAGAAATAAGACTCTAGTTTTTTTTTTTAGTGAATAGGGGTTGAACTTAAGCAACTACATCCTCAATCTTTAAGCATATTCTTTAAAGTTTTCACTAGCCTTTTTTTCTATACTTTGCAAAAATAT
This sequence comes from Durio zibethinus, assembly GCF_002303985.1. The sequence continues at coordinate 11,633,686 of NW_019167915.1, read as the reverse complement.
ATGATTTGAGATCAAATCTATGATATGCTTATATTGCACAATAAAAGCTCTTGCTAATTCTCTTTGACCACAAATACTAGATCTATCCAATTGTACATATCATTTAGCAATATAACCAATAAGACTATCTTAAAAGACATAAATGATCAGCTTCTCATCATATACACCAATAGCCATTTTAAAGTAATACATTATGACATGTGCTATAGGACACTTAGTTCCATCATATTTCTTGAACTCAAACACTTTGAATTTTGGTGGAGTTACCATATCAAAAACTAAGCACTGTTTGGCAACATCCATTATTACATAAAAATATGTCCTTTTAATAACTCTGAGCCTTTCCTTTATAAGATCTATCTTTTATTGTGATCTAGAGCCTTCTATGGTCTTTATTGTGCTTACTTCACTTCTTTTGTTCTTTTGGATCATTCAGATTAGGAACTTGAGTTAGATCAAATATTTTGGCATCTAAGAATAGGAGTGACATGAAGAGCAACAATTGAAGTCATTTTGATATGCATATAGGAGTAACTTCTAGTAAATGACATTTGATATTAGGCCTCTTGATATGCTTATGCTGGGTATGGGCCAAAACCTGAAGAATACAATAGATCATTTTTATTTTGGACAACCATATCTTCCACCACTTTCTTTCCTTTATTCAAAATTTTTAGCAATTCAGTGATAGTTTCCAATTATCCCTTCAGCTCCTCTTATGCCTTTTCTAAGTTTTGGAAACGAAAAGTGTGCTCTTTTTACAAAATCCTTACTTGATATTGAGTGTTGTAGCACCTTAGATTATTCAAAGATTAATTTATCCTTAAACTTTAATTTAGCAATTAGGATGACATGTTATCATATATATTTAGAAAAATATTTATGAAACCATCCCAACTTCAAATAAGTTATGTAAGAGAATGAATAAATGTATGAATGAACGCATGAATGCAATAAGAAGGATTTACCACATAATAGTTGTTAACAAGAAAATCTATTAAATTAAAAGTTATTTTTAACCAAATCTAAATTGCATCTATAAAAGGTCTAAAGTTTCTTGTGGAAAGAAATCTCTAATTTGTCAATATTGGCCTTGTACTTCATTAAAAAAATCTAGCAATCATTGACTATATGTTTCAACTGATGGCACTCTTGTCTTCCACTTCTCAATCTTTTCTATTATGTCTTTGTCTTTATAAATAACTACAGTGATGTGATCAAGTAGGCACTCCACCTAGTCATGCTTCATCACATATGCTTTTTTTACTTGCTCAAATGCCTCATTCAAGGTTGCCATTTATGGTCTAGTTTCAACAACAACCCCATTCAAAATTTGTATGTGTTTTTATGCTTCTAAGAGTGCTTATTCATTTTCTTGCAATTTTTCTTGCAATTCTTCATTTTTTTAAAAGTTGTGCTAGTTCACGAGTAGTGGACAAATGTGTTATGTTAAGTTCAACAAAAAAACTCTTCCATTCATCCTTTTCATGTTTGATTGTTTAAACCTTTTATCCATCTTCCCTTTTAATTTCCTTTTAAGCCTTTTGTTTTCAAGCTCTGATTCATCATTTTCAGCTTGGAGCTTTCTTTTAACAATTTAAACTACCACTAGTGGATTAAGGGTGTTAATTTGATTGGGCCACTTAATGTTATTTCTTCAACGAGTGTAAAGTTTTTACCTCACCTAATATGCCACTCAGGGTATTCAGGGTAACCTCATTTAATCACATTTTTTTGTCTTCTCTTCGAGGTAGCTTTTATGCTTGCATGGCCTTTGTTATCTTCATAAAGGCATCAATTTTAGCATATGAGAATTCCATCTTGCTAAGTCCAAAAGTGGCTAGGATAAACTACTCGTATTTATACTATCTTTACATTATGATTGAAGAATAAGTCCCTATATCCTAAAGGCCTAAAAGAGGAATTCAAAACTTATCTTTACAACTATATAGTACTAGTCTATAGGCATCCAAAGTGCTCTTCATATCACATCTTGGTCGATGAGCTACTCAAAATGAGATCCATGCTTTTTTTATTTTTGTGCAGGCCATTCATTCTCATAAAATTCCTTGATAAAAGTGTTTAAAGTAAAGTATGGCTTACGAAATTACCTTAATTGCTCTTAATATGTTTTTTTCATCTAAATGGTTAGCACTTATGCACATCTAGTAAAATGCCCTTTTTCCACTTCATCGACAATAGTTCAATGATTTTATGGTTTCAACCAATATTGTAGGAAAAGGATTGATTTGATAACCAAGCTAATCAAGGAAATCTACTATTTTGACATCAATATACCCTATTGCTTTTGGAAATATCACCATCCTACAAATAGTCAATGCCATCAAATCCATTACCTTTTCAACACCCCAATGCTTGTATGTAAGATCATGAACAATAGATCAAGGTATGCCAATACTTTCACCCTTTCCTTTTACCTAGGCATCAATAGTTTGGACATCAACTACCATCAACTGAGCAAGTTTTTTTCAAGAACCTATCTTTTTATTTTTTTAATATATCTTGGCACGATTAAAAAAGTCCAAGTGAAGTAGAGTTGAATATTCTTCAAAGGTTTGCAATATATCAACTTCATTAAACACAAAGTAATGATATGAGGGGTCCCAAATTTACATCATGGCTTTAATAAACTTATCATCAATAGTGACTAAGAGTAGTGAAAGATCCCAAAACATTTTTTGGATGGCTTCACTGATAGTAACATCCTATTGGTTCCAAATGTTATCCAAATCACTGAGATTATTCCATTTAAGATTGCGATGGATTCGAGTTGGGAGAGCAAACACATAATCAACCAGCAAGCAATCACCTCCCTTAAGGTAAGCTTCCTTAGACTTTATTTTCAGGTCAATAGAGGACTTTGTTAGGTTTTCTATGGATGTAATCAAGATTTTTTTATTAAAATTATTTTGTGACAATCACTCATTATGATAAATTTGATGATGTAAATGCATGAACATATAATGAAAAGAAAAAAAATTAGTAAATATAATATATATAAGGAGCAAAATACAATTTTACAAGTAAAATAGTAAGAAATATTCCTTCATGTGCCTTATTTAGAATTTTTTATATAAAAAAAGGCAGGGTCTAAATTAGGTTTAGATTCTTATGATTTATTTACATAATGGGTTCAAAGGTTTGACAATCTAAAGGCTCACAAATTGTACATTACATCATGATCTATTATAGATTAGTAAGGCACATTAATCTTCAACCCTCATTATCGCCTCAAACGAGACGGTTCAATTCGAATGAGAGTTTTTGCTAGCTCATACATGTCGTAATGGCTTTGTGTCCGCCCGACGAATTTGGAAATGAAATAAAAAAAATAACGGAGTTGCTACCAATATTTTTTTAGCTAGGTGTGATTGGCCACCTACTAAAACATATAATTTTAATAAAGTTTTAAAATTAATTAAAATTTATTAAAAAGATAATTTTACGATCTGCGAAACAGTCTGGGTTCTGGAGTCGATTACACGTAAGGAATGATTAGCACCTCCACAGCGCCCGTTAAAAATGGTACCAATTAACAACGTGTTATCCTTTGATTTTGATAAAAATAGTCCAATTTTCGATGTTCGAAAAAATAATTTTCTTGATTTTTTATTTATTAGAAAAAGAAAATTTATTCTCGAGAAAAATAAATTAAAACCTTTTTATTGAAATAATTCTTAAAATATTCCAGTACGTTGGTAACATTAGAAAAACTTTTTCTCACCTAGAGATTTCTTAGGCATCGCTTCTCGAAATACCTAAGAATCTTATCCTCAGAGGCTCGAATTTATTTTTCGTAAAAAATTGTCATGCATGCAATGCAAAATGTTACCATGTTTATGCACACATTTTATTTTCTTTTGTTAGAAATTTTTTAATTATTTTATTAATATTGTTATTTAAAACTGAAATTTTGAAGAAAAAAAAATTTAATTATATTGAAGATTTTCTATAAATATTCCAATACGCTGGTAATATTTTACAAAAAATCTTCTTGTCTAGAGATTTCTTAAAGCATCTCTACTCGGAATACTTTTAGAATCCCATCATCGGATAAAATTTCTTTTCTCCTCATTTTTATTACTTATATTTTTAATATATTAATCAATTTTTATTTATTACTATTTTATAACCCAAAAAAGGAAAATTTTTATTTTTATTGAAATCTTTTTTATAAATACTCTAATACACTGGTAATATTTTTAAAAAAATCTTCTCACTTAGAGATTTCTTAGGCATCACTACTCGAAATATCTTTAAATCTCATTGTCAGATAAAAATTTCTTTTTCTCTCATTTTTTATTACTTAGTATTATTATTAAATTTATTTTTATATTATTTTATTTTTGAAGTTTATTTTAAAAATTAATAAAATTATAAAAAAATTTAACCACACGTTTCATTATTTAATCTAACAAATATAAATATTTTAATATGCATAAATATTAATAAAATAATATATAAAAATTCAAAAAAAATTTTTTTTACTTGAATCGAATCAGTCAATGGTCCGATCGACGCGCGGTTCAGTTCGACAGTTCGATTTGGCGGTTTGGCTCGGTCTGGGTGGCTCAGTGGTTCGGGCGTGATTCGGTTTGGTCTGGTTCTGTTCAGATGGATCGGTCAAGGGCTGAAAGAGAAACGGAGCGTCGGGTCGGGTGCACGGACCTCGGGTCAGGTCACGGGTAGACGCGCTGATCCTTAGAGGCTAAAACAACGTCATTTTAGGCATTTATTGAAATGATATCGTTTTGGTTTTCACCATTTGTATAAAAGGTTTAAATTTTTTTTTTCAGTCATTTTTTCGTTTCTCAGAAAAAAACGTCCCCCTTTTTTTTCTCTCTTTTTTTTTCTTCAGCAAACCTTGTCCATCGCGACGGCCACCGCAGTCTTCGCCAGCGGTGAGTTCTGGCCATTGTCGTCGGTGTTAAAATTTTTTTTAAAATACTCACAAACTCTTTTCGATCCCCTGAACGCAGATCCAACCTTATTTTCACCAAAAAAAGGTCCCCACTTTCTTATATCTGCTTTCAAAGTTTCGGTGAGACTATTTTTTCTGTATTCTGACCCTTTTTTTTTTAAACTGACCCCCTTTTTTTCTTATTCATGCAGGAAGCTCGGCGATGGGTTCTTCCTTACGGTGAAGACTATTTTATTTTTTTATTTTTTTGTTAGTTTGGCAGAATCTCCATCCTTCCTTTTGTTTGGTTTGGCTAGGAGCTCTATTTATAGAGCTTCAGCCATGTGTGTGCTTGAAGTAAGGGCATGAGGCTCAGCATAGGGTGTAAGCACGAGCCTCATGCCTTTTTTATTCGTTTCTATCTTATTTGACAATTTGTCAATGGGATGAGTAATTAGAGGGGTGAAAGGTAGGGTATAGTGATCAGAAGGGCAGGGTATAGGGTCTGGTGGCAGTGGTGCCAGGAAAGGCACCACTGCCATCCTCGATTTTTCTATTATGTTCTATTTTTTTTTGTATTTTGTTTTGCATTTTGTATTATTTTTGGTATATTTTTTATTATATTTTGTATTTTGTATTTATATTTCGTATTTTATATTTCTGGATAAATTAATGTCCACAATACAAAGATTATCACCTCATAAGAGTGTAGGTACTTGCTCCCTCCTAAGAAAAAATAAAACTTAGATCTGCAGTTTATACATGAATGCATGTGTAATGTGTATAAAAGAACATACAACCCAAATAATCAAATAACTTGGTATACATGAAAAATAAAAATCTACAAAATAAAATAAATTAGTACACATAAAAATCATAAGTTATAAAAAAAAAAAGATAGGTTAATACACATGAAAAATCATAAATAATCACATAATAAAATCATCAAAGCAAGACTTAAGATAACACATAACTAACTAATGGCTTGAATCTCTAATATCTCTAATGGAGTCACCAAACTATCATAACGTTCAAGTCTAAGAACTTACCCATTTAACACAAAAATATAGAGTCACCATCAATTTTTTTTTATCTAGGTATAATTTGTCACCTATGTGAATCTATACTTTTTAAGGTTACCTTAGGCTTGACTAAAGGTCTCCAAAAAGAATTAGGTTCTAGTCTACATTAATAAAACTAAGTTTGGAAATCAGTTACGTGTAGAAAAGGTTTTAACATCTTATAATGCCTAAAATTGGTATCAAGTTAATTACATGTTATTTTGTTTAAACCTTAATCAAATATGGTTTTTTTTAATTAATTTCTATATTTAAATATTGAAAAAATTCTTCAGACTTTTACCAAAAATTTTTTTTTCTAACCTCAAGAGTATTCAAGGTAAACTCATTGTTCACTTGAAAAGGTTTTGTCTTTGGATTCATTAAACATCTTATGAAAAATCAAATTCTTATTTATTTATTTATTTATTCACAAAATAATGTATACAAAAATACTATAAAAAATATCATGCAATAATATCATAATTAAAATAGGCAAAAATAAGAAAACATGCACAAACATCATGCATATAAATGAAATCTATGCAAAAATATCATGCAAAAATATCATAATTATGCAAAAATAAATAAAATCCATGCAAAGTATCATGCAAATATATCATAATACAAATCATGTAATAAATATAAAAATCATGCAATAAGTATCATTATAAAAATCATGCAAAAAATATCATAATAAAAATCATGCAAAAGTTTCTTTCTTTCATTTTTCCTTATCACTTTTAATTAAGTCACAATTAATAATGAATAAAGAAAATCATAACAAATATATATATATATAATAGAAAGTAAAATAAAACAAAAAACAAAAAATAAAATCAAAATAGAAAAAATAAAGAAAAAATAAAAATTACAACAGGGGCAGGTTGTGAGGTGAGTTGACATGTGGGTCATCAGGTTTAGGCACAGATCCAAACCTACAAAACAACATCATCCAAGCTTAGTATAAAAGCCAAAAATAAGTCTCTTTCCTCAAATCTCCCCTCTTCCTTCTCTCTCTAGTGCAAAATTACTTTAACCTCTGTCTAAAAACAATCACTGAGAAATTCAATAATCTTAGAAAATGACCACCAATTCCAAAATTTGGCAATGAAAAATTCAAATGATGCAAGAAAATTCAAATGAAACCTAGAAAATCCCTAAAAGAATCCAACCATCATCTTTTCCTTTGACCACGTGAAACTTACTAGAAAAATCAAACTTTCATTGAAAAATTCAAAGAAAACCTAGAATAACCTAGGAAAGAACCCAAACATTCCCCTTAAGAAATCCTAGAAATTCCAAAAACCAAAAATTAAGTACAACTCCAAAAATCCCAAAAAATTCAACTTAAATTCCAAAAATCCAAAAAACTTGAACGAACTCCTAACTTTTTCAATAAATTTCCAAAAGATCAATCACAAAAACACCATAAAGATTGAACCAAATTTCCAAAAAATAAAACTGAAACTTAGAAAAATTTTTTTGCTTTAGCTACTATGCATTGTATGCTAATTTCTTGTTTGCTTGTTGTTTGCTCATTGCTTGTTGTCTTTCTAATTGCAGATTTAGGTTCTCTATATAGGGATCAAATCCCTTTTAATTTGGAAAACTTCAAATTCAACTTAATCTTGACAAAATTAGAATTTAATTCTTAAAAAAATTGTCTTTTTCTTTTCAATGAATTGGAGCCCAAGTTTTCCAAAATTAACCTATGTTCAATAGTCTTGGATCTTTGCAAAGATTGAATCTGCCTAACTTTTTTTTTATTAGTTTCTTCTTCTTTTAATCACATGTTGGAAATAAAGTAATAATAAAAAAATAAAATAGAAATTAAAAATAAAATAGAAAATAATAAATAATAAATAATAACAATAATAATGGATTAAAGTAAAAAAATAATTTTGAGCATTTTTATTTTGGAACTAAAATTCAACTTTACAATTAAAGCTCACTTGCACGATCCATCATCAAAATAAAATTCAAAACCGATTACATGTAGAAAAAAAATCGGACAAAATAAGATATCTATAAATGCAATATCCTTATATTGTAAAATAATTTGGCTAAAAGGATAATTGTCTTCCAATGGTCTTACAACTTTGTTAACAGCTACCGATGAATTTGATTCTATAATAATCTTCCTTAACACATTTGTTTCAAGCCAATTTCAAAGTTTCTAAAATAGTATGCAACTTTGCCTTTAGAATACAATTTCTGCCAAGTTTCAACATAAAGCCAAATAACCTCAATCCTCCAATATATTGACAAATGCCTCCCACCGTAAGTTCAACGGGATTTATAGTTGCAGCCTCATCAACATTGAACTTGACAAAGGCATCTGGTGCCTTATCCCTACTTATCAACCTTTGTTGTTTCAACCACCTACCTGTTGCAACAGCCTTATGCTTCATATAATCTCTCAGGCTATGCGCTATAATGGCACTATCATTTGAAGACCTAAAATTTTGAATATTTAAATTGTGTAACAAATTTTGATATGGTCTTCATTTTTCCGAAATTTATTTTTCTAGATTAACCTTGGTGACTTAACATCATTTGTTGTCAATAGTGTGTAATCTATGGATAAATTGTTGGATTTTTAAATTTCAATAACCAAGTTGAATTCTTTATATTCTCAAATGAAAAAAAAAAAAAAATGTTTGTTGGATTCTATTTCCATGGTCAGCCAAACGTGAGAATAATTGATGATGTAGATTAATTTCTTTATCTTTTCTTTCCTTTTATTTACTAAATAAGTGGTTTTTTCATAAATATTAGAAAATTATTTTCATTTTTAATGTAATAAATAATTACACTAAAATTCTAAAAAATAATTATTTTAGTTTGTAAATATATATGTAATCATAATTTATTTAGAGAATTTAAATTTGAAGCCTAATGGATAGAATAATATAAAATTATTATTGAATCAAATATTAAAACACAAAATAAATGTATATCTGTTTCTTTTTTAATCAACAAAAGTGAATATCTTAAATTCGAATAAAGCAAAATATAATCCTCAATTGAAGAAAAAAAAAAGGAAAAATTAAAAGATTGAGGGTTTAGCGTTAATTTGGCTTGCATGGCGGATAGCCAATGAGTATGTCCTTTTGTGGAATAAGCTTGGCCTCAAAGGAAAGATTAGAGTAAGATATTTTTGTTAGACTGAAGTTACAAATTCAATAAACTTTGGTTGTTGTTGCTGTCGAATAAGGCAAATGATGGTGGGGGAAGAATTGATTGGGTGGACCACCGACACGTGCCGATTTGCACCGACTTTTCGAAGACACCGTTAAGCTGTTGACATTGTGACAATGAAACTGGTCGACCCTCACAATTATCATTTCTTTTTTCTTTTTGTTTTTCGTTTTTTTTTGGGGGGTTGGTGTGTCCACCGAAAGTGAAACCCTAACGTGGAAGACTTGCATATTTTACTGCGCACATTTTATGTACACCACTACTTTCACTCTCAAGTTAAGCTGCTAAATGCTTCTCTTTTGGCGCCCACTTTATAAGGTTCATTTTTCTTTTTTAGTAAGTAATTTTTAGAGTTTATTTTGAACATTTGAAAATATATAAATTAAGATTTAATTTAAATTCAATTAATTAATATAATTATTTAAAAAAATTTACTAATATATAATATAATATTAATTTTTACTTTGACTATTTATGAATTTATGATATTAATAAATTTAATTAATTATGAATAATGTATTTCATGTTTTGTGTCATTTAAAATTTTGAGTTTAAATTCATATTTACTTTTAATTAATTATGAATCAAATTCAAAATAAAAAAAATGAACTATTCTTGAATTTAATCATTTATCAATTTATAATATTCATGAATTCAATTAATTGTGAATAAATATATTTAGTGTTTAATGTAATTTAAGTTTAACATATTTATTAAATAATATAAATACACATGAATTATCATGATGATAACTTACTTGACTCACCAATACAAATAATGTTACCTCTATATTATTATATGAAGAATCTAAAAACAAAAAACAAGATAAATTATAAGTCAATAATATACCACACTTTTTTTTTATTATAGTATTTATTTAAACATAATTTCTTATGTTATTATAATTTAAAAATTATAATTTATTATTATACTTTAATTTATTAATTTGTATTTTAATATTAAAATATTTTTTAAAAAATTCTACAATAATAGGCAAAATGTGACGCCAATTAATAATAATTTATTGATAGTCTTTTTTATTGCTTTGTGGTTAAGATGCATTAGCATACGTGGTAGTGTAGGATATTTTAAGTTATGTGAAGAAGTCAACATAAAAAAAGGTCGGTTTTCGTTGGTCAAAGAATTCCCCCCAAACCTATTTTCATTAGCATTGATGAATGAAAAAGCAAAAGGTGATGGGACAGCTTCGTTAAAATCAAAACCTAGTCCAAACCCAATGGCCAATGGTCCACTGCTGCCTACACGGCTATACGTGGCTGCTATCCTAGCTAGAATTTACTGAAGTAAAGCTTTACTTTGGTAAAGAGGTAAAGCAACAATACAGAATTGTATTTTTCTGTATTAATAGATGTTATTTTTTATGCTTGAGAATAATATAAATTGATGATTTTTTTATACTGTATATATTTTGGCAGGTGTCGTTTGATAAATTTTCTAAAAAAAAGTGTTGAAGACAAAAAAAAAAATAAAGAAGGAAAAACCAAAATAAAAAATATATAGTAAAAAGGTTTCGTACTATTTTTATTTTATCCTTATTTTTCTTTTACCAAAGATGTAAAAACCTTTTGCTTAAGTTTAAATTAAACAAAATAGAGATTAAGAAAAGAAAAGGAAATAACAAAGAAAAAGCCCCAAACTTGTTTTAAATATTAAAACCATGAAAAGCTCAAAATATATGTCATTTTTATAAAATTTTAAAAATATATAAATTTGTTCATAAATTTTTATTATTTGATATATTTTTAAATTTTTTAGGCTATAATTTCTTGAAAAAATATAAAGAAAACAAAACCAAAAATTGTGAAAATGAACAATGAGAAAACAAATTAAAATAAAGAAATAAATCTGTATTTTCATTTACTATTTTTCCTTTTAAATAATAGTATCCTTCTTTCTCATTTCTCTCTTAAAAAAAGAGTTCCAAAGTTTATCCTCAATTTAAAAAAAAAAAATCAGTCACTAAATATATATGCTTAATAATTTTTTCTTTAATTATACTAAATTATATTTTTTTTGAAGATGTTTTAAAAGAAAAAAATTAAATATAAATGAATAGCATAATGTTAAAAAAAATTTAAAAATCCAAAAACCTATATTTTTTAATTTTTATTCTCCATTTTTTTTTTTTTGGTTTTCTTGCCATCTTTCTCAATTTTTTTCTTTTCTTTCCCTTTTTCTTTATTTTACCTTTACCTTTAGGATAAAAAATATCTTTAAAATCAATTTTTTATTTATTGATTTCCCTATTATACAATCTGTCATATCCTTAATTTTAATTAACTAATAATAAAACAAAAAGAGCTTAAGTTTGCCTATTTCTAAATTGCATCTAATTAAGTTGCATCTAATAATAATAGAAAAGCTTCAATTTGTCTGGTTTTAAAATCTATCTTGAAATTGGGTTTAAACAAAAAAAAAAATGATAATAAAAAGGAATTAGGGTCAAATTTAATTAATTTTAATTAATTATTAATAAAATAAAAAGAGCTTAAATTTGCTTATTTTTAGAAATGGCTTCATTTTGCATCAAACTACATTCTCATGTTAAAACCCTAACCTTATGCCCTCATAATCCTTTTTCTTTTTTCTTTTTTTTTCATCTCAGCCGTTTATGTCTCTTCCTTTTCTTTTCCACCTCACCAACCTCCATACTCACCATCCAATCTAGCCTTTGCCGATAGCAGTGCTCTTGTTCATTCCTTTTTTCATTTTTGGCATCGTTTTTTATTTTCAAATTCTTTTTCCCTCTTTGTTCCATTTCTTTTCTTTTATTTCATTTGAAAAGCCTTCACTCTACTATCGAATCTCTTATTTTGAGAGAGATCTAAAAAAAATATTTTTAAATAATTATTTTTAGACCAAGAGGCTGTTTTGGAAAAAAAAAAAATGGCTTTTTCATTGTCTAGAATCTTCTCTTTCTTTTTTTGGGTGTGATTTTTTTATTTTTTTTTGCCACTTTTACTTGTATTTATGATTTTGAAACTATTGAAAAAATATTTTTTTGTGAAGAATTTACTAGTTGTATTTTTCTGTGGGGATTTAGTTTTTTTTTTTTTTTAAGAATTTCATTTTTTTTATTTAATTTTTTAAAATTTTTCGGCAACTGACTTTTTTTCATGATTTTTGTTTTTTGTTTTTTTTATAAGTTTAGATTATGATTTTTTTTAGTATGATTGCTTTCCAATAAATTTGTTGCATTTTTAACCTGATTGGGGCTTGCAAAATCATAAAACCCAAACAAACCTCCATCTTTCCATTCTCGTCGATTCCATTTTTTCTTTTTTGTGATTTTTACTATTGGTTGGTGTTCAATGTTGTCTATTATCTTTGATTGTTGTGTTGTGTGGCATTGAAAATTGGGTTTGTTTACTGAATTGTCTATTGCTTGCTTCTAATTCTATGTCGCTTGAATGTTAATTGGGAAAACCATCGCCACTGGAAGTAGATGAACGATCAAATGCAAGTTATTCGTTAATTTACACTCAAATGAACAGTAAAATTGCTGATGTGACAATAAATTGAAATTTGGGGTGTTCAGGATAACTTTTATATTTTGTATAGATAGAGGTATTGATTAAATGCAGTTCAATGTTAAAACCAAGTTGATTTGAACAAATCTTTTTTTGCTCCTTAATTAATTTTGTAATTTTAACTATTTAGTTAAAAAGTTAGGACTCAAGAGTTATAATGTTTAATTAATTAATTGATGGTATGGCTTAAAGGATAATTAAATATTGACTTGTAAGCTTTTTTATTATGTAACTAATTAAGTAGCTATTGGTTGATAAAAATATTTATGTCAATTTTTTTTCTTTTAAGCTACAATTAGTTTTGATTGATGTTTAAGTTATTTAGGGCTCTCATCATCATTTACTTATTAAAATTTAATATGAAATATATTAATTCCAATAAAAAATTGTTTTAGACATATCATCCATCTTAATTTTTTTTTAAGGAATCTTAAAATGTTAACTATTGGAGATTGAAAAACTTGATCTACTAACTTGATTATTGAATTAAGTATATTAATAAACTAAGCCTAAGGTCAAACTACACATAAAAATTTGATTATACATTTGTTTTTTATAAAAAAAATGTTGTTTTCCTAATTATTTTTAATATTTTTTTATATATAATTGAAATTCAAAGCTAAAAAAAAAATACATAGATTTATCAAAAGAGAATAAAGTATACAATAATGAATTGCATATACTAAAAAGAAAATACTAACAGATTTCTTAAAAATTCCTTTAAAACTCATTTCATTGGTTTAACCTAAAACATCTAGATATAAATCATACATTAGTTTTGCATGACAAAGATTCTTAATTTGTATAATGTGATTGATAAGTGTAAACTGCTTTTATGCAAAGATTGGAATTGTAGAACTATACATATTTTTTGAGAAACTAAAGCTCTGATTGCTTATAGAAGATATCTTTTATTTTTTTTTTTACTTTTATTTTCTAAAAGTAATTTTCATTCTTTATTTTCAAAAATTTGAAAAACATGTTTGGTACACAAAAATGAAAAATTATTTTCAAAAATGAAAATTATGAAAATGTGTTTAATATCTGCATCTTTATAAATAAAGTAAATTGCTTTAAGAGAACTTAACTAAGTATGTAAAACACTCAAAACATAAACATTACATAATATAATGGGCATAACATTATAAAAAAATTAGGAGAAAAATCAAATGTACTGTTTAAAAGAGATTTAGTAATCCAAATCAAGTCTTTTGCATAGAAAAACCAAGAATGAAGTCTTTTATTTCTTCGTTGACAACCATATCAAGTGTAGCATGCCCATTTGCATCCTTAACATTATAACTTGCTCCAACTCTCAACAACTTTTCAATTTTCAACTTGTCACCTTTCGAGTCAACTAGCATCAACAAGATGTCAATTGGGTGAATGTTTTGGTTCAAAAGAGCTTCCATCTTATCGTAGGAACCTTAAATAGCAACCATTCTAATATAGTTGAAATACTGTAAGAAAAAATAGCAAGTCAAATAGAATAAATAAGGAAGGTTGCCCGATTTAAAAAAAAGTAAAGTTTGGTTTATCATAATGAATTCAAGCCACAAAACAAGGATTTTCTCCCCTTTCAAAACCAACTGCTTCATTACTATAATCAATGCTATCTTTTACAATAATCAAGTATTGCAACATTGATAGTACTTTCTAGAACAATGGCAAGTAAGAAGAAAAAGTGCCAAGATAACTAATTACTTTTGTCATAGGAATTGACATTCATAATAAATTACAATGATGTTGCAATGTGCTTAACACAATCATCTAAAGCATTTTATAGTTTTTTCCAATCAAAGTTTACAAAATGTTTTTGTTATTTTGACAATTACACTTGTTCTGTCATTTCATACACTATGTATCATCTTTTTCATATTTCAATTCATGGGTTATGATATCTATGTAAACCATGCTCATATCTTGACAAGGTTTATGGGTATATGTTATTTTACACATCTTTCAAGCATAAAAAAGGGGAAAATGCAAAATGCAAAATTGATTTAAAAGAATGTAATTTTAGGTAATCTCACAACAATCTCTAATAGCTAGCTCAACCAAGAAATTCCATTATGCTTGTAATTCTATATCAAATAAAACTAGTACCATAAAAAAAGTCAATGAAACACTAGAGATTTATCTATTAACATTCATATTTCCATTTTATGGTGTTGATATAATTGCTAAAAACCACTCAAGAAGTTCATGAATATTAATCCTTTATATATGTTTGTGATGACAAATGATCCATCTCAAAGCATAAAAAGAGACATGTTTTCTACTTTTTCATATAGCATATAACATCCTTCATTTTCAAGAAGTTGAATTAATAAAAAGTAAGAACTAGAAAAAAAATATTAAACAAAGAGATGCAAGACTTGCAAATGTTATATTCATTGTCTATTTAACATTTAAATAATACTGTCTCACCTCAACTTCTAAGAGCTTTAAAGAACAATTAGATTATTGTCAAGTGAGGGAAACTAAACAGTAATCCTCCAAGTGAATTTTAGAGCCAGTTATGGTTTTTATGCTTGATATCATTCAAATCTTGCAAGTTTCAATCCAAATATTCTTTTGTGAATTCTTAATTCATGTTTTTTTAATTTTGGAAAAGATCACATTCAAACTCAATCCACAAAATTTTTAAAAAAATCCAGAAAGGTTCGGTTAGATTCAATAGCAGAGTTGAAGCTTGGTGAATGACAGCACTTGAAGACTTTTCTCTCCTAACTGGGTGATCAGTCCAATCTTTTTTCACTTTGTATTTTTTAATTCATGTGTTTACTTTCTTAGATTCAATTGCTTGCTCTTAATTTCATGTTTTTCAATTCTGTTTGGCTAAATTTTGTTTAATTACTCTGTTTTTGTTCTTTTATACATGCAATTTTTTATCAAATTCATTGAGCTAAATTTTTTATCTTTTTTTTCAATTCTGTTGTTGAATTTGATAATATAGATCTAATTTAAATTGATCTATAGAATTGTAGATCTAAATTTTTTTCCAAGCTCAGATCAAATTTCTAAATATGCAATTTTAGCTAGTTTTTCTTATTGATTCTTGTGAGTTACTTTTTCAATTACTTTTCAATTGTGTTTTGATTCATGTTATCTTGCTCTTTTCTCAATTTATAAATTGTTTAGATCATTTTTAGGTAGTTTCAAAAGCATATTTCCTTTAGAAGTTATTAGGTAGTTGATTTCGGTTAAGAAGTTTCAGTGAAGAAGTTAGTTACTTTCGACTGCTATTTGTTAATTGCTATTTGGTTAACATTTGAGCCTTCAATTTTTAGTTTTTTAGTTTAGATTTACATTCAAAGTATGTTAGATTCAATTCAAAGTACTTTAGCTATTGTTTTGATAACTTTTTCATGAATGCTTATTTTACATTTAGTGAACTTGCTTTCTGTTATTTGCATTACTAGTTTTTGGTTTTCCATTATTGTTGTTGCTAGTTTATTTTTGTATACTTCTTTGAATCAACTTTAGATTGGGTGTGGCGATAGTAGGTATTTAGACTAAGTCTTTTTAACATGCAATTTTATATAAGTTTTGAACTTATCCAATGTTTGATTTTTAGAATGCATCAAGCAAACATAACAATATCTTAAATAATCATCAATTAAAGTTACAAAATACTTTTTACCACTAATTGATGGAGTACTATGCAAATCACATATATCACTATGTATTAGTTCTTGGATTTTAAAACTTCTTTTAGCTTTATGAAAATGTTTTCTAGTAATCTTTGTTAGCATGCATGTTTTATATTTTTCATCATTTCTTTTAATACTTGAAAATAAACAAGACTTAGACATTGCATCCATTCTAATATAATAAGCATGTCTTAATCTATAATGCTAAAGATCAAAAGAATCAAGTAAAAAAAAAAACATTTTTCTTTTTATTGTTAATAATAATAGCAAGTACATTGAGTTTGAACATGCCATTATAGGTATAAGTGTTTTTCACAAATGTACCACCCTTAGACAAGATAAACTTGTTTGCTTTAAACATTAACTTAAAACCATGCTTATTAAGAAAACTAGCGGATACAAAATTTTTCATAACTTCTAGAACATACTAAACATTTGTAATTGTTAATGTCTTTACAAATGTAAATTTCAAATCAATGGATCATTTACCTTTAATTTTAGTTGTAGATAAATTTTTCATGTATAGCACATTGCCTTTTTCTTAACATTGCTTTGTTGGTACATACAAGCTTAATGGTGCCAAAATCTTTTCACCATGCCTCTTTGTCTTCAATGACATTGATTTCAAAATTCATTTCAACAAAATTATCTTTAGTTGCATAAGGTACATCTTTATTCTTTTTTATTACTGGATAATTTTTATTGAAGTGACATTGCATTTCGCAATAGCAACATGTTTGTTTTTTAAATTTTGTGGCCTTTGGTGAGAGTTTCTTTCTCATTATGGATATAGATGGCTTGACATCTTCCAATATATTGCCTTAGAAGAACTAGCTTTCCTTTTTTTTTTTTCATTCTCCTTATAATATTGCTTTTTTAGGTGAAGATAACATGCATGATTTTCAAGATTAACATCTTTTTGTTGTGTGTTTCAATATTTTCTTAAAGTCTTTTCGTGATGGAAGAAGTTTGTCAATAATGGAAAACACAACAAATGGCTCATCCATTTCTATATTATATTGTTTGAATTTATTCGAGGTAGTCTAAATTTCAAGAAATTGATTCATGACCGACTTAGAATTAGTCATTTTATACATGTTCCATCTTGAAACTAAAAATTTTTTGGATATAGCATATTTTTTGTATACCTTGCATCCAACTCATCTCATTTTTTTGTTGAAGTGCATGAAATGTAGGTATCAAATAAAAAGTTTGACATACCATTTAAAATATAGCCCATGCATGTGTAGTCATTGTTTTCCTTCTTTTTCTTTTTGTAAGTTTCATTACAAGATTCATCATCTCTTTTCCAACCTTGGAATAGTGAGAACATATGCAATCTTTAGTGAAGACATGAGGATATGCACATTTTGTTGTCACCTTAGGAAGTTGCTGCCATCAAACCTTTCCAAAATTGGTAATTGGTTGCCATCCTCTTTATGTAATTGAAGTTATCCATGTTGCAAATTAAGCTTTAAAAGTGCTAGAAAAATACAATGTTTGAGAACATAATATAAAACGTACTAGATTGTTCAATATGTGATCTTCTTATAATCTTCTTATTGTATCTCTTGTTGAACAAAAGAAATATTCAATCATGAATGAAAATGTTTTCAAAACGTGCTATAAATGCCACTTTCCTTAACAGTTATTTCGGTTTCTATCAATTACGATATGCAAAAGAGATTGGATTGAATAGCCTCAAAAATACAACAAAACTTATGTTTAGTTTACTTTGCACTAAAAGAACTAAACCATTAAACACTCCTTAATAAGATATGGAAATATGTTATTTTTAACAAGGTTTTTTACAGCAAATAATGCTAAAGAAACTAGCTTTTATTTGAGAGAAATGAGAGAAAAGAAAAGAATTTGGGAATTAACTTTGATGTGCAAATGAACTTACATTAATCTCTATTTATAGAGATTTAATCCTTAAGTTGTGACTCTTTAATTGTGCTATTTTAATAAAAAAATCACTTTCTTTTAGTTATAAATATGTCTCTTTAAAAAATTATAAATATATTTGTTCATTTGAATAATAAAACTAATCAAACAAAGAGAGATTATTTTTTACATTTTTAGAAATTATAACTTTTCACGTAGAGTAGTCAATGGTTCCAACTAGGTAATCCATTACCCCTTTGAAAATACAATTTTCAAAATGCTTTTAAGGACAAGGTAGTCAACTTTTCATTAGAACAGTCGACTACTTTTACATTTTTTAATGTAGTCCGAATGTATCTTATTTGTGAGCAGTCGACTCCTTTCAATCTTTAGAAGAGATTCCACATTCAGCATTCTTTAAGCAATTGATTTCTATTCAAGAGTAGTCAATTGCCATGGCCTTGATTAATTTTCAGAAGACTTTTATATATTTGGTAGTTGATTTCTTGAGGGTTAAGACTTAATTCCACTAATTTTCAATAGTAGCAATCAATTATTTTATGAAGGTAGCTGTTTGTTATCTCATATAGAAACTTTGTTTAGCCTATGTTTGTTAAAGCAATTGACTCCATGTCTTAGGGAGTTGATTGCTCTTCTTGGAAGCCTAAGGTAGTAGACTCTTTCAAGTATGACAATCAACTATTTTCATGTAAACTCTTTTCAATATAATTCTTTTAAGTATTTAGAATTATATCTTGGAACCATTATCAAGTTAAATAACTTAACATGATTTCTCTTTTGATTATTTAAATTTACTTAATCACTATTTTCATTATTTTAAAAATATTTGTAACAAAAAACACCGTAGATTTTAATCTAAAATATTTTCAACTTATTTTTTAAATAATATTTATTTTTCTTATTTGTGTAAAAATTTTACCAACCAATTTATGCCTATAAAAATGATAGATTTGTGCATGTTTTTATTTCAAATTTAAATTGTCAAAAAGAATAAAAAATTCCATACTTTATAAAAAGATTATGTAATTAGTAATTCTAAAAGATCATGTAATTAGTAATTCTACCATTGATTTAAAAGTTATCGTATTCTTAAAGTTTTAATGTTGTCATAGTAACATTTTTCTTTTATAATTTTATAAACTTGTTATTTTTTGTTAATATATTTTTTGTATCATAGAATACTTAATATATTAATAAGTATAACAGATTATATCTTATAAAAAAATAAATTAATATAATATTTAATTTATAGTATTAATTTATCGTCTCAAAATCAAATATCAAGATTTATTACTGTTTAAAACCTCCAATGTTAATGGACTTGAGTGATTTTTTGTACAAAATAACGTTAAATTAATTTAATTATTTAATATAATAATTATCTATATACATTATATTACATTAAAAATATTATTTATTATTTTGATTGTATTAACCTAGTAAAGTTTTTATTATTTTTTAAAAAATTAATTATAAATAATGATATTGATATAAACTAAACTAAAAATATCTAAAAACTTTTGGCCAAAAAAAGAAACGTATCTAAAAACTGCAGAGGACAGCGGCATCCTTTTCAACAAAATAAAATAAAATAAAATAAAAATATCATTGGAGTAGAAACTTTCTGGAAAGGGAACCGTCCTAAAGTTCACGTGTTGGAATCTCGGGCTTGACTGCCTCAGCCTGACCTTAAATAATGTAATCTCGTAGCATCGAGAAAGGAGCATCGAGCAACACCAACAGAACTGGTCCTGGTCAATTACCAAAATTTAGAATTAGCCGCGCATTGCAACGCCAGGCGCACCATAGTCTTCTTAAGGCCACCGTCCACCGTCCACCATCAACATTCAACCACACGCTGCCACGCCAGTGTACGGCAACATTCAAATTAAAAGTAACTGTTTTTGATATTTGATATTCTGTCGCATCCCCCCTCCCTTTGCCTCCGTAAATAATTTCTTCTTTTTTGATTTTTTTTGTAGGGGAGAGATTAAGTTACGTAAGCGTAAACTTGATAGTTTTAACTTATTTTATATATTATTAATAATTTAACAAATCAATCATTGAATTTGATAATATAATTGTATTTATCATGCACCTAAAATTTTAAATTAAATTAATTTTTTTTTTGTATTTCAATGAGAATTTTATATTTTTAATATATTTAATGATTAAATTTTTATATCAAATATTTTAGTTAATTTAAAATTTAGCTTATATAAGTTACATACGAAATAAATAAATATAAATCTTATAAAAATTTATAAAAGAGTGTCAAGTTAAATTTACCAGTGGTGTAAATAAATATTCAATCTTCTTTATAATTTACATACATTGAAGATGTAAGTCGGCAATACTTGAATCACTAAATAATAACCAAGTGATATTTGTATTTTGCTCATTCTAAAATGAAAAGTTATCTACGCGAATTATTATGATGACAAATGTATTAAATTATATAGTATTATTTGTGCTATACATTATTTAAAATTAATTAGTTTTTGAAAAAAATAAAAGTTGAGTTGAGAAGTGAGATTGGATTCGGAGGTTGTCCCTAGAACGAGATGCAGGGTACCACAGCTACGCTGTTGAGATTTTACAAAGCCACTGATCAGGCAATTGAACACAAATTCGGAAAATAAAACATCAAAACTCACATAAAAATACCATAGTGAAATGAAAGTCTTATTATTAAATATAAGGAAAAAAAAAAAGAGACGAGAGTGTTAGTGGGGAAGAAGAGCAGAGACAAATTGGGTGGAAACGAAATTAGCAAAGGACCATCCCGTGTGGGGTCCCAGAAAAACCAACCAACCAACCAAGAACAAGGGAGACTTGTACAAATTCTCCACTCCTCTCTATAAATCTTTTCTGGTTCGACTCCCCCCCCTGCTCCCCTGCATTTCTTCTACCTTTCTCAAACAACAGACTCTCCCCCTGCTTTTACGATTTTCTTTTCTCAACTTATCGCTTCTCCAACCAAATCAACTTGCTATTGTTGGATTTGCTTGTTGCATCATGCAAGTTGAGCTCGCTCTCTCTGTGTTGGGAATTTTGGGATGGGTTCAAGAGTCCTGAAATCGTATCTGGTTCTGTTGTTTTGCTTCCATATGTTTTAGCCATTAAATTTTTCTTCCAGATTCTAAAATTCGGTCTTTTTCTTTTTTTAATCTGCTGACCCAATTCGAATCTGGGGTACTCAAGATTATCTTTGTCCACCTTCTTTTTTCCTCTTGACATATACATTTGATTTGAATATTTCCGTAGTAGTTTTTTTTTTTTTTTTATCGTCCCATCCTCAATTTATCAAAGTTTTATTTATATAGAGAGAGCGAGCCAGTGCTTATCAGTATCAATGGCTGCAGCAAAGAATAGTGGCAAATCCAAGAAGGGTGTTGTTGATGAGACAGAGAAGATGATAACAGGCCAAGATTGGGAGATTGACAAAGGCAAGGATCTTGATTTTGGGTTGGAGAGGCGGCAATGGAAGCCAGTTTTAGATGAAGCTTCAATGTCACAAAGACCTCTCAAGAAGATATGTAGCCCTGAACGTCAAGCCCCTGTTCAATCCTCGACTTCTTTGGCTCATCAGTCGCCTTCGTTTTCTGCTCCCTCCTCTGTTTCTACAAGCTTGCCTTCTTCTCTAACTCTTTTCCCGCCTTCTTCTTCTTCTTCCAATGCTTCTTTGCCATCTTCCAGACTTCTTTTTCCTTTTGCTTTTGATGCATCTCAGCAGCCAATCTACTTACCTCAACAATATGGAAATACTCCAACTCTCATGCCAATGTTCCGTCCATCCCTTCAAAATCAGCAACACATGATTTCCTTTAGTCCTCAGCTGCAGCAGCAACATGGTTTTGTTTATCGGCCATTTTTCGCTGGAGAATCATCCCTACCACCTCAGCAGCAGCAGCAACTTCTTCAATATTGGAGTGATACATTGAATTTGAGTCCAAGAGGGAGGATGATGATGATGAGCAGATTGGGGCAGGATGGTAGACAATTGTTTAGGCCGCCAGTGCAGCCTATAAATACTACCAAGCTTTATCGAGGTGTGAGGCAGAGGCATTGGGGCAAATGGGTAGCTGAAATTCGTCTTCCTCGAAACAGGACTCGCCTTTGGCTTGGCACATTTGACACGGCTGAAGATGCTGCCTTAGCCTATGATCGCGAGGCATTCAAATTGAGGGGAGAGAATGCAAGGCTCAATTTCCCTGAGCTTTTCCTCAATAAGGATAAAGATACGTCCACAGCCCCAAGTTCAACAGTTTCCTCTCCACAGACTCCCCATGAAAGTTCAAAGCCAAATCAGAATCAGAATCTCCCACAACCAGAACAGGAAGGCCTAAATTTGCAGTCTGCAAAAATGGAAATGATGCCACCACCACCACAGCCTCAAGGAGAAAATCCGGACAGTGATTCAGGTCTGGGTTCCAGTGAGGCAACAGCTAGTGACGAGGTGCAGCTGACAGCAGAGGGTTCTGGAACAGGGGAAGGTGTTTCTGGTTCTCAGGAATTGGTGTGGGGAGATATGGCAGAGGCTTGGTTCAATGCAATTCCAGCAGGTTGGGGTCCTGGTAGTCCAGTGTGGGATGATTTAGATACCACAAACAATCTTCTTTTGCCCTCAAATCTTCCCTTCGGCAATCAAAATCAGCAGGAATTTAGTGATTCTGACATCGAAAAACAACAACAAGACAATTCTGCTTCTTCTTCTGCTTCTTGCCCAGTGAAACCCTTCTTTTGGAAAGATCAAGATTGATAGGTGATCAGTAGAATCCAGCTTTTTAGTGGTATGGCGTTACAGGACAGACCTATCTGCTTCTACCTTACTTTTCCTTGTCGTTGTGTGCGTGTTTCTATTTTGTGTTCTTGCTGAGGAGGTATTTAGATCAACCACCCTTAGATTTTCTATCACTGGTTGCAGATTTTTCAGGAAACCAGTCTCTGACTTTTCACTCCCCTTTTTTCCCCTAGGCTTAGGTTAGGAGATTTTTAATTTTTCTTTTTTCATATCCTTTCATTCCTCGCTGGTTGCAGATTTTTCATCAAACAAACCTGTGCTTCCTTTAGTAGCTTTCTTATCTCCACCTTGTTTCTTTTTCAAATCATTCAAAATTTCCGAGTCTTTTCCCTCATTCTCTCCCCACTTCATCACACCTGCAAGAAGGTTGAGTATTTTTCAGGCCTTTTAGCAGTGACAACTTATGTTTGCTCATGTCTTTCAGCTTTTGATCTTGCACTATATCACTAGATAGTGTCATTTCATGTTAATAAGCAAGCATTTTTGTAGTTTTTCTTGTCTGTTAAGTAATGTTGCAGATTTTAGTTATAATCCAATTTGAGTTCAGGAGACAGTTTGGTGATCTCCTTCTCAATTGGCCCATCCATCTCCAGCTTTATTTTTCTGCTGGGAGCATGGAATTAAATATCGGATTATGTAGATTTTGCAGTTTGTTTGTTTGGTTTTTTTTTTTTTTTTTTTCTCTCTTTTACCCCTTGTAACAGTAGATGAATGATGAATTAAGCAAATTTGCAGCATTACTGTTAGTCATAAATCATGGTAGTTTGTTCTCTTCTTCAGTAATACTCTTGTTGTCTTTTTGTTGCTTTTGATAAAATAATGTTTTCATTGGGTAAAACTCTTGTTATTGCGTTGTGAAATGCCAAACTTCAAAGTAAATGCTTTAACCAATACCAAGGGAGATTTAGATTGCTAAGCCTTGGCCTACTTAAAAATATCGTAAAACTTTTCAACTCCAGTGCTTGACGGGTGCAGGCCACAACTTTTTAGTCCAAGAAACCAGACTTTAAAAATCATATGCTTAAATGCTAAGAGCGGAGCTGGAACGGCCTAAATTTGTTTTGAGTGGTAATTCAAAAACTAACGTTGAAATTTTATAAATAAAAGAGACATTCCATCAATCAATTTATTTTAAATTGAATGCCGAATGCCAATAATAAAATTTTGACATGATATAATTACCAGCTCTTTGCTTTTTCAGTTTTCAAAATACATTGTTTGGTAGAATCACAATTAACACGTTTTCTACTCAATGTGATGGGATGAAATAGAAGAGTTAAAAAACAAAAAAAAAACAAAAATTCACGTTTCTTAATATTTTAAATTCACCAACTAGAGAATCTTAGTTTATATGAAATTCATATATTAATATCATATTTATTTTATAAAAAATATGTATAATATAAAAATTATTATATTATAATTTATGTTTATTTATCAAATATGAAATTTATTTTAAATTTTTTAAATATATATAATTTTTATTAAAATTTAAACCGTTTAACTTCTATTTTCATATTATGTTTAAAATTATCATATTTACACATGAGTTAACAAATTTTTTTACTCAATAGAGTAGGATCCAAACAAAGAAAAACTACTCAACCGAAAGCTTTAAAAGGAATATTCAACGATTAAAAATGGGATAACTTTCTATCTTCAAAATCCAAGAAATGCTTATAGTTTTTTAGTGTATGGCCTATGGGAATCCAACCGATGAAAGCATATACCGTTTATCACATCTTAATCTTATTGTTAAAAGCAAAGCAACATACTTTTAACTCCACATTAATTACGGAATCAAAGCATATGGAGATAGGTAATATATCGACTTGGGATGATGCTGAAAGGTGGGACCAGTCACCGGCCCATGAGCTCATCCATATATTTCTTATTTGTGACGGCACGATAATGATGAACCAAAGATAAAGAACCTAATATAATTAGAAATCATGCTGTTAACTCAAAAAGAAAATTGAAAATATCTTAGCTTGTTTTGGGTCGGGTGATTAGTATATTTGCTGACATTTCTTTTAAACAAACCCAACTTTGATGTCCCTATGCGGCTGCTGCAATCTTTTTCTTTTTTTCTTTTTTCACATAAACAATTATTAAATTCAGTGGAATGGGTAAAATTTTTTTTTTTTTTTGGTTGGACGGGCGTGGAACTCCTGATGATTAAAAGGATGTGCAAGTAAATGACAAATTTGGATTTGGTATGAGTGCGTTAGCACCACTAATGGGTTTTAGCTGAATTTACAATTTCTAGTTTTTGATTCAGCCTGCCATGCTTCTCCAATATCTTTGGGAAGATATTTAGGCTGCACTTGGAGATATTTAAAAAAAAAAAAAAAACCTAATTGATTGATTAATAATAATGTCACATCTACTTTAATCCCTGTGGACTGGGTTGTTGCATATAAACAGTAGGCCGAAAAGGCCCATAGAATAACTGTTTATACAAGATTTCAGACGGCAATGCCAAAGGCGCTTTGGACCAATGAAAAGCGGAAGAGAAATCTAAACAAATCCAAAACTCGAAATCTCATTGGACATTAGAAGCTGACGTGGCGTGTTCTGTCAAGATGCTGTAAACTAATCTTATCTGTCTCCAGACTTTCTACATAAGGAACAACTATTACCGGTCAGTCCATTTGGCACATATTCAATATCTCGAAGAGCACCGCAAATTAGCTTTGGCAGGTTCATGGCTCTCCGAGCAGCCTCATTACTCCCAGCTACCATCTCCATCCACAAAGAGGTCAGTTGCTAGAAAGTAGGGATACTCGACAAGCTCAATTAGATTATGGCTGTCATTTGATATTTGATTCATCCTGACATGTTATATTGACAGGCCAAATCCAATGCTTGTCTTAATGAGACAAGTCTTTTTGGTGTTTCGTTCTCAACCCATTTCAAAACTGAACTCAGCTCTCCTCTGGCAACAAGTCAGGTAACAAGCAAATATCTTTGTGTCTCCAGAATATATGATTTTCTTGTTGACAGTGAGGGATGAAATTATTGCCGACAAACATCACACATCCGAGCACACTATTAAGAGACAGGTTTTTAGCCTTATTCACACAATTTCATAATCACATGTTTCATCTTGCTTTTCAAAATTGATTCATTGCAAAATCAAGGCATGAAAATTTTTGGACGACTTATACCATGACATCCACAGGGCCGCCGAGGCATTTTATTTTCCCAAACCCAAATGCAGTTAATAGCAGATAAAAAGATGCGTCTTAAGTCAATTGCTGTATAAGTTGAAGTAAATGAATTCAGCTACATAATTAATCCTATAATACTAATTCAGACTCTTTTAGAAATGGTGGAATGAACGGTTAAAAATTTCATCCACAAGTTTCGAATGTAATTCTTATATTAGTTGTTAAGATCACATCAGTTCGAATTCCAATTGTTAGACACAAATACCCAATCCAATTAAATAATTAAGTCAATGAAAATATAATTAAATAATTAATTAATTATATAAAAAATAATAATTTAATATAATTCAACCTAACAAACATATATCTACAAATAAAAAAAAATCTACTAGTTATAAAAAATTATAACTACATTAAAACAATCAACACTCACTCACAATTAATACTTATGGATCATATTATTCTCCTTTAATTTTATAAAATATTTTTAATTTAAACAAACATATTTTTATGTACACTCATTCTTATGTGGATTATTTCAGTTTCTTCTAATCCATCTAAACAAATATAACAATCATCACAACTATGTGCATTTTCTCATTCTTTTTTAGTTTGCTACAAACATTCAAACATACACTCATAAGAAACCTTTTAATTTTCTCTAATCTTATGCGATATCAATCTTATACAATTTTATAATTCTCTTACATTTTTTTTTCATATGTAACTTTATAAATATAAATTTATTTATTATAAATCTATTTCCTTTTAAAATTCTTTTTTTGTAACCTTTTTTTATCAACCAAGTAATATTTAATTAATTCCAAATCGAATCTCTCGTGAGATTTAAAATCTTGGTAATCTCAATTATAAAATTGAAAAATTAAACATTGACAACCGTTGCATGTTTCCCCCACTTGAATTGTCAGTTTTTAGCGTTTGGTACACTTAATGGACTCCGCTTGCAGGAACTTAAGAAAAAGGAAGTACCTGCTGGACTTATTCGAGCCCAAACAGCTGCTACAACTCTAGCAGTCGATCAGGCTGCAGCAGAAGGAAAGGAAGACATTGAGAAAAGGTGTTGCGATAATAACTGGTGCCTCCTCTGGCTTGGGCCTGGCCACAGCCAAGGCTCTCACTGAAACAGGGAAATGGCATGTAATAATGGCATGCAGAAATTTTCTCAAGGCCGAGAAAGCAGCTAAATCGGTTGGCATTACTAAGGAGAATTATACCATATTCATCTCGACCTTGCCTCACTTGAAAGTGTGAGGCAATTTGCGGATAACGTCCGTCGCTGGGGCAGGCCACTTGATGTCCTGGTTTGTAATGCTGCTGTATACCTACCTAGTGCTAAGGAACCAACTTACACCGCTGAAGGATTTGAACCAAGTGTTGGAACAAACCATCTTGGTCACTTCCTCCTCGCAAGGCTACTCCTAGATGACCTGAAGCAGTCAGACTACACATCAAAGCGTCTCATTATTGTTGGTTCCATCACAGGTACCAACCTAGCTCTCACTATGCATAATTAAGGGTAATATTGGACCAGTTCTTATTAAACTTGCAGAATTTTAATCATGATAATTGAGCATATTGCAGCATTTATAGATAATGAAGAAAAAATTCATCATAACTCTTACCATCTGTGAATATTTTGCAAATCAATAAATCATATACTTGATAATGTGAGGTGTACTAACAATGTTGTACAAGAGATTAAGATATGGCAACGATACAAGGCAGTAAAATTTCTAATTGTCCACTACCTCTCAATGTAATTCCGGGAAACACAAACACCTAGGCTGGAAATGTGCCCCCAAAAGCTAACCTTGGGGATCTTAGAGGTCTTGTGGGAGGCTTGAATGGTCTAGAGAGTTCGCCCATGATAGATGGAGGAGATTTTGATGGTGCGAAGGCATATAAAGACAGCAAAGTTTGTAATATGCTCACCATGCAAGAGTTCCACAGGCGCTACCATGAGGAAACAGGAATCACCTTTGCCTCTCTTTATCCTGATTGCATCGCAACAACAGCTCTCTTCAGGGAGCATATTCCATTGTTTAGGTTTCTCTTCCCACCATTTCAGAAGTACATTACCAAAGGCTATGTTTCGGAAGAAGAAGCTGGGAGCAGACCCGCACAGGTTACTTTAAATAATTTGAAAAAACATGTCTTCAGTATATGTTCATATGTACAGTTGTTAAATGTTACATTGCACACGAGCCAAACAATCCTTCTATTTGCAGGTTGTGAGTGATCCAAGTCTGATAAAATCAGGTGTTTACTGGAGTTGGAACAAGAACTCAGATTCATTTGAAAACCAGCTGTCTAAAGAGGCAAGTGATGAAGAGAAGGCACGGAAGTTGTGGGAGATAAGTGAGAAGCTTGTTGGTCTGGCTTAAATAGGCACCAATATGAGAACAAGCAACTATAAATATATTTTACCATTGTTCACTTTTGTAAATGCATAAAGTTTTGTGCTTAACACAACCAAATAAAAAAACCCGTCATTTGTCATTTCCATCAGTCTAAACATATGTGAATTGATGCTTTTGTAAATTAACTTCAGCTTCAACCAAAGCATTCGTGGAATCGAACTCCAACATGAATGGTAAAAGAACTTCATAACACAATAAAGGAATAGCAGAAGCCACGACAATACAAAATATCCAGCAACAAACATCATGATAAATTACAAATTTTCAATGTTCATGTCAAAAACTCAAAGTAAACATGCTTCAGCATTAATTCAGCAGTCCATAATCCACATCGATCGAAGAAACAAAAAATTCATTCAAGAGAGAGACCAGTAAGGCAATACCCTTAGTAAAAGTATTCTATAACAGAAAACCAGAACAGAGTAACTATCAGAAGCTATTACCTTAAAACTAATTACTGTTTACTATTGTTCTCCGCAGCAGTCTCTTCCTTACCCAACACAACCACTACTTTCTTCAAAATGGCTTCAGTAGGCTGGTGAGAATTCTCCACAGCCTTTGAAATAGCTTGCCATTTCTCACCATGCTTCGGTTCTGCAGCAATGCACCTTTTCATCACATCTTTCTGGTTCTCCTCGCTACCATGCTGAAGTTCAAATTTGAAGTACAGTGCCCAGAAATCCCCAATATCTGGAGCAAGAGTCACAGCCCTGTTGAGCCAAGTCCTGGCTTTATCCACCTTCCTATCATGCCAAAATAATTTCGCCACAGCGGCAATGACATGGGGATCATGATCACATTTCTTGAGCGCATCCATGCTCTTGGTTTTACGTTGAGGCCGAGGAACCATCTCAATAGATGCTGCCCACAATATACCACTACTTGGACACTCTTGCAATGCCTTTGCCATTAAGATATCAGCTTCCTTCTTGTATCCATGTCTTGACTCAGCCCGTATGGCAGCAAGCCACAGTTCAGGCTGTTGTGGATTCTTCTTCCTCGCCAGTGTGAGTACAGCTCGAGCCTTAGCTACACCATTCATTTTCTCTTCAAGAATGGCAAGAGAAACCCAAAGAGGTATGCTACTTGGGCAGTGCTTTAAACCTGATTCATAAACTCCCTTGGCTTTCTCCAAGTTACCAAGCCGTTCCTCTAGCTGCCCAAGCATCAACCACAGTTTAAAGAATGATGGGAATTGCTTCAATCCTTCATCAAGCAACCTCCTCTCTTCCTCAGTGTTCCCTAATTCCCTCTCCACAATGGCTGATTTCATCCATACTCTCTCTGTGCCTCCTCTTTCTCGAGCCTTGGCAAGAAGCATTCTTGCTCTCTCAGGCTCATGGTTTTCAAATTCAAGCTTAAATGCAGCAAGCCATATCTCCTCTGAATTCGGTATGGCAGCATAAGCTTCTTGAAGAATAGCTCGAGCAGCAGGTACATCACCAGCAAGCCATTTCTCCTTCGCACCCATAAGCCAAAGAACCTCAGCCTGTGGCCTATAAGTGACTGCTTTCCGAAGAAGAGCATCAAGTGATTCCCTAGTCCCATGGCTCTTCTCCAGCTGAGCTGCTTTCAGCCAAATGCTCTTCTTTGTCAAAAACACAGTAAGAGCATGAGCATAGATAGCTCTAGCAGTCTCAATTGAACCCCGCTTCTTGCATTCCTCAGCATCAGCCACCCAAGTTCTCTTCCTATCCTCTTCCTCCACTCCAATCCCAATTGTATTTCGAATAATTGCCTGGCATGTCACCACAGACCCAGCCCTCTCTGCAGCCTCAGCCTCCTTCATCCAAGCCTCCCTGTCAATCACAAACCCTTCTCTTTGCAATGCCCTTATACATCTCTCAATAATCTTTCCCACCATAGCATTATTTCCATTAGCCTCCTCTAACTTTGCAGCTGTAATCCATATAGCAGGCTCCTTAGGCAACTTCTCCCTCGCTCTATTAAGCACTTTCTTAGCTTTGTCATAATCTTTCAACCTGGCAAGTGCCAACCACAATTCCACATGTAAGGGACAACACTCCACAGCCCTTTCAAGTAAAGTCACCGCATCCTGCTCATTTGCAAGCTCGACAACTGCCTTCCATAACCTCACTGAATCTGGTATATGCTCCAAACCTCTTCTCAAAACCCTGCTCTTACTGACATCATCATGCTCCAATTTCGCAGCTTGCAACCACAATTTCACTGAATTAGGAATTGACTTCACTCCCCTAGCAATCACAGCCTTGGCCTCATCCGGGCTTGCAAGCCTACAAGCCTCTAACCAAACATCCTCATTCCTTGGGCACTCCTCACACCCTTTTTGAATCAACTGCCTAGCTGTCTGGATCTTCCCAGCCACTTCCTCCAACCTTGCAGCAGCAATCCAGCCAGGAGGATGTTTCGGATTTGTCTGCGTAACACTTTTCAACAACAACCTGGCTTTCTTGATATCAGAGATCTCAGCATCGCTAGTAATCTTCATACTCTTCAAATCAGTTAAGTACCCTTTTGGATCCACAACAGTTAAACCAGAAACAGAATCAGATAATCTATCTAACTTCAACGACAACACAGTACCTCTCCCTTCACCAACAGCAGTTAAATCCGTCACAGGAGTTTGAGCCCATGGGGTCTCTGTCCCACCCGCAGCCCTGCTCTTGGGGTCCAAAGCCGTAACATGCTCTTGCTCCTGCCTTGCCTTCTCTAAAAGAGTATCAGGAACGGGGACGAAACTCTCGAACCTTCTTTTCTTATTCCTCAAAGAATAATCCCCAATTTCCGGAATACTGTCCCACTCCTCGGCAGACAAAGTATGCAACTTTCGCTTTAAATCTGCAAACTGCTCTGTAATTTTCGGATTAGACGCTCGGTATTTCTCAATTTCTTCCTTTAACCTAGCCTCTCTTCGATCTTTTCTCCTCGAATCCATCCTCTTATCGATGGCTTCCCAAACGGCATCAGCTTCTTTATCATCTTCATCATACTCAGCAGACGCGAAAAGACCAACATCATTCCCTTCAAATTCATCAAATTTCTGATTCTCATCGTATCCCTTGTCCTCCCCTTCATCGTCGTCTTCATCTTCACCAGGCTTTCCGCGGCCACGGCCAAGCCCGGAAGACGCTGCAGCACCACCAATAGTTGTAGCGGAGCGGTCAGGTAAGTCAGGAGCAGCACGAGCAGGACCAATATCGGAGCGGGTGGTGAAGCCGGTGGCACCACGCCCCAGCCCAGCAACATAGTTAGGAGGTGGTTTGGAGTTGAGAAAATCGAGGCGTGGCTTGGGAGGGGCAGCACCGCCGGGACCAGGTTGGGTACCGCCGCGGAGGGGGACATGAAGGAATATGGTAGAGTAAGGGGTGATTTGGAGGTGGGAGAGGAGGAGAGAATCGAGATTGTGGCAATGGGGATTTGGGGAGAGGAGAAGGTTTTGGTGGGAAATGGGGATTTGGGTGTGGCGTTGAATGGATTGTTGTAGAGAAAGGACAGTGGTGGTTTCAGGGTTCAGATTTAGATAAATAGTTTTGGAATTTGGGGTTGCGATGAACACCATCTTCGTTCCTTGGAATTGTTCTGCTAATTTGCCTCTTGCTTGAGGGTAGTATGTATGGACATGGGCTTTTCCCTTTTAGATTTTTTTGGTTTTTTTACACTACCTCCCGAGTAAGGAATCTTTTTGGTGTATTCATCGTTGTCAAGCCTAGTGACTCTCCTTTATGATAATAAAGGCTTCACTAAAACCATATTATCCTTGTATCAATTAGTATAAAATAATTTAGTTATGCCTTGAATTTACAAGGTTAAGTTGTGTAATTCATCCCTCTACCCTTCTTAAAATGTGAATTTAATTCTTATATAATAATTTGACCAAATCAAGTTTAGTTGTTGAGATTTAAAATTTTAATCCAAATATTAATCTTATTAAATTTTAATTGTGTTAAAGTTGCTGAGGTAGTATTAATACATTAACTCTTAATATAATTTTTTTTATTTACTTCATTTCTCCATCCTTCTCTCTTTTTAATTTGAAAAATTTCAATTGATTACCTTAAAACCTAGATCACAATCACAAGAACCTATGTCGACTTTCGCTAACCAATTTTTTTCTAAAAATTACTTGAATGCTCCTCTTCAACTCCTCTTTACATCAATGATTTAGATCTTTTTTAAAAAGCCTTCACTTTCAACCCAAAAAGCTTAAAAGTTTGAATGATTAAAGCCTAAATCTAGGCTTCATCCACTAGCAGCCTTTAACACTTTCACTATCTTTTTCCTTTTCTTTTTTTCCATCATTTAATCAGCTTGGTTTCCTCTAAATCCTCATGCCACTGCTATTGCCATTATTGGCAATGGTTTTTTTTTTTTTGTGGATAAGTTGTATTTTATTTATCTTAAGTAAGCAAAATTCTACTACAAAATAATTATCCAACTATCTATACAAATCATTAATAGTAACAGCTTATTCTAGCATTACCAACATTTAGATCCCATGCATCAAATAGCTTTTTTATTGCTATGTTTTGCAACAATATGGTTTAGCCTCTATAATTGCATTCTAACATCATCCTTATTCAATTCTATAGCTATGATATTGCCTTTTTTTGTTGGAATATCTTGAAGTTCCTTTCCCTCTATATGTGGTATATACAAGTATTCCATGTCAGTCTCAATATGATGGAAATCAATGCTTTCTCTTTCATTTTATTCACGGCCTAAATTAATTTCATAGCACAATTCTCCACTTCTTTGATTCTATATCATTGAAGTATCTTCTACAAACTTCCTTTGAAAAATAGAGCAAAAAAACACATGATCTCTTGTTTTTATTTTCATAACGATTTCATTGAAGGACTTAACTATTAGATGGTTTTAAAAATAAAAAGGAGTCACCATAAATTTTTTGGTTAAATGTGATTGGTTAATTATGAAAACTTAACTTTTGATTAAAACCCTAAAATTAATTAAGATTTATCAAGAAAATAATTAAGACATGCTATAATCTTTATAATGCTATCTTAGTTAAATGTGTCCTAAGTTAATCATGGGTGACTTAAGTATAATATTAAGATAAGCATGAATATAGTGAAGCATGGAATGATGTTTTAAGCATGTTTTTCTTCGTATGCATAAGCAATGTGGGATAGGTAAGAACAAGAATGGATAATTCATAGAAAAAGGCTTGGGCTTATTAATATGGTTAAATGAATAAAAAAAAGGAAATATAAAGGCTAAAAAATAAGGTACTAGGGATGCTTTATTTATAGGTGGGCTTGAAAAGGCTCAAACGATCCAAAAAATGCCTAAATCATTTCTTAAATCAAATACGATATGGGATTTCACCTCGAGGGTTGAGTAAGTAAATTCTAAAGTTATAATCATACTTCAAATCTTTATGTAACTTTATATTTACATAACTCTTCACAAAAATGGATGCATATCAAAGATAAAGATTAAATACAAAGCATAAAAATCGCAATCGGATAAAATAAAGATAACAAAGTTATGCTTGGGAGGAAGAAAATGCAAGGCAAGGCAAAGTAAGAGCCAAAATGGCTAAAGTTTAAAAAAAAAAAAAAGAGAAAAAAGAATGAAAAAGGCAAAGCCAAAAATGCCTATGTTAAAAAAATCCAAAATAAAGATGCCTTAAGCCTTGAAAAGTTTCAAAGTTCTCAAAGTCTAGAAGTTTAAAAGTAAACAAACGGTATTAAGCCTAAAATTTTCTTTTTTCCTACCTTGATCCAAGCCCTACATTACAAGCTGATAACGACTTTTTGATTTTGAGTTAATTATGTAAGTCTACATTAGTAGAGAGAGAATGAGAAAAGTAAACATATTAAAGGAATGAAGAAAGTAAACATATGAAGGTACTTTATTTTTAAGTTGGTATGTAATGGCTTACTCTGCATACTTTTGCTTAGATTGTATGTATAAATTAAAGATAGATTAACTTCACATTTATGAGAATTGTATGAGATTGAAAGCTTATTTTTGAATAAGTTTCTTGTTTAATTATATTCATAACTATCTTTGTATTATATTGTAGTGCATAATTGATGACTTGTGAAACTTTGACTTTATGTGCATTTTTATTAATTATTTAGTATATTTAATTTAAAGATTTTGTTTGAAAACAAGCAAAAAGCTAAGTGTGAGGTTTGATAGCAGTTAAATTTATAATGATGTACAAGTCCATTTAGTTTAAAATTTTAAAATTTTGCTTAAATTTGGTACATTTAATGTGTGAATTCTTGATTTTTAGGGTTTACTTCATATGGGACATGAATGCCATGTAATGCCATGCAGTTTTATGCAAGATTAGGCCAATCCTAAACCAAGTAGTATTCAACCATGCAAGAAGGGAGTTTAGCCGGATCCAACTAGTAATAGGAATCCTACAAGTAATTCACTAATGAAGAATCTTACTTGAATAAAGACTCTTACATCTATTCAACCAAAAGGAATTTTGTTAAGGAAGGACTCTTTGATAATCTTGAAAGAGTTTTTATGCAAGACAAACACTATACAAAAGATAAAGACTAGAATTTCCATTCAATAAGGACTTTTGAATATTTATCTTAAGAGTTTGTGTTTAATAAAACCATGTCAAGAATATTGCTCTTAGATAATCAAGCCTAGCTGAAACTCCCATCAAGATTGCAAGATGATGAATGGCATGACACTTGTACGATGAAAATCAATCCAAGAAACCCCATTTAGCCAAGGCACACCACAATTGAAGAATCCATGATCAACCATACCACTTCAAGATCAATATAAAGTCTAACCTTATAAGATTTTGATTTGCAAAGGACTTTGTAATCCTAATCCCCTTTAGCTAAACCTAGCTCTATAAATAGGGTAGCTCTATTCACTTGTAATATATCCCACACAACTAAATTATCTTCTCTTTTTTTCTTTCTTGTAGTTTTCAATTTTCTCTAAGTTTTCTATAATTTTCTTTAATTTGGCTAGGGTGACAAACTAGCCATAACAATTCTAGTTTTCTTTGAAGCATTTTTTAATACAAGTTCTCTTATTTTCATTCAAGATGTTTTTCACAAACAATCTTTATAATCTTGTTTTCAAAATTATTCTTTTGTTCTTTCTTATTTCCAGCCAACATTCATTCTTTACAAAAGCTTTATATTCTCTTAGTTTACAAGTATATTCAGCCATCATTGAAACAACCAAGTGACAGTTGGATAGTTGGTTTTTGGCCTACATAATTGCTTTTTACAATTTCTTTCTTTTCATTGTTTACTTTTATCAATCATTCTTTTTCATTCATTTAGATATAAAGCTAGTAGATTATCAACTTTGGTACTTGATTTCACATCCAACAAATACATCATCATAATCCTTATAGGAATAATACTTTACTCATTCACTATTATTACTTGATACGATCTGAGTACTTGCAAGCTATATAAAAAACAATAATCAGTGTTCATTTTCAAATTAATATGTATAATGATAAGATTAAAATGTTCATGCATTAATGTACACCACTTTATTCTTTTTAGAAAAATCATTTTTTCTTTTCTTTTTTTTAATAAATAAAATAAAGACAATAACTAAATTAAAACCTTTTGTATCGAATATTTTTCTAAATACCATAATACTTTAATGGCATTTTAAGAAAATCTCTTCACTTAAGGATTTCTAAGGAATTATTATCCAAATTTCCCAAGTATCCCATCCTAAAAAATATTTTTAATTTTTATTAATTTTAAAATTCCTTAAATTATCATTTTCTTTTTAAAATTTAAAATTTTAAATATGCAAGTGAATAAAAAAACAACTAATTGAAGCGAATAAATAGACCTAAAAAATATTTAAAAATTTTAAAAATTAATTAATAATCACTCAACACAGGTCAACGATTGATCAAATAGGCTAGTCAAAATTGGTAAAATAAGTGATCAACGGGTGCAAGCTTCAGGTCAGATGCACAAGTTGGGTCTATTGGTAGGTTGAGACATGGGTTGGCCTTTTTTTTTTTTTCTATTTTAAACATTATAAAACCCTTTTTTTTTCACTTTTTTTCCTTTCCTCTTTTCTCTCTAAAACACCTCTTTCTCTAACTCTTTCAAATATCTAAACCAACAGTCCTCTTAACCTAGTTATCGATGATTGGCCACCTATCGAATTGTCATCCTTCATTAGCCACCACACATGATGTCATTTCTTCATAAAATTCAATCCTAGACTGCTATTGACCTCTTATTTCCATTTCCAATCTCATTGTTTTCCTAAAACTCCTTTAAACCCCTAGATCTAAGCCAAAAGTTGGTGGTTTCAAACCTCAAGACACCCTTTTTCACCAGCCAAAAACCACCACCATCTAGTATGTTCCTTACCTAGTCCTAGCATTTATTCTTTTAAAAAAAATCAAGACTTAAAATCCTCTAGAACATGCCCGAACGAAACCCATTTTTTAATGTTTGTGATTTTTTCTTTTTGGTTGATATTATATGAATATGGTTTTTTTTTTATTTATGTTGTTTTTTTGTGTAGTTATAGAAGTGGGTCTCAGGTAGGTAGGGTTTTATGTGTTTGATAATGGTAGATCTTGGTGCTTCGGTGATTTGGACAGAAGTAATGGCGAATAGAAGTGGAGTAATTATTGGTTCTTTGTGACAATAAGGTGTTGGTTTAGGGAATGCATGGGTAGCCTACTGATGCTGGTTAAGGTATTTAGTAGGTGGAAATGAGGTGGTAATTTAGGTTGTTGGATAGTGGCGATAATGGCCTTGAGTGAAGGTTAATGGTGGATAAGGTATGAAAAAAATTAGTGTTAGAGATCTTGGCAAGGGTTACCTTAGGGTGAAGTGGGGGCGGTTTGGAATGTTAAGATAAATTTATTTTGTAAATTTTTGTTTATGAATTGCCTCCTTGTTTGGATTTTTGCTTAACCTTAGAAAGGCACTTGGGTTCATGGTAAAGCATGAGGAACAAACAGTGATCCAATGGAGAAAAAAGGGTGCTGGGAAAAATAGAGGTAGCTAGTAGCTGAAATTTAACTTCTATGGTGGCTATAGGCTAGGTATGATGCTAGGTAAGGTGATTGTAGGATTGTTGGTAGCAGTTGTTGGTAAGTTATGTTAGTTATATGCCCTAAGGCCAATTGGATTGGCTATGGGATACATGTCATATTATGCATTTCTATTATTATTAAAGGCATTCTTTATGTATGAGATTGTATACACATAATTAATATTCTTTACTTCTTATAGATAAAATCCCTAAAATAAATATGCTTTTCAATAGAATTGCAATTAGATTATAATTATAAGACCATAATTACATTAAAGCATTATTCTTAAATTGTTCATAGTCAATGCTTTGTCAAGAAAGGACATTAAAAAAAACTGTTGAGATTGACATATGATTGTATTATTGCTTATGAAGTAAGCAACCGATCTCATAGATTAAAGTTTGGGAAAACTTGAGCCAACATGTGTGTTAGCTCAAATACTTGAATTAAATCAAGAAAATGTGGTTGACTATGAATTTTTGCATTTAATATCCAATGAACACAAAATTCATCAATCAATATTTCTAAGCAAATAAATGAAACAAATATGACACAATAATAATCTTGAAAGTAAAGAGATAGAGACAGAGAATCGAATACCAACATTTATAAAAGTTTGACATTTCTTTTAGGCACCTACATCCTTTCTTTTAGACTCACTTGCCAATGAGTCCAATCCATTATGTGTTAAATGTTTCAACCTAGCTCTTCAAAGCTCTATACAATCAATAACACAATATTTTAAGGGTTATCCTCCCTTTAAATGCACAGCCTCATAATATAAGTTTTAAAATATTTAGCAAATTTAAAGAACTTCTTTAAGGTGGGTGTATTCTAATTTGAAGTGCAAATCAAAATTATGAAGGATATTAAGAGAAAAATAAATACAAGTAATTTTTTTACACTTTTCACACAACAAAAGCTCTTTAATGCTTGGAGATGATAATAAATGTAAGTAATAAGTTTTTCTTAGCTCTTAATAGTTTGTAATGTGGTAGGAAACCTCACATTTTATGTGTAAAGAGTAAAAGATAGATGTTGGTTGCATTAAATGTTTAGAGTCTCTACAAAATTTCAGACAAAAATAACTATTGGGGGCCTTCAAGGCTCGAAGGGATTGATCCTTTTTTAAAGGGGATCGATTGGGTCATGTTTTTGCAAAGTCAATTTATGCATGAAATGAGCCACTCGATTGATCAGGTAAAGGACTTGATCGATCCTTTAAACCCAGGTGATCGATTTTCTAGATTGGGTGGTCAATCTCTTTTGGCCAAAATAAAAATGTTTTTGCTTCTGAATGAAAAATGGATTGATCCCTTAACTAAGGAGATTGATCATGTCACTTTGAAAACCTTATCAATCAATCCCTACAAAGAGAAAATCAATTGATTCTTGAAATTTTTGCACAACATAAGTTTCTAGCTAAAAAATAAGTTGATCCTTTTGCCTAGAATGTTGATTGGGTCAAATAGGGGATTGATCCTTTCCTTTGGGTGATTAATTCCTTCCATCCCAAAATGACCAAAACTTTTTTTGTTTCATGTTCTGAATTTTGTTTTAGTTCAAAAACATTCTTAGCAAGATGAAAGGCTAGAAAAATGTTTAATTTGAGATTAGATCAATTTAGTTCAAATTTAGCAAATTTTTGTTTTATCATTTCAAAATACATTAATCAATTCAAGGCTAACAATCTCTTTCTTTTTGATATGACAACCAAATGAAAAAATTTGCTTTGAAAAATATTTTTTCTTTTGAAAACAAGCTCTCATTGAATTTAAGCATGAAAAATTTTTAACAAGTTCATTCTTTCTAACCCACAAAACAATTGCATTTTGTGTATAACTCATGCTATGCAATGTATGAACATCAAGAATATTGAATGGGTCATTAAACACAATTATCAACCATTAGATTGCTTATAACAAACCCATAAACTAAAGTATAATCCCTGTTTTATACCACTCTCATCATATCATTAAAAATGAAATACACAAGATTAGGTCTCTCTTTATATTTAATCTTGTACATCCACCAATAATCTTACTTTCTAATTCTAGAATGTTAAGTGCTAAATGGTGTTAAAACATGTGTAACTATGAAATGTAACAATCTATTATGCATAGACAATTTTGTGGCTTATGTTGGAGCAACTCTAAAATTCTTATTCCTAAAGATGTCTTAAGCTAAATCTAGCATATCACACCTAGTATTCATGTCCCCTTCATCATCTAGCAAAAATGTTTCGGCCAATAATTGCTTATTCATAACAATCTCTCTTTCCATCACAAATATTCCAAACCTATCAAAATAGTAT
This sequence comes from Durio zibethinus, assembly GCF_002303985.1. The sequence continues at coordinate 11,593,631 of NW_019167915.1, read as the reverse complement.
CTATTGCTACTTCTTTCAATTTCAATACATGTTGCATTGCTATAAAACACCTTAACTAAATTCTCAAATACTATTCTATCCATGCATAAATAATTCATCCATTCAAATTCCTCAAACACATGTAGATAAAGAAATTCAATAGACTGAAGAAATTCAAGAGAAATTACTCTTCCATGTTTAACCTCCTTATGAGCAAAGTTTGCTTCATACCTCTCCTTAATAGCAAGATTCTTAAAATTCTAATTGAATGAAGGCTTAATGGATAAGCTAAAAGCCTCTATTAGAGGATTCCTTCTTTTTCCAACATTTTTTTTTGTTTTAGGTGCCATGAAGTTTTTGAAATATTAGATATGAGAAAATAGGTAAGCGTTTATGAAATTGATGAAGGGAACTAACAATGTAAATGATAGGAATTGATATATGTTTGTGAGGAGCAAAAATATTGAGTGAATAAATGATTTTCAAATGGGGATAAAAAACTTAAAGAAAAAAACGTATGGGAGAATTTTTGTGTGATTTTGGGATATTTTAAAGAAAATAAATGAAGATTTTGCCAGAAATCAATGAACAAATATGGTTTTTGTAAGAGATTTTGCTAGAAAAGGATAAGTTTTGGTGAATTTGAGAGAAGATGAGTTAAGGTTTAAAAAAGCAATGAAATATGAAAGATAAATAAAGAGGTTGGACAGGGTTTTTGTTGAAGAATAACCTAACAATTTAGCCAAAACAGAGTGTTTTAGTGGTTTGCTAGCCTACTTGATTGATTAGGTTCCCTAAGGGACTGATCAGTTTGTGAATTTTCCAAATTGATTTTAGCTATTGAAAAAAAAACCTAATCGATTGAGTCCCTATACAGGATTGATCGATTCATCATGTAGCATTTTTTTTAATGAATTTTGAAAACATTTTTCAAATAGAATGCATGCAATATGATCATTGAAAAATGCAACAATTAATCACAAATATGATCATAAACAAGTCATCTAACATATATAAAATTAACACCCATTTGTTCAAACAAAAACAAATATATCAAACAATCAAGAATGGCATTTCAAGAAGCATTCATCATTCCAAGTTCACCTCTAATTGTATAAAATTTATTTCTATCAAGATGTTTTATGAAAATATCAGCTAATTGATATAATATATCAATATATTCAAGCACAATATTACCTTTTTGAACATAATCTCTTATAAAATGATGTCTAATTTCAATTTACTTTGTTCTTGAGTGTTGAATTGGATTTTTGGTGAGATTAATGACAATAGTATTATCATATTTAATGAAAATGTGATATATGATAATTCCAAAATCTTCTAATTATTGTTTAATCCATAAAACTTGAGCACAACAACTGCCAGTTGCTATATATTTGGCTTTGGTTATGGATTGAGCAACATTATTTTGTTTATTGAAAAACCATGATATGAGCATATTCCCAAATAATTGACAAGTACCAAAAGTTCTTTTTCTATCAATTTTACAAACACCAAAATTCATATCAGAATAAGAATGTAAAGTAAAAGATGAACCTTTTGGATATCATAATCTAAATTAGGCGCATCCTTAAGGTATCTAAAAATTCTTTTAGTAGTAAGTAAATATGATTCTCTAAGTGATGATTGAAATCTAGCACATAAGCACACATTAAACACTGTATCGAGTCTACTAATGAACCAATCATAGACCTATATAATTTAAAATCAATTTATTTATCTCATTCATTCTTGTCAAGTTTTGTTGAAGTGTTCATAGGTGTTGACTAAGACTTTGATTCTTTTAACCCAAACTTGTTGAGTTTAAAACCAACGATCATTTTTCGATTTGATGGATACACTCTAATGTATATTCCTTTTTATTTTTTTATGATTTTCACCCATTTATTTCTTTTCTTGTTCTTTCTTTTATTCTTTATTTCCTGTCATTTTTCCTTTTTTTCTCACTTTTTTTTTTGCATTCTTTCACTATGTGGATTCAAAACTTTTATGAACTTTTATATTGGACCTTTGCCCCAACACATGGGATTTCATTTGGATACCCCATTCTTAACCCCTAAACACATTGTCTTTTACCCTGCAGTATCAAAGATGACCTCTAGTTAAGATTTATTTTGAAAGAATTCAATCAAACTTTAAGGAGTAACAAGAGATGAAATTTACATTTGTAAAGAGATAATAAAAGACGTACATTTGTCATTTCAAAAATAAACACTTAAATTGAAGAGTAATTCTTTTTAGGAAAATGAATTTAAAGAAAGGTTTTCATTTTAAAAGTTTTTATGTTTTTTTTTGAATTATTGGTCTTTTCTAATTTTGGCTTTTCTCTGTCCTTTTTCTAAAATTTTGAATTTATCAGGACTTTATTTGGATTTATTCAAAATTCCTAAATACATGATGCGTAACTATTTTTCATTTCATTTCGTTTCTTTCTTTTTTCTTTTTCTCTTTCCTTTTTCTGTTTTTGTTTTGTTGTGTTTTTTTTTTACTTGCCCCATCATAACTTATACCTAAATACATTTTACCAATAATGCATTTCATGGAAGACGCCCTATTTTAACAAATCACTCTTAATTAAATTTATTACAAGAAAATGATCATGCGAAATGAACAAGAAAATGATAATGTAGGATAAGCCCATTTAAGGTATCAGATGATCTAAGTCACTCCACAAAAAGAGAACAAAAAGGTTGATTATAACTCAAGTTGTTTTAAAGGCAATGGAGTCTATTGACCAACATGCCCCCAAGACAATGGATCAGGCCAATTTTGAGGTAAATAGCTTAAAGGTCGTTATGTTTGAGGTCATTTTACATGAGTTGGGGTAATTTTGATTTTGGAAATTTTTAGAACTACAGAATAACATTGACACATCAAATTACCGCATTTGAATCCTTAAAAATGTCATATATACTTCATTTTCTAGGAACCACATTTTCTTTACATTGATTGTTTCATTTGTTCATTACCTTGAAAAAGAATATCATCCTTTGATATCATAACATTATCAGGTGAAAGCAAGGTTCACAAATTCAAATTCACGGCTATTAAAGGGTCATGACTGATAAAAATGAGTCAACTGGATGATTTAAGAAAAGTGGTGTTTAGGTATTTGAGAAATTTCTAATAATAATCACCAACTCATCCTAGACTTAAAACTGTCCTTTTTTCTCTTTCTCCTTTGCCACTTTTTTCTTTTTTCTTTTCTCTTTTTCTTTAAGGCATTTCTTTTTCTATAGCCTTAGTACTTAACTATGTAGGGCTTTATTCAAACCTAATATCTTTTCCCTTTTACCATTTTCTTTCAAAGAAAACCTACAAAATTTAAAACTTAAATGAAATAAAATACCTCAGATGATAATATAACCATAAAACATTATGATGCACAATGTTCACTCATGCAATGCAAACATTCAGATTTGACCAAAAAATTTATATTCCTAATGGTACTCTTGATATGACATTCAAAGTTACATAAACAAAAGTTCCTCACTTGATGCTTCAACTTAGCATCATTAACTCGTAATTCTACTTCTATCAAACATCAAGACCACTAACCATTTTCTTTAAACTTTGAATTTGCATCAATTAAAGCTTAAACTATATCCTTGAAGGCAGTACAATCTTCTATGGAATGCTCTTCGACTCTATCATGAAATTCACACTTAAAATTGAGATTATACCATTTTTGGTAGGGAGATTTTCTGGATCTTGCAGGAATAACATAGATTATATGATTTTTGACAAGTAAGGTAAAAAGCTCTACTTATGGTATTGGGAGTGAATGATATACTTTAATTCTTTTTCTCTTATGGCTTTGTGAATGGCTTGGGTTTATCATTTGTTCTATGATTATTTGTAGTAAAGAAAATGGAACACATAGATGATATGGTTGAGAAAATTACCAATTTGAAATATCGGTTGAGAACAATATGGTGACCATTAAAAATAATCATTCATTAAATCTTCCTATATCATGGTAAGGTTTCTCTCATTTCACCCTTCAACAATTATCTATTGGGCAAATTTATCAAAAATATTCCTCTGTATTTCATTATGAATTTTCACATTGACATTCATAAATCATCCATTTTTTATCTTATTATCAATTCTACCTATAGCAATTAGCAAATTGACAAATTCTGATAACGTATTACCAATAAGCGTATCATAATAAAAAGATGAAAGAGTATTCATAAATAGGGAAATTAGCTCCCTATTACTTAATGGCAGTCGAACTTATGATACAACTTATTTCCATCTAGCAGTATATTTTTTATAGCTTTCATTGGTGCTTTTTCTCTTATTTTGAAAAGTTAATGATCTGGAGACAACTCTAACATATGCTAGTATTACTTCAAAAATGCCCACGATAAATCCCTCAAAGTACAAATTTGGCTACTTTTCAGACTATAATACCAATTAGCTATTGTCCTAGTGAAATTTTCTTAAAAAGTATGAATAAGTAGCTTTTCCTAATCGACATACTTAACCATTTGTGATATTATTGAGCTAAATGTATCTTAGGACATCTAGATCCATTATACTTCTCAAATGTTAGAATCTTGAACTTGGGAGAAATAACCATATCTAGAACTAGTTGATATTCATTTGCATCACAAGGTTCATCCTTACTTTCAATAGCTTAAGCTTTTTTTTCTAAAAGATTATACCTTATCTATTCATTTAGATTCACTGACTGCTCCCATATAGGTCATAAACTAGGTTTTTTAGGTTGATTATTTCCTTGAGTACAAAGTCCCTCAATGATCTTCTCCATCCCTCTTATCAAATCAATATTTTCTTGATCCTTCGTAGAAATCACAAAGATTATTCTCAAAAAAATTTCTTTTTTTTTTCTAGAACACACATGAATTGCATTTTAGTGAGTTGATACATAAATGGATGAATGAATGAATGTACAAATGACAAAGCTCTTTAAGGAAAAGTGTAAAAATTGGAAAAAGAGCAATAATTAAAGATAAACCATAATTCACATATCCAAATTCAAAAGACAACATCATATCAATATCAAAAGAAACATTTTTCAAACATTCATAAGGCATTTTATTTTCCCAAATAGCCATTCACTTGAAGACCATTTTAATAAAAAATCTCATCCATGTTCATCATCATGTCATTCTCTTCTCATTGTTCCTAAATCTTTAAGTTGGATCGAACCATTTTGCGTTTATGAGTGATTACACCTTGTGTTTGAAACCTTCACAATTTTTAAAGGAATACCGTATAATCCTACAATGTTATTTGCATCTCGCATTTGGTCAAAATATTTTGAGGCTTTAAAGGCTCTAAATGCATATGGGCAACAAGGAATCTTTCAAACATATGTGAATAAAGGCTTTTAAAGGCTCTGAATGCATATGGGCAATAAGGAGTCTCTCAAACATATAGGGATAGGGTTTTTCATATCAAATAGGGATAGGATTTAATTGTTTCTTTTTCTTGAGTAATTTTGAGCAACAGGTTGACTAGGAGGTCGAGGATTTGGTGGTGGTGCAAAGGTTCAAAATTGAATAATTGGCTGAATAGGTGGTTGAGGAATAGAAGGCCGTAAATTTTGGTTTAGATGTGGACTTCCCGAAGATTGCATAAAGTTTTAGGCCTTAATCTTTGATGCTTGGAAATAAGGTTGAAAATAGAGAGAAAGATTTGAATGCAAGTTCAAGTTCGAAACAATTGGTGAAGGTTGTACAGAACCTGGTAACTCCATCTTGGAAATAAAATTATGAAGCTCAAGTACTTGTTGGTCAAATCACAAATCATTGATCCCTTTCTTGATCTTGTCTAAACCTTTATTATTGCCCAAACCATTAAATGCTTCAGTATGCTCAGGAAGTGTACTAGGCCCAACGAGAATTGGTTGATCATGACTCCATTAATTCATTGGACTTACTTGGACTAAAATTGGTAAGGACTCTTGAAAAGGCACCAAAATAAATTTTTTAAGTCTATCAATGATTTTTGTTAACTTAGTGAGTTATTTTGTCATCTCTCAAATGTTATGACAAAACTTTTCTTGATTGCATTCTAACGCACTAATTTAGTCGTCCAATTGATCTTCCATATTTTTGACTTTTTATACCATTAAAATAAATGTTTTATTTCAAGGGTTTAAACAAAAAATGCTTATGCTATTATTCTTACTGAATGAATGACATAATTCCAAATTTGCATGCTACACAAAATATGTCTATGAATGCTTGCATATGATAATGATGTAAAGATATATACAAAAATGGAACAACTTAAAATATACAAATCACCTTAACAATGAATGCATAATGCAATAATCGAATTTTAAAAAGATGACAAACTCCGATCTTAAATCTTTTTTTGCTTTTTCCTTCTTTTATTTGGACTTTTCTTTTTTATCCTAACTTTATTTACACTATTACCTTAAACACAAATCGCATCATAATGGCCCATATATCCTATTTTGAATAATTTCTACTAAAAAGGTTGGTTCTTTTTTTGCTACGTGTTTTTTTGACTAGTTTCTAACTTCTAAATAGGTCTTAACAGGGCTAACACTACTGATGGCTTCATAAGAAACCTTTTTTTTAATTTTTGGATAACCGACCTAAAACAAACACCCCTTCTTAAAAATATAATATCTATATAATGTGTGCAATAAATCAAAGATTATACAAATAAAAATGAATCAATTAACCAAAATGAACAAGTAATAAAAACAACATAAAAATCATATAATATAATAGAATATATACAGTGTCTTGACTTTTGATGATTTTTTAAAAAGATAGCATGGCTTTACCCTAAGCATGCTTCCTATGGCTCACGATATGTCGAGTTAGGATTTATTTATCTAAATGTTCCCAAATCAACTTTATATCGTCATCCATTATAGAAAAATAAGGCACGTTAATCCTCACTCATTACAAGTTACAAACAAAAAGGGTTTGATCAGAATGTAAGCGTTTCGCTAGTAAATATAAAGATTATCCCCTCACGAAAGTGTAGCTACTTCACTTCCTTTTGAGAAAGACGAGACCTAGGTCTAGAGCTCATATATGTAAGTGTATATACAAAAGTATGCAAAGTGACATATTAATCAAAATAACATAAATAAATCATAATCACAAAATCAAAACAAAGTAATAACTAACATGCAATTTATTTTATTTATTAACTTATATATATTTTTGAAAAATTAAAATAAAAGAAATTAAATTAAATATAAAATAAAACCAATTAAATCCAACAATTGTTAATATAGCATAATTAAAATTTATAGCCTAACTTTAAAAATTTCTCAATGAAGCCGTCAAGCTGTTGTAACGATTTTGGGACTACTAGACGTTTAAGATTTTAATTTCAATGAATATAGGGGGAGTTGCCACCAATTTTTTATACCCAAAAGTTTATCTTTTTAATTAAACTATAAAAATAGGTTTAAAGTTTATCAAAAAGATAAATTTGGTCTACGAAAAATAAGATTGGGTTCAAGAATCGGTTACGTGTGAGAAGCATTAACACCCCCATAATGCCCATAAATTGGTACCAATTAATCATGCATTATTTTTTATGTTTGGATAAAATGGTTTCAATTTGTAATTTAATAATAATTACCTTCATTTTTTTGAAAAAGAAAGTAATCTTATTAAAGTTCTTTATTTAGGAATATCAATGAAATCATTAAATTAAAGAATTACTTTAAAATTTTTTAATATCTAGACAAATTTTAAAATAATTTTTTTCACTTCAGATTTATCACAAAATTTCTTAAAATAAAAATAACATTTTTTGTAGAAGAAAATTATTAATGACTCTCTAACATATAAGCAAAGTACCAAGAATTATTTCCCTTAGAATGTTAATTTAGTTTTATTTAAAAATCTATTTTTTTGAATAATACTTTTCACAAAAAAAAAACATTTATACAAAGAAATTGATAATGCTACAATTAACTAAGAAACAATAGTAAAAAACATGAACATGTGGAATGCATGCAAGTAATAATCCATAAATGCATATTTGCCGACGGATAATATGTATAATGATGATGTGCCATTTTGAATTCAGGTTTTTAAATATAATAAGACCACTTGGATTCTTTAAGCTCTAGGTAGAATTTAAGTGTGACTATTTATATTTCAAATCTCATTTTTAAATTTTTTTATTTAATCCTATTATAATCACGAGTTAATTACTCGTATGAAAAACTTAATGAAATAAAATTTTCTAAATAGCCCATCTTCTAAGCGGCATTTAAGAACAAATCATTTCATGTGAGATTTTCACACATATTCTTAGAATTTTGGAATAGTTTTGGGTAAAACTTAAGTCGAGGTTTTAAATTTTGAATGATTTTCAAGTGATAATTCGGGGTTACGCATCAAATTTAGGGTTTAGGGTAGATTTAGGATCTTAATGAGTAATTAAGATTTAAGGTCTCATTTGAAGGTTTCGAGATTTTAGGGTTTTGGGTTTTAGGATTTTGGTTTTGGGATTTTGAAGTTTCAAGGTTTTTAGTTTTAGGGTTTTGAGTTTTGAAGATTTAAGGTTTTGAGTATTTAGAGTTTTAGAGTTTTAAGGGTTTGAGGTTTTAAGGTTTTGAGAGTTTTAGGATTTGAAGGGTTTTAAGATTTAGATTTTAAGGTTTCAAAAATTTTTCTTATGAGAAAAATGATAATTAATGATAATTCAAATTTTCTCAATCATCTCCAATATCTAGGTAAACTTTCAAAACAAATTCAATTTTCGTATTCTCTGTTTTTTCTTAAAAGTTTTATTTTTGTTAGTTTTATAGGTTAAATGGTGATCTAAGAGGGGGGTGAATTGGATTTTTTCAAAGTCTTCCCAAACAAATGATTTCAATATAGTTGAATGAAAATTAAAACAATAAGCACTTTTGATGAAAATATAATGCAAACAATAACAATTAATGAATCTAAAATCAAATATAAACAATAATAAATTGTAAGGAGATAGGGATAGAGAAATCAAACACAATGATTTATAAAGGTTCGATATTTCTACACAAGGCACCTACGTCCTCTCTTCTTGGTTGTCCACACCAAGGCTTTAATCCACTATTTTTGAATTGAAAATACAACCTATCTTTTTCTTTCTAAGGCTTAAGATAGAAACCTCTACCCTTTGTAGTATTTTACACAATCTCACTACAAAGCTCTCAAGAGGATACCTCACCTCTTGTTCTCTTCCACCCTTGTATATCAAAGATAATTTTGCAAACAATAGAACAACCTTTTTAAGGCTAAGTGTTTGCTAAGTTTAAGTACAAGAAAATGATGAATGAACAACAAATAAAAATTGGATAAAATAAATACAAAGATATGGACTTTGAAGCTTTAAAAACTCTTGATTTTTTGAGAGAATGAAAATTTGGCTTATTGGCTCTTGGTCTCTTGATTCATCAATCTTCTTGGTGTGTTGGAGTGCCCAATTTATAGAGAAATTGAAGAGGTAGCCGTTGGAAGTGTTTGGGAGAAGAAAATAGCCATTGGAAGTACCAAAAAGTAGACGTTGGAACGTTTTCGCCTAGAACCGATCGATCCCTTCTATGAGGGGATCGATTGGTTCATGTTTTGAACTAATTTACCTTTGAAAATCACTACCCGATCGATCCCTTCCATGAGAGGATTGATCTTGTCAGTGGTTGGGTGGTTATCTCTTATTTTGTAATCTACTCACTAATTTGATCATATCTTGAGTTATACAAATCCAAATTACAAACCGTTTAAAGATTTAGAAACTAGACTTAAAGGGCTTTCTATCCATCACCTAATTCACTGTGTACGAATTATAGTGAATTTTTAAAATTACACCTTGTGCAGTTTTTCTGACAACTATAGAGTGTCTAGTAAAAATTCAAAATCTTTTCTTAAAAAATTTTGATTTTGATTTTGTTTGATCCATTAGAAAGTAGACTCAAATAGCTTTTCAACCATATAAAATTCAAATATTAAGACTTTGTGAATTAATACAAAAAAATAAAACAAATTCAATATTAAAAAACTTTGTTATTGTAAAACAACTTTCTTAAGTTAATCTATTTCTCAAAACCAATATTATCAAAATTGTATTAAGTCCAAAATGAATAAGTTTACTTTAAAAACAACAATTGGATCTTCATTTAAGCTCAAATAAATAATCTTTAAAGATAGATTTGGTTTGAAAAATATGACACCAAGAAAGGTTTCTTTAAACTTTGAAAATCATATTATTTATTTAGTACCGAAATATAAAACTTAAGAACATGTACTAAATAAATCCTTTTTCAAAATCTTGATCAAGTTTATTTAGCTTTAATGTTTTGTCATTTCAAAATAAGGATCAATTGAAGGCTAACAATTTCCCCCTTTTTGATATGACAAAACTTAAAGATAAATTTGCTTGATAAAGAACTTTCTTTGAAACATTTAAGATTTTGAAAGACATTTTGGAAAACTCCCCCTTAAGCAATGCATGGCAAAACTCCCCCTCAATTTATGCATCCTAATCCAACACAACTTAACAAACATATGCTAGTCAAATATATGAAATAAGCACAATTAAACATATGCATGTCATGCACAAGCATTGTCTATATGATATTTCTCCCCCTTTTTGTCATAGCAAAAAGGCATGAGCATATTAATGAGCAAATAAACACAAAGAAGCATCATTAACAAATATATTCATAAAACATTTCTCCTCCCTTTTGTTTATGCTCTATATACCAAATGTTTAAACTCTTATATCAATTGCAATAAGAAGAAATATATTTAAATTCTCTCCTTCTTTTTGCCATTTCAAAAGAAAAATAGATGAATTCAAGGCATGGGATAAAATGCTTGATACCAGTAATATCAAGAGTATTTTGAATTCATGTAATCAAGTGTAATATGCACAATGAAGTTCACATACATGTATGCAAGCACAAAAGCTTAAGTGTATCCAAATTTGGCATTTTAGCACAAGTCATCAAATTTACTACATGAAATTTATGAGTGAAGGATAATGAATGATATGCAATCTACTCATAAATCATGTTATCATAAGATGTGCTTAGAACCTAAAACATCAATAGCAATTAAGCATAAATTCAAGCAAACGCATACAAGCTCATACCAATTGTTAAAGATATGTCATCGAGAAGAATATCAATTGTTATCACAAAACAAATCAAGCAAAATTGTATTATAAGATTTCTCATCATTTTCAAAATAAGGATTAATCAATTTAAGGCACACACAATTTTGCATGAAAGGTACAAGCTATATCAAGGATAGGCACATAAATAATCATCTATGAAAGCAAAAAAAAAAAATTTTTTTTAGCAATTTTGATACCAATTGTTACCAATTGTTAGCAATTTTATTCAACAACTTTCATAGAACAAACATACTTTAAGCATATGAAAGATTTATTCAATACATGCATAAATGATAATAGTAATCTTTCATAAGCTATCCTATCCAAACAATAACCAAAAGCTTATATGTATATAATAAATCATAAGTACTAATGAGCAATGAGGTTCAATTATCATCATGTCATAACAAAGATTATATAAGCATGATTCTCCAAACATGATGAGCACATATGCTATAGCAAAGAAATAATGAAAGCATAATTATTCAATTATAATCCAAATTATTTTAATGCAAAGCAGTATTCTTAATCCACACATATGCAAGTACATAAATACAATTCAAATATATTTTTCAATCAAAACCATACAAGCATATGCAAAAGCATTTCAAATCACATATAGTAATATACCAATAAAGATTCAAACATTTAGACAAAATGTGGTACATGCTATCTCAATGGACTCAATCAATGAACATGTATAAAAAAATCAATCAATTTAACTCATATCTATGTCCAAAGATTCAAACGAATATTCATGTAATTAAAACTATTAATCAAAGCAATCAAGAACTAGGCATGAATATTAATGAAGGTGAATTAATCAATCCAAGCTTTAAAAAAAATATTAAGACAAATTTTATTCAAGTAGCTTGGTGATTAATTTGTGCAAAGTGTTCACAAATTCAAACGCAATATTTCATTTTTACACCTATAAAAGCAATCATTTATCAAATCATGCATTAAACGTTATAAATCATAGGCACATAGCATAGATTCAATACAATTACCTCAATTCTTATCAAGCTATGTTGTTGTGCTCATTGTAGTCGAGTGAGGGTTTGAATCCTCCATTCCACATCATTTGAGCCAAGTCTTTGATGCACATGGGCTTGATTGATGATGATGACTTACTTTGCTTGTTCCACTTGAAATTCTAAAAATGTAAACTTATTCATGCTGATTTCAAGTTCTCCTAGCATAGACTTTGAAAAATTTCTTGACAAAAGATTTTCATTAGAAGCATCAAGAAAATCAATTGATAAAAATTATACCAATTGTTAGAAAACAATTCCATATTCTAAGTCATAATAGGCAAAAGAAAATTTCTTCACTAAGCTCAAGTTGTCAATTGCAAGGGAGATATATACTTAAGCTAGAGGCCATATATCAATTTAAATATCAAATAGCACAAGAATGGCACTAAAGCAAAAGTTCTCATGTAATGTGCAAAAATCAAACCTTTTAAATTATTCATGAACACAAAATAGACATATTAAATATTCATATATGTTCAATAAATCACCAAGAAATATGTCAAAATAAATTTTAGGCCATATAAAAACTAAAAGCTCAAGGAAGACATATTTAAAAAAAAAATTCAAGAAAATTTTAGCACAAAAGCATAAATATATCTACACAAATTATAGGCCATAATTAACAATGACTTAAGTTAAAAATAAGCATCATAAGAAAATCACTCACTTAAGTCATGTTGCAACCACGTCATGTAAAAAAAAATCACGTTTATCATATATGCACACACTTAACAAGAACAATAGATGAACTAACAACATATATCTTTAAACACAATTAATTCATCAATACTTAATCCTAAACCAAAAGATAAGTCAATTAAGCACAAGTTTCAAAATATTTCACAAAATTAATGAATCAATTTAGCACAAGAGCAAGTATATTTAAAAATATTTAAAAATCAAAAGATAAAAAATTTAAGTATTTTCAAATCATAAGCATTAAGGTTAAGTTGAACCAATCATCATATGAGCACATATCTTAACCAAAACATAGATGAACAAAGAATCAATATTATATCACTTAAGCACAAGGTGATCATCAATTTTTAAAATCACAAATCAATAGTTAAAACAATTGAGAATAAAATAATCAAGTTTTAACAATATTTCATAGGATTCAAGCATTATAAACAAGTTAGGCAATTTTAAACATCATGGTCATATGAACAAGTTTAACAATCACAAATCAATATAAAATTTATCAACAAAAGTATGCTCAAGCAATTTAACACCACAAACAACTTCAACTTGGTCTCAAAATGCTCAACCTCAAATGAGATATGGAGAAAGTTGGATAAGCTACATGAAAGACAAATTTTCAACCAACATCCAATATGTCTCATGGCTATTGAGGAACCAAAGGTAACCTCTAACTCTTGTGATTCAAACTCTTATACTTTTGATGAGTTACAAGATGCTTACAATGATATAGTAATTGAGTTTGAAAATATGCATTTGAAACATAAGAAAATGATTTCAAAATTGAAAGTTGAAAATGATCTTTTGATGAATGCAAAAAATGTTTTAGAAAAAGAAAATGAAAAGTTGAAAACAGATTTAAAAACCTCTCTAAGTAGAAATGAATTTTTAGAAAAAGAAAATTTTGATTTGAAAAAAATTTGATGATTTGATGAATGAAAAACAAAATCTTTTAAAGAATTCATTTAGTACTAAAATGATTAAATATAATTTTTGTAATTTTCATGGTCATACTACACATACTTGTCCTCTTAGAAGAAAAGTCCCATTTAGAATTAGGCAAGTATGGGTTCTAAAAGGAGCAAGAGACTTGGTGACTAACTCTCAAGGACCTAAAGCAACTTTGGTACCAAAAATCAAATTAGATTGTCTCTTGTAAGTGTGCTAGAGCAATGAGCCACAATGTGAGAACAAAGATTAAATACTTTAAACACACAATGGAGATGGGTAACCTCTAAACTTTTATTTTGAGAGAACTTGAATTTGGTTACCTATTTTTGATAAAATTTGAATGCTTGATTGATTATACAAACTTTGGTTAACATTGATTACAAGACATAGTTTTATATTTTGGTACTAAATAAATAATATGATTTTCAAAGTTTAAACAAACCTTTCTTGGTGTCATATTTCTCAAACTAAATTTTCTTTAAAGATTATTTATTTGAGCTTAAATGAAAGTCCAATTGTTGCTTTTAAAGTGAACTTATTCATTTTTGACTTAATACAATTTTGATAATATTGGTTTTGAGAAATAGATTAACATAAGAAAGTTATTTTACAATAACAAAGTTTTCCAACATTGAAATTGTTTTATTTTTTTGTATTAATTCACAAAGTCTTAATATTTGAATTTTATATGGTTGGAAAGCTATTTAAGTCTACTTTCTAATGGATTAAACAAAATCAAAATCCAAATTTTCTAAGAAAAGATTTTGAATTTTTACTAGACACTCTGCAGTTGTCAGAAAAAACTGCACAAGGTGTAATTTTAAAAATTCACTATAATTCGTACACAGTGAATTAGGTGATAAAATTTATATGGATAGAAAGCCATTTAAGTCTAGTTTCTAAATCTTCAAACGATTTATGATTTGGATTTGTATAACTCATGATATGATCAAATTAGTGAGTAGAGTATAGAATAGGAGATAACCGTCCAGCCACTGACAAGATCGATCCCCTCATGGAAAGGATCGATCGATTCTGGGTGGAAACACTCCAACGTCTACTTTTTGGTGCTTCCAATGGCTATTTTCTTCTCCCAAACACTTCCAACGGCTACCTCTTCAATTTCTCTATAAATTGGGCACTCCAACACATCAAGAAGATTGATGAATCAAAAGAGCAAAAGCCAATAAGCCACATTTTCATTCTCTCAAAAAATCAAGAGTTTTTAGAGCTTCAAAGTCCATATCTTTGTATTTATTGTATCCAATTTTTATTTGTTGTTCATTCATCATTTTCTTGTACTTAAACTTAGCAAACACTTAGCCTTAGAGACGTTATTCTATTGTTTACAAAATTATCTTTGATATACAAAGGGTGGAAAAGAACAAGAGGTGAGGTATCCTCTTGAGAGCTTTATAGTGAGATTGGATAAAATACTACAAAGGGTAGAGGTTTCTATCTTAAGTCTTAGAAAGAAAAAGATAGGTTGTATTTTTAATTCAAGAATAGTGGATTAAAGCATTGGTGTGGACAACCAAGAAGAGAGAATGTAGATATGTTGTGGAGCAGAATCGAATCTCTATAAATCATTGTATTTGATTTCTCTATCCCTATCTCTTTACAGTTTATTGTTATTTATATTTGATTTTAGATTCATTAATTGTTATTGTTTGCATTATATTTTCATAAAAAATATTTATTGTTTTAATTTTCATTCAACTATATTAAAATCATTTGTTTAGGAAGACTTTGAAAAAATCCAATTTACCCTGTTATTGGATTACCATCTAACCTATAAAGCTAACAATTTTCAATGTAACATAAGATAAATAAATGATACAAATGCAAACTAAAAATTGAAATGACTGATTTAATTCATCTTGTACATATTTAATCCTATACCATTTTATTTTCTTTCTAAAATAAAAATTAAAAAAATTATTTATTTATTTTGTGAAAAAAAAATTATTTATTTATTTATTTTATTTCCTAACATTTAGGTAGAATTAAAATTTCAAAACACGATTTGAATTTTCTTTAACATTTAGGTAGGGTTTTCAAAGTTATTGCATTTCATTTCATTAAAGAAAAAAACCTATTATTTCATTTTAATTTCTAAAACTCTCTTTCTAAAAATTATTTTAAAATTTAAATTATTTTTTTTCAAAAATAAACATTTATTTATAAACAATTCGTAATAATATCATAATATCAAATATTCATAACAAAATAATTTTCATAAACATATATATACATGTATTTCATTTATCATTGTAATTATTATTATTATTTAAAAAATCTTAAAGTAACATTAATAAAAATAAAAATATTAAAGCTATGATAAAATGAATAAATGAAACAAAAATTAAATAAAATAAAATAAAATATACCACAAAACTAAGTTTTTGGAATTAAGTCCAGACCTTTGAACCGATTTGACCAGCCGATTTTTTTTTTTTTGTGAGTTCAAAATATCTTTTTTTTGGACTTTTTAAAGATATTTTTAATATTTTTCAATTTTCTTTCTTTTTTAACTTTTTCAAAATTTGTTGGACTTTTCAAAACTTTTTTGCTAACTTTTCAAAGCTACTTTTTTTTTTTTATTTGAGTTCAAAATATCTTTTTTTTCGACTTTTTAAAGATATTTTTAATACTTTTCAATTTTCTTTTTTAACTTTTCCAAGATTTGTTGGACTTTTCAAAACTTTTTTGCTAACTTTTCAAAGCTTTTTTTTGTTTTTTTTTTTTACGTTTTAAAACTTTTTATTTCGAAGTTTTTTTTATTTTGACTTTACAAAGGTTTTTTTTTTAAGCTTTTTTTTTTTTTTTTTTAACTTTCCTAAGTGAACTGAATCCTGCCCCCAATTTCCTTTCAATATTTTTTTATAGAAGGAAAAAAAATTTCCTCTTTGTTGCTTGTCAAACTCTCTTTCACTTTTTCATTCTTTCTTTCTTCTTCTTCTCCCACTCCCCTTTCCTTTCCACTGTGGATATTTATGTTATGATTTTTTGTTTTGTGATTTTGGAAATAGAGGGTAAATGGGTTTCTTTTCCTTTTTTTATGGCTTTCTTTTGTTGTGTTCTTGGGTGTTGACAGTGGTGCTTTTCGGGGGGCAAATGGGTGCTGTGAATCTGAAAAATATATATATTTTTTTTGTTAAAGAAGATGATGGTTTTGGGCTGCTCTCTTGGTTGTGACAGGGGGTTCTATTGGGGGCGGTTTTCTTTGGCTAGATTGGGGGTGTGTGCCTGGTGGGGAAGTGGATGGTTTTAAGGGGGCTGCGGGTAGCGTGGGTAGTGGCGGCGATGGTGTGATTTGTGGTGATGTAGGGTGTGTTGTTTGGCGGGCGGTGAGGGAGCTGGGTGTAGGGGGCTTGCTTATATTTTTTTAATTTTGATGGTGTCTCCTTGTAGGTTCAGTGGAAACAATGCTGAAAAAAAAAAGGGAGAGGGGATTGTGTTGTAGGCTGGGGTAGTTGGGCCAGGGCATGGGAGTGGCTTGGCAGGATTGATTTCTGCTTCTGTGTTTTTTGTTTATCATCATTTTTTAAATTAATTAAATATTTTGTTTAATGTTATTGTATTTTAATATTTAATTATAAAATTAATAATAAAATAAAATAAAAAAAAATAAATTAATGGGCTCAGGCCCAACAAATAAAATTGGATCTTGACTCAAATAAATCGAAATCAGTCCCAATTTAAAAAATTTGAATAAATTTAACGTTTACAACAGTAATTAATTTTATTTTTATCGTTATTTTTAATCGGTCAATAATCTTATAGTCCATTCAAATTGAACTCTTAATTTTCATTTGAATTTGAACGAAGCACCGGTGTGGCAGGAAAACAATGCTTTTATTCCATTTCGTATCATTGACAAACATTTGGATAACACTGATTTAGTGCGTTTGCACCCAGTGGCATGAGATTTTCAATCGAAGGGTGAAAGTTTAAGTGGAGATTCTCCGTTTCCACTGGACTCCTTTTTTTCATTTCTGACCTTTTTATTTTTTTATTTTAACCTTAAGATTATAGTGTTCTTGGAAATGTTCTTGGAAATTAACTTTTGCTTTTTGTAATCTTTTTAATTTTTAATTTTTTATTTAAAATTTTTGAAATAATTTTATTAATTTAATATAATAAATAAAATTTATAATTATATAATAAACAAATAATTTTAATTATTTATTTGATATACTATTAAATAAAAAATATTTCAAAATTTTTATTATATACAAATTTTACTTTAATATTCTTAATAATCATTTTTTATCACTATATTTTACTTCACCTTCACAGCCGTATTTATATTTAAACATATATTTTATTATTAATTTTAATTTTATTATTATAATAACTAATTTTACTTTCATCATTATTTTTAATCTCTCATAAATTAAACTGACCAATTATCTAAATATCCTCTTAATTTTTCGACCGCACGCCGCCTTGACTGGCTGTAGTGGTAGGTGCTCTTATTCAAAGTCAAATACCCAGGCGACCTAGACTTGGGAATGGAAAATCCTACATTTCAATAATCGTAAATTTGAAAAATTGTTGCACTTGAGGTAAGTGGATTGTTAGTTTGTTTTCTTTTTTCCACAACTTTCGTTGCCTTGCAAGACCGGCATCTTTTGGATTGAAATTCGTTAGTCTTTAAATAGCATAACTAGAATCATGAAGCATCTATGCTCTAGTACGATTGAATTCACTCCAGATATTCTTTCTTCAGCACAGTTTTGGTTTAGTCCAGTTTTGTGATCAAGCTGGCCGAACTCCAAAATTGAAGAACTGCCTCAAACAGCCAAACATTGATCTCATTCTCAGCTGTAAACAGAAAAAAATGGCATCTTTTTCAATCGCTCACGCTTCATGCAGGCTCCTAACTCCCTCTCTTTTTTCTACACTCCCAACAACAAGGTTGTTCAGGAATCCTGCTTTGAACAGCCCATTCCCGACTCCGTCTTTTTCTCAGAAAAATTCCTCATTATTGCTTTCCTCAAAATACAAAACCCGAATTGCTTGCATGTCAACAACCACATCTCCAGTCGGCAAAGAAAATGAAAGGCTAAGTGGCCAAAATGAGAAAGTTGTGGAGGTTTCATCTTGGATTGATTACTTACCCGAAGAAGTTCAGCCTTTGGCAAAGCTTGCTCGCGTGGAGAAGCCCATCGGTACATGGTTATTGATTTTTCCCTTTGCATGGTATGCTCGTTCATTTTATTTTATTTTTTGGTGGTGAAAACTTGAAAATATGCCTGTTTATATATAGATTATAGTCGCATTATTCAGGCTTTTTATGCATATTCTTCTAATTAATTATTAAACTGAATTCCCTTCAATTGCTATTTACTTATAGGTCAGCTACGTTGGCAGCATCCAGTGGAAGTCTTCCTGATTTCAAGATTTTAGCTCTATTTGCTTCTGTGGCTCCACTTCTGAGGGGTGCTGCTTGTACCATTAATGATTTCCATGACCGTGATATTGATAAAATGGTAATTTTTCGTTAAAATAAAATTAATGGTGATGTTTTACAATACTCTTATTTACAATTTTTAAAATTCAATTTTTTTCAATCCATCTAGCTCATCAATCATCGATAAAAATTTAATTAAATATACAAGTATATATCTATATGATATAATTTAGAAGCACTTTACTTACAATTATTATACTATAATTAATTAATTAATTATAAATTATGATTACGTAAGATTTTTTAAATTTTTATATGAAATTCACAGTTATAAATAATGGATTTTAATATAATTTTTGTTATAATTACAAAATTATAGATTGTAATGAAAACCCTAAACTTTATTTTAAAATGCAAATAAGCTATTAATCTTTTATTGTATGAAATTAAGGTTAAAAATTTTTATTTTATCGAAACTATAATATTAACGGTATGAAATATTTAATTTTTTGTTTGAATTTTTTAACTAAAAATAACTTAATTTGTAAAAATACTTAAATTTATTTAAATGAGTTAAATGATAAATATTTGAAATAATATTAATTTAAAAATTCTATCAATTAAACATTATTCATTCAATTTTAAGATTTAATGAAAATAATTATAATAAAATAAAAATTATAATCTTAATTTCATGTCATAAAAAATGAAAATTTATTTGTATTTTAAAATAAAATTCTAATGTTTATTTGGATATTAAATCTAAAAATAAATGTAAGTGGATAAAATCTGATTAAAAGGTCAAAGAGCCTCACCATTTTTTTTTGCTAATGTGACATTATCAAATTAATATATTGTTAAAGACTAATAATTTAAAGAAAAAAAATATTTATTGAAAATTTAATAACTAAATTTAAAATATTAATAATTAAATTATCATTTTAAAAATATGATCATAATTAAATTACCATTGATATATAGGGTTGGCAACGGGTCGAGTTGGGGCGGGTTTTTGCTCGCTTCGAACCCGACTCAATTTTTTTTTATATTTTTCATACCCGATTTTGACCCAAAATTAATAAAATATTATTTTTTAAAATATAAATATTTAAATATATAATCATATAAATATATATAAATAAATTAAATAATTAATTAAAAAATTAATTTATATATAAATATCGGGTTAGGTCAGGTCAGATTGGGTTTATCTAAAATTCGATCCCGATTTTTTTTAACAATATCTAACCCGACTTGAAAACCCGATTAAAAAAAAAATCAATCCTATGAAGTCGGATCGGGTCAAAACCCATTGAAAATGGGTTGGATTACCGATCCTATTGATATATTATATGTTTTTCATTAACAAAACTTTAACGATTGAAATAATTTGAGAGTTGAATTTGAAACTTATTTTGAATTTTAATTTTAAGATTTAAAAAGAAATAATTGAATTTTAATTTATGATTTAAAAATTAAAATTTAATTTTGAGTTCAAAATATTATGTTTTTTTACTGGGTCTTATTTATATATTTACTAATTGTAACCATTCTATTTAAATTAATTTGATAAATTTAATTTAACATAATATTTACAAAATATTATTTTTTAATATAAATTATATTTTAATTATACATAAATATAATATTTTTATTAAATTAATATTTTAAATTAAAAAAATTAAATTATAATTTTATTGATATAATTCATTTATATAAATATAAATATAAATTAAATAAATAACAAAAAAATTTTACAACTTAAAGCCGACTTAAAAAAAAACCCAATTCATCTCTTACCCAACTTTCAATTTAAAAAAAAAAAAAATCTATTTTTATCATATTAGAACGAATTGAACCAACGAAATATAAATGATTTTATTATCCTTATTAACCTGGTCAGGGAGGCAAAAAAACTTTTTTACACCTTTGTGGCTCAATACTTGGCCCCACTAAATATAATACCCAATCCCTTTTTTTTTTTTTTGGTAATTACGATTATAATTAAATATTAAAATTATATAAATAATTAAATAATAAATTATTATATTGTAATTAAATTGTATTGATTATTAAGTAATTAATTAATAAATTGAAATATAACTAAATAATTAAATTTATATACTGTAAAACTTAAAATATCATAATTTTAAAACTTCCTCTTAGCAATAAACCAAAACATTATTGACGGTGGAAATTTTTTTTTTAACGAACCCGGCCAGTTAGAATTAAGTATGTGATTAATATATAATATCATTGCCAACATGTTTTCCGCATGCAATTAAAATATTGTACGTAATGATAAATAATGAGAATTGAGAAGCCAGGTTGTTGTTTGATAATAATGCACAGAACACTCAAAAACAATGATAAAGCATAATCTCTTTAAAGGCACGGTTCAACATTTCAATTTTTTTAGAAGCATTTAAACTAGTCATAGCTGCAAACAAAACAAATTTGAGTTTCATTTAGTGGATATTTTTGTTCTTTGCTTTTCTTTTCTTTTCTTTTTCCCTATTTGTCTGTGATTTTTTATTTATTTTATTTTTTTCTTTTCTATTCATTTTTTTAAGAAGAAAAAACAAAAGTGAAAGTAGAAGTAAAAGTATTCTCAAATGAAGCTCTACGTAGATTAATGATTAGAATTTTTTTTTCTTGACATTCTTTTCCCTACAAAATAAAAGGGCCTCAAAATTATAAACCAACCATGTTTCTTTATCCATGCAACTATGCTATATGTGAAGGCATTTCTTCTGTGCGCAGGTAGAGCGTACAAAAATGAGACCATTTGCAAGTGGTGATGTCACACCATTTCAAGGACTTTGTTTTTTTGCGTTTCAATTGCTTTTGAGTCATGGAATTCTCCTCCAACTCACCAACTATAGGTAGTCACTTGATTCTCTTCTCCTTGCTTCAATGCTTTTTGTTTTCCATAATGATTGAAAAACCTACTTTTTTTTTTTTTTCAAACTTGTACCTCAATCGAAAACGTTTAAACTATTGTTCGGCATTCTATGCATCTGTCATAGCATAAGACATTTCAAATGTACATAGTTGCATAAAGCATTAGGCAAATTAAAGCGAGGTTTGTTCTTTGGTTTACAACCTTAATTAAGTTGATCCACAGTGTGTTAGTAAAGTTTAAGTTTATCCTAAGTAGAATAAGAATCTTTGATCCATTCCTTATTCTGTATTCAAATCTTTAAATTTTCTTCTTTGACAACGACGGGATGTTTGATCTTGATGTAAAATCGGCTATAAAATCCAGGATTATATCTACAAAAAATAGGCTACAAAATCCAGGTTATTGAGTAAATAGTGGAGTAAATTAAGGGTTCATTGCCGTCACTGTTATTCCTGGATTTAGATCTACGAAAACCTTTAAATTTCTTGTATCATTTTTAAAGTATTTTAAATTTCAACTTAATTTGCTATCCATGAACCGTTTTACTCCATTAATTGTCTTATTAACCCAAATCAGTTCACTCAACGATATTTATTGGAAAACACTAGCTGGATGATAATAAAATTTTCTGAGACATAAAGTGATCTTTGTTTACTCAAATATAACAAAAGATTTTATGTATTTCTAACTTTGGGAACTTAAGTGAAAAGTTTAAAATCATTTTCAGCTACAAATAGAATTTTATAAAAAAGAACGAGATCAAATTTTTAGTTTTTTCCAAAGCTTTACACTTGTTTGACATTAGATTTGCTATATATATATATATTTATATCGATCTAATATTGGTTTTACTATATGTTAATCACAGCATGATCTATGAGGCTTTATTCATCTTCCTAATTTCTACCTATCCTCTCATGAAGAGAATGACATATTGGGTAATGATGACTATATACCTTTTCTTTTCCCTGTTGGGTCTTTGTTGATTTTATCTTTCATACACCTTTATAATATTATTGATGCAGCCCCAAGCCTATTTAGGTTTGACCATCAACTGGGGAGTCTTATTCGGCTGGCATGCAGTTAAAGGAAGCTTACAACCATCTGTTGTCTTCCCATTGTTCATTTCTGGTTTTCTCTGGACTCTTTTGTACGATACCATATATGCTCATCAGGTAAATACAATTTACTATCTCTCAACAATTTGTTCCTTGTTGTTAAAAGTTTTCCCTCAACTTATTAAGTTAATTTCGATTTTCAACAACCTCACTCTGGTTGAGACTAGCCATGGAGTTGAGATATTGGCAATCACAATTGAGACAGATTTAGCTCTCCTATAACTTATCAGGGTCATGGTGTTGTGAGATGGTTATGACATAGGGTAGCAGTTTTTTTTTAGATTAAACCCAAAATTTTCATAATGTTAATACGTGGAATTTTGTCATTATACTTTCTTTCCTTTATGAATTTTGTTATTATACTTTAACTTCATTGAATCTTGGCACTATACTTTCTTTCTTGTTTTTTTTTTTAAGCAATAAATAACGAATTTAATGAAATTCTATTTTTGCTTTAACAAAATACTACCTAAAATAATTCTATTTCATTATTTTAAAGATAAATTAAATAAAATTACAAATTTACCAGTAAAATTTAATAAATTAAAGGATAATAAAAATTCAAAAAATTAATTAATAAAATTGAAAGCTTAGTGACAAAATCTAATAAAGATTTAATTACAGTTTTAAAAATCAATATCGAGGTGTATATAATTAGATATGTCCATTGACGGATTGGACATACCATGATACCAAGGTGGTTGGTCTTTTAAAAAACCCTAGACAAGCCCCAGCCTGTCGGACCCAAGAGCTCCAAAATTGTTTAAAATATATATTAAAAAGTATTAGAATATTAATATTTTAAATATATTTTAAAATTAAAATTAAAATTAAATATAATTAATTTGATTTCATTTAAATTCTAAAATATATTTAAAATTAAGTTGAATAATTTTCCAAGCCGATCCTGGATTTGAAAAATCATGGGTCCATAGACAGATTGGACAAACCAATCTAGTAGGCGTTTTAAAACCCCTTAGAAGGCCCAACCTGTCAGCCTAAAAACTTTTAAAATATATATTAAAAAGTATTAAAATATTAATACTTTAAATATATTTTAAAATTAAGATTAAATAAAAATAAATTTTATTAATTAATTTTATTTAATTTTAAATTCTCAAACATATTTGAAACTAAGTGAAAAATATTTCAAACCGATCTTGGATTTGAAAACTCTAATCCGGACTTACCCGATCGGTCCTTGGATAGGCGTATATACAAAGTGAGAAGTGACACATGTAGAGTTTTTTTGG
The DNA here is from genome assembly GCF_002303985.1 of Durio zibethinus. The sequence goes on along the minus strand of NW_019167915.1, from coordinate 11,569,110 downwards.
CATTCGTAGCTGTTTAATTTTCCTGGGTCCAAGACTCAAAATGACTTGCGTGACTTGTTTTTGCGTTTTCTTCCCCATCTGCTGCGTGATACTTTCTCTATTTAACAAGATCTGTCGGTGTCATGGAATAGTGGGGTATGTTGGAGCAATCATCTAAAAACTGTTCTCTTTGATGTTGTTGATCTAACCATGAATTAGTTCAGGATAAAAAAGATGATATCAAAATTGGTGTTAAGTCCACGGCCCTGAAATTTGGGGATTCATCCAAGGAGTGGATTACTGGGTTTGCAATTGCATGCATTAGTAGTCTTGCTCTTACGGGATACAATGCTGCAATAGGTACTTACTGCTTTACATTGAAACTACCAAGCAACATTTTCTTTGATTATTGTAATTCTTTCTAATTTTGTTAAAATCTCCATAATCTGTTTTTGAGCAGGGTGGCCATATTATGTGTTTCTAGCTGCTGCATCTGGACAATTAGCTTGGCAGATAGGGACTGTTAATCTGTCATCCCCAGCGGATTCCGGTAGAAAGTGCGTATTTATCTTAGGCTTCCTTTGGCAGCGTGGTGGGAGGGATTCCTTACCTCCTCGCATCTAACGCAGTTGTGGTGCGACGAGAATCTCTTCCATCACACTTCCAAAGACCTCTCTGAGAAATTACTGGTTTTGCCTGCAAATAAATGTGTCAAATTTCCTTGTTATGCACAAAGTACCTTTTGATGGGTATTGATATAAATGTTAGGGAAGCTTCTTTTAGCAGTGATAGCAATTCATTTTTACGTAAAATTTTGTCAAATACAGATTCCAGTTTAGTTAGTACTCCTAATTAAAATCTCCTTTTCATGGTGTCAGGTTTGTGTCCAACAAATGGTTTGGTGCCCTTATTTTCAGTGGGATTTTATTGGGAAGAGTCTTCCCTTAAAGGTATATTTTTAATTTTAACTGAATATGCTATTGCTAAGTACTTAAACATCTTTTCGATGTGATAAATTGTAAAATATATATATATATATATATAAAGAATTTATATTTTATACATAATTAATATATAAATTTTATATATTATCAATAAAAGAGATAATATCGTTTTATTAATAAAAGTTATTTTTTAAAAAAAATTTGTGTTTATTCTAAGAACTTGTAAAAATTTATATTTATTTATTAATGAAATAATATTATTTGATTTTGACATTATATAAAATTTGCACATTAATAATGTATCAAATATAAACTTAAAAAATAATGTTAAAATTTAGTAGATCTTAATATATTTTCTTTCTTTTTTTTATTCGGTGAACATCAGCTGTATGCCTAGGTATCATCAGCTGCTAACCATTGGAAGCGCGAGGCTGTTGCTGTAATGACTATATGGTTCCAAATTTGCTGAGTCTCACCCTTTCTGAACCAGGTTGGAGTTGAAAAACGCATAAGACATTTATGTTTTGTAATTATTTCAAGTTGGGATTCTCTGGTCTTTTTTTTTTGCTTTTCTTTTTGGGTGCATTATCTCTGGCTATCGGTGAGTAATGTTTTGGAGAAATTTGAAAATAATTTCTACAACTTTTGTAGAAGCGAAAACCAGTTGTTTTTTATTTGACATCGACTTGCTAATTATATAGATATTCAGTGCTAAAATGGATTAATGTCATTACTAATCTTCAGATACCGTTTAGTATTAGTTGATCATTCAAAAAATTATGATGATTTACAAATGATGATTAGATCATCATATTTGGTAATCACATAAATAGTGTTTAGTATGAGATAATTATTCTAAAAATCATGATAATCTATACCTAGTGATTAGATCACTTTATTTAGTAAACACATGTTGATCTTATATGGTACTGATTTTGGATCACCGAGAGTGATCAGATCACTATTTTAAAGAATGATTTAATTCTCATTCTCAAAAATTTTTATCACTGAAATAAAGTAATATGTAAAATTAATAATAGTCAATATTACCCATTTAATGTGTGAATTAAAATTTTGATTACTCTTAAAATTATAATTATTTTATATTATAAAATTTTATTTTCAAACTAATATTTTATTAATAACAAGTTCAAAAATAGTTTGTATTTTTTTTCACTTTTTCTAATTTTTATATATAATATAATGTCTTTAGTTTTTTTTACTATGATTTTAATAAATTAGTTTTATTTTCTAATTCAAAATTTTTTTACGTAATTATATTTAAAAATTACTTTACTTAATAAATAAATATATTTAATAAGTTAATTATATTTATTATAAAATAAATAAAATATTGCTACATTTTATAAATTATTATTTTTAAACAACATTTAAATTATTAACTTGTGTAATTATTATAATAAGAATGATTATTTTCATATTTTTAAATAAAATAATATTTGATTTTTAATAATACCAAATACGTTGATCTTTAATTCATATGAATTAATAATTTTTAACCAAATAAAGTTATTTCATATTATGAATGATAAGATCACCTCGGTGATTACATTATTGTGGTAATATTGAAAATAATATTAAACACTACCTTTGTGATCTTACGTGATAGTGATATTAATTCATTGAGAGTAATTAAATCCTTGCCTTAGAGGATAATCTAATTCACATTCAAAAGGGTGAAAAAATTTTATTATAGGGATGAGATTATATATAAAATTAATATTATTCAATATTACTCATTTAATATGCGAATTAAAAATTTGTTTCTTCTTAAAATTAGCAGTAATTATTTTATACTATAATTTTAATATTTTGAAATTAATATTCATTGTAACAAGTTAAAAATTATTTTATGTGATTTTTAAATTTTTTAAATTTATATATTAATATAATCTTTCAATTTTAATATATTAGTTTTATTTTCTAATTCAAATACTTTTTATATGATTTATACTATAAATACTATTTACTATCCATAAATATATTTTTAACTTAATAATTAAATTATATTTATTATGAAGTAAATAAAATATTACTAATATTTTGTATACAAATTATTATTTTTAAATTACCTTGAAATCATTAACTTGTGTAACTATTAAAATGTGTATGGTTGTTTTAGTACTTCAAACAAAATAATGTTTGATTTTAATAATACCAAACACAATTATTTTTACTTACTAAAAATTAATTATTTTTAACAAAACAAAATGATTCAAGATCACAAATGATAAGATCACTTTAATAATAAGATAAACTCAGTGATTAAATTATTATAGTGATCATGAAAATTATATCAAATGCTACCTTAAATTATAGTGTGTTTTTGTGGTACTTAAATTTTAAAAATCTTTAATAAGCTAGCTCAACTATTAATATATTAACTAATGTGTTACTCACTTCTGAAGTAACTGATTCAAATGATAACACATGACAAACAATAATCCTTCAAATACCATATTAATTAACAAATTTATAATTTAAATACTATATTATAAATTTTTAAAATTCAAATATCATATTAAATATTTTATTATGGTCTAAAGCCATTTATAAAAAACACTACTAAAAACACATTTTTTCTATAAAAAATATATTTTTAACTTATCAAAAGAGTTTTGCTATTTATACAACATTTATTTTTCAATTTCGGTTACTCTTATGAGCTGTATATAAATTAGCAAATCGAATGTCTCATAACATTTCATAAAAAAAGAATATCTCATAGCATAGTATAAAAATGATTTATATTTAATGCACTATCAATGTATAGATTCTATATACTATCAGTGAATAAGATGATGTCATTTTATTAATGAAGTGAATTAGATAATATCATCTCATTAAGTAAGTTTTTTAAAAAAATTTAATTTTTGTATATTTATTTTAAGGATTGATATTTATTCATTAACGAAGTCATATAATTTGATTTACTGATAATGTATAGAATTTATACATTTATAATATATCAAATATAAACTCATATAAAAATCCATTATTAGCATATATATACTTAAATAAATATATTAAAAATAATTTTAAAAAAGTTTTTGCTTCAAAATATTAAAACGTAAATTTTTTTAAATTCAAAATTTAGTTAAGTTAGTTTATACAATTATTATTAAAAAGTGATATATAACATGTTTAAAATTCAAATCACAAAACTTGCAATTTCTTTTCTTATAGTGCAACCTTTTTTTATAAAAAAAAAATTATTTTTAAGTTGTGTGTGATTGTCGATGAGGGTTAGTATTGAGATCAAGAACGAATTTAGAGTGGAGATAGGAATGAATCTAGGATGAAGGCAATAAGGGTGACTGCTTCAACTAAAATCTTGAAAAATAAATTTTACCATTAATAAGTTATCCAAAAATTTAATATTTCTTATAATTTACCCCACTAAAATCTCAAAAATAAATATAACTAATAAAAATAAATCCAAAATTTTTAATTTTTTGTTTTTTGCCACCACAAAATTTTTCACAAAATTGTAAAAGAAACATTTAAATAGAGGTATTTTATAATATTTAAAGGATATGAATGTATTCTCAAAAATAAAAAAACCATTGAGTAAAGTAATGGTTCACGATTTAAATATAAAATTATTATTATTATTAGTTAAATAATAACTTCTTTTGACATTAGTTGAGATTAATTCTTAAAAAATTTTCAAAAAGTTCAAAAATTCTAAAAAAAAAAAATTATAATGGATAAAAGAAAAACAACTATTTATGAGGAATCAAACAATAAAGTAAAAGAACCAAAAAAGAAAAAACTTATGTAAAATGAGATCCAAATTAATTTATTACAAATATAAAACCTAAACAAACACTTGTTGAGAATTGTTTTCATTTTAGTGTGATCAAGTAGTCTTCTTTGATAATTTAAATTTTTTAAAAAGTTTTTAGACTTAGATAAATTTTGATGGCATAATATAAAGATTTGATATATATTTTGGAAGTTATCTAATTTTTTTTTATTTTTTAAGTTAGGTGATATATTTTTATTACGGCTTGTACAATTAATTTATTTAATGACGGCATCCTAAAAGTGAACTTGGATAACATAGCTTTCTAAAATTGTTTCTAAAATAACTACATATGAACAAATGTTAGAAAAATCATTTCGAGAGTTTTTCATATAAAATTGAATTTTTATACATTTTAATTTTTTTTATAAATATTTTGTTATTTTATATTTCAAGAAGTGTTTGACATTATATGTTAATGAAATTTATTTTGTTATAATAGTTATTGTAAACAAATATTATTTATTTGCCTTTTTTTATTATAAATTCAAGATCCATCCCTGATTGAGATGATTATTAACAATAAAGAACAAAGGTATTTATGAATCAGGAAAGATTAAGATCTAGTATACATGTTTATTCGAATACGACCTAGTTTGATAATTCAAGTCTCAACTTTTACTTAGATTCGCCTATATTAGCAAATGGTATAGCATAGATCCATCCAAACCTACTCAGTTTTTTTTTTTTTTTTTATTTTCTAAAATAATAAAAATGAATTAAATCATGTTTTTTTTTTATTTAATTTTTAATAATTTTTTCTTTTTTATTTAGTAATTTTGTAACTTGTCATTTCTTTCCTAACAAATATTTTTTTAGGATAGTAATTAATGAAAAATTATGATAAACCAAAAATTTTTAATTCCCCCGAGCCGAGTGTAAAATTATCATGGAAAAGGAAACAACCACAGTAACTATTTCAAAATGCTTGCAAAAGTGGAAGGATATCCAATTATTCCTACCATCATTGAATGTTGAAAGATACTTACATATATATATATATATGATAAACAAAACTCCAAGCTTGGAAAATAGAAATGTAGCCAATCATGAAGATACAGAGAGGAGTCCAAAATTCAACATTTGGGAGGCTTTCTAGCTGCCAAAACTCCAATATTCGAAAATAGTAATGCAACCAATCATGAAGATACAGAGAGGAGTCCCAAATTCAACACCTGGGAGGCTTTCCAGCTGCCTGAATGGGTGTTGAAGTTGATGACTGCTAACTAAATCCAAATGCCATACAACTAATCTACCCACGTCCACATTGACTTAAAAGGACCCAAAGAGCTTTAGGCGCATGTGTAATGTAGGTGATGTTGGTTGGATAATACACTCTCCAAGTCATTGTTGTTTTTTCTCTAGTAATTTATAACACTTGGTTAGTGGTTGTATTTTTAAGATCAAGTCAGATGTTATGTGTCTGGATAAGATGTGGAATTGGAGGTTCCCATTTTTCTCATCTAATTTCCTAGTGGAAAACATGTTGATTGCACTCAAGAAAAGCAGGGAGCTTTGTAAATTCATTGGCATTTTGGTAGATGCATAACACATATGTATATTTTGTATTGTTATTTATTATTTATATTAAGACAACACAGTAGCAGCAGCACATCAACCTCAGTTGTAACAGTCGCAAGTCTACAACAAAGCTACAGCAAACTAAGGGATAGTCTACAACAAAGCTACAGCAAACTACAAGATCTCATCTATTTCAAAACCAAGAGCAAACCTTGTTCATGTCTCAAACTCAACAAATAAACAGAACTGGGAGATGGACTCAACGTATCCCATCATGTTACAAATGATCTCCGTAGCTTATCATTCTATTTGACTATGGAGGTTTTGATGAGATTTTGGTAGGCAGTGGCTCAGGTTTGAACATCAATCACACTGGTTCTACACAAATCACCACTTCGTAAAAGCTTTTATTTCTTTCAAATGTTTTGCATGTTCCTAAAGTAAAAAGAAACCTTATTTTAGTTTCAAAATTCTGTAAAACTAATCAAGTCTCTGTTGAATTCTTTTCGCATTATTTGCTTAAGAAAGATCTGGCCACGGGGGCATCTCTGATGAAGGGATACAACAGAAATAGCATATATGAATTTCTTACAGCTAATAATATTCCGGGTACTTTTTACAGCTAATAATGTTCCAGTTACTTTCACTGCATCAAATAAACCAAAAAGTTCAGCACTTACTTCTAAGCCAGGAGTTGATCTTTGGCATAGAAGTTTAGGACATTTATCTTCAAGGATTTTAAACTTTATGCTCAAATCTTTCGGTTTATAGCATGACTTTTCTAGACAGCATTCTGAATGTAACTTTTGTTTATGCAATAAAAGCCATAAACTACCTTTTCATAATTAAAGCTTCTCCAGTGTCAAACCACTGCAGTTAATGTTCACTGATGTCTAGGCCAATCCCTATATTCACTCAAATGGTGGATAAAATTACTATGTTATTTTTGTAGGCCATTATTCCAAGTTTTCATGGTTCTTTTCAATGAGACACAAATATGATGCGTCAGCTCAAAGTATTGAACAGACTAAGAGGGAGGATGAATTTGTTAATGTGAAATTCTGACAATTTAATTACCAAATTAAGTAATGATCACAAATATGTATTTCCAAGCAAATAAAGACAATATATATATATATATATATATGCATAGTAAAATAATTTGAAAAGTAAAGGAGTAAAGATGGAGAATTAAACACTGAAAATTATAGAGGTTTGGTTTTTCCACAAAGCCCCTATGTCTCATTCTTTAACCTCACTTGCTAAGGAGCTCAATCCACTATATAAATATTGAATGTTACAACCAACCCTTCCAAAACTTGATACAATCAGCACATTCAATTCTCAAGGTTTACATTCCTTTCAAACTTTTAATCTCAAGACTATAAACAAGTGTTTTACAAATTTAAAAATCTTTCAAAGGTTGGGTGTTTGCTAATTTGAAGTGCAAATAAAATATATGAATAATAACAAGAGGATTTGAGTACAAGATGAGAAGTTATGCTCTTTCACATACCAATTTGCTATTTAATGCTTGAAGACGATTAAAGATGGATAGTAACAAATTCTCTTGGCTCTTAATAGCTTATAATCTGGTGAGAGACCTTTTTATATATGTAGAAAGGAGAAAAGAGTCATTGCTTTCTTTTAATCCCTTAAATGCTCTGCTAAACCAATCGATCCATTTTTGGATGGGATTAATGATAGCACTAAAAATATAGTATTTTATAAGTTCTTTTTGGTTGAAAAATTTTAAAATTTGATAGAATTTGGTGCCTTTAATGTTTGTTTTCTTGATATTTAGGTTTTATGTACTTGAACGTGAAATTCATGCAAAATCCATGCAAGATTAGGACAAGCCTAATCATTGTCTTATTCACCCATGTTAAAATGAAGATTAGCTTAATCTTATTGGCATTTGGTTTTGTAAATTTACTTCGATTAAGGAATCCTAATGGCACTAAAACTCCTACATGCATTATGTTATCCTATTTACAGGACTCCTGAATGCAATTGAAGATTGAATACTTATATTTGAAGAAGGACTCCTCATTGTATTTAGCCAAGAGAGATTTACAAAGACAAGGACTCTTTGATCACCACTGTAAGAGTTATTATGGAAGAAGGACTATTTGATCTTTTATTTAAAAAAGTTTGGATTAGATGCAGCTACATGGACTTGATAAACCATGTTCAACCAAGCCACACTTGATGAATGTAAGGTCAATCATGCAAGACAATTGGATGGACAAGATTGAATCCCAAGATGACCCATTCGGCTAAGACTTTTTAAGACCCAAGACTCCACATTCGGCCAACCATTTGAAGATTAAGATAGCTTTCATCTCTTAGAATTTGGATATGAAAAGAACTCTTGTAATCCAAATACCACCATAGTTGAACCCGTTATTATAAATAGCAAGGCTTTCTTTTGTATTCAACATCTCATGTTATACATCTATTTTCTTCTCTTTTTGGTTTTTCTTAGTTTTTTAGTTTCTTTAAGTTTTCTTTTATAGTTTGACTAAGGTGATAGATTAATGTTTCTAAATTATTTCTTTTCTTAATATAAGCATTCTTTCATTCAAGATCTAGTTTTCTTAAAGCTTTCTTTACAAATTTTGGTGATCAAGTTGTTTTATTGTTCTTATAGTTTCGGTCATATTAGTTTCTTTCATCCTAAGTTTTGGTAATGCAATCTTGTTTCCATTTTTTCTTTTATGCTTCTATAATTTTTTGTCTTCATTAATCTTTCTTTTCTCTCAAGGCATTTAGTTATTTTAGTTATAGATCTATTTAGCTACAATCTAATACTTTCCAAGTGATAGTTGTATAAGTAGATCCAGGCCTACACAATGTTTCTTTCATTATTTTCAATTGTTTTCAAACCAGTCTTTCCATTAGTTTAGATATAAGATAGTAGCTTATCACCTTTGGTACTTGATTGTCACCTAACAATTCAGTTATATAATTCATGTAAGAATGATACTTTATTTACTCATTTTATTACTTGATTATGATTTGTGCACTTGCAGGTTTTATTGAAAACAATAATCAATTGATTGTTTTTGGCCTTTTGAGCCAAAATGTATTTCTGCAGAATAAGAACCGATTGATCCCTTTTTTGAAGAGATTGATCTATTTTAGCAAATTTTGAATGATTGAAGTTTTTGTATGAAAAATCGATGAATCCATTTTAGAAGGGATCGATCTATTTTGCTAGTTTTAAAATCAAGAAGCTTTTTTTTATAAAAATCGATCAATCTTTTTATAGAAGGGATCAATCTATTTTGATAGTTTTAAATTGGAGATGTTTTTTGATAAAAAATTGATAGATCCATTTTCAGAAGGGATTGATCCATTTTTTGAAAATTTCAAGTTCGAGACCTTTTTATGTATAAAAAATCAATCATTTTATTTTTTCTTGTGTAGGGATGATAGATTTTTTTTACAAGGGGATTGATCTTTCTTTCCTAATTTTGTATAAAAACAAGTTTTCAATGAAGAAAGAAGTTTTTTTTTTGGTTTGAAGTCATTTTTCGTCAAAAAATTATTGAAAAAAATTTCTTTTTGAGTTCAAAGCAATTTATTCCAAGTTTTAGCATTAGGGTTTTGTAATTTCAAAATAAATATCAATTCAAGGTTAATCATCTCCTTTTTTTGACATGAAAAAACTTAAGATAAATTTACTTTTAAAAAAACTCTCTTTGAAAAAATTTCTCCCTTTGAAAATATAAACTCCCCTTAAATATAAGCACAATTGAAATTTCACTAAAGTCATTTTTCTCAATTTTCACCTTATTTCTAATGCAAGCATACCTATAAGTTCATCACATTCTTAGCATAATAATCACTTAATAGGTAAGTTTTATCCATTTTAGCAAATCCATCACATATAAAGAGCATACATATTAATAACATATTTTTAATAAATTCTCCCTATTTTTATCATAGCAAAAGGCTCAATTTAAGGTACATAATCTCAAAATTAGAATAATGTTAGCAACATATAAGACATGTAAAGTAGCAATTTAGGATAATATCATACAACCAACCATAAATGGAGCTACAAAATAAAGAGAGTCATGCAATTGATTTTAAAGAACGCAAGTTGCAAAAGTAAGAGTTACTAAACAAAATGTCCAAAAGAAAAATTAATGCTTAAAAAATGATATGTAGGAAATCCAAGTTAGCTATGTAGTAAGAGTTAGTTATAAAAGAGGAGGAAATGAAGAAATGTTGAAAGCATTGCTTCATGTTGTCTTAAACAGTCCCCACATGGCTATTTTGATCGATGATCCCATTTTGGGTAAGCTTTATGTTTTCAAGCCTAATGTTCATGTTCCCAACCATTGAATGTAAACTATTTATTTGTGCCATAAGAACTTGTAAAGCCCCTTAAATACCTAAAGGAGGACTATAAGGACCGTTTTGATGTCAACATTATTCTCATGTTTTTTTTTCTTGCTCAAGTGCAACCTCATACTTTCTAATCAATATGCCATTTACATTTTGAATATATCTCATTCTATAAAGTGTATGTATTCCTAAAACACTACAAGGATCATTGGACATAATCTCACAATCATTTCTAATATTAATACCTAATTTCTTAAATAGATTGTTAATCACTATCCTATAAACTAATGTGTATTTCCTATTTTAAACAACTGTCATTATATCATTGAATATAAAGTACATAAGGTTAGGTAGTTCTCTATGTTTGATTTTATGCATCCACCAATAATCTTGTTTCTTAATGGTGGAGTATTAGGTTCCAAATAGTGTTAACACATGGGTAACAATAAGGTGTAACAACCTATTTTGCTTTGATAACCTAAAGATTTGAGTGGGGTAACCATCATTGAATCATCTTCAAAGATATCTTGTGCTAGGCCAATTACATTATATCTAGTGTTTGTGTCTCCCTTATCTTCTGGCATGGAAGGTTAAGCCAAAAGTTATTTATTCACAATAACTTTTCTTTCCATCTTATAAGTTCTAAATCTATCAACATAAAATCTATTTCCTTGACTATCAATCTCAATACAAGTAGCATTGCTATAACATACCTTAACTAGGTTCTCAAATACACTTTTTTCCATGCTCAAATAATCAATCTAGCCAAATTTCTCAAAAGCACTAATATATGGAAATTCAATTGAATGAAGAAAGTCAAGATTGATTACCCTTCTTCTCTTGATGTCATAGTGAGCAAAATTCACTTCATAATGATTTTAGTCATAGAGTTTTCAAAAAATTGGTTGAATGAGAGTTTTGAGGGTATGCTAGAAGCTTCCCTAGGAAGATTTTGTATGTTTACTTAATGAAGCAATGAGAGGTGGTCTAGTTTTGGATGCCATCGAAGAACCTTTAAAATATGAGTAAGGAGATAAATGTAAATACGAGTGATAAAGGAGAATAGATGTTAAAGAGAACCAAAAATAATGAGTGAAAGAAGAGATTTGAGTGATGGCACAAAGGGGATCAATTTGTAGAGAATGATAGATTTTGTCTTATTTTGAAGAAATTTAAAGATGTAATTTGAAGAAATCAAGTAGGTAAAAGGAAATTTTCAAGAAATTTGAGTTAAAAAGGATGAATTTTGGAAGGATTAGAGGATTGAATTTTTAAGGTTTGAGAGAGGAAGATGTCGTTTAAGGTTGAATAAGAAGGAATATGGTTTTTTATGATTAAAAAGGCTCATCACCTACTGCCCCATAAAAACCAATCTATCTGGTCCCATAAGGGATCGATCAGTTTTGGGTTTTCTTACATTACTTTTACTTTTGGATGCAGAATCGATTAATTGGGTAAAGTAATGGATCTTTCGGTTTAGTTGTTTTTTGCTAAAGATGTAATTTTTTTTAACGAATAGAAACATATATATAATTTTTAAAGTAAAAACATATATATATGATAGGAGAAACAATTTTTGAACACATTTTTTTAAGAAATATATGCAATATGACCACTGTAGACACCGAATTTTATCTAGGTCTACATTTTTATAATTTAAAAATTAATTAATTTAAAAATTTAAAAAGATTAAAAATTAAAAAAAAAAAGAAGAAAAAAGACAAACAGAAAAGCTAAATAAAAGAAGAAATGGCTAGTGCCAGCGGGCGCCGTGCACGGCACCGCTGGCCACCCATGCCTGCCACCACCCCAGCCATCATAACACCCCCTCGTCCAGTGCCTTCACTCCATCAACACACGCAACCACCGTTTCAACCTTATAAAAACACTAGCTTCTCCCTTATTTCAGAGCTAGCTAAAACCTCCGATCCTCTCACTAGATCAACAAAAACATGCTCCCTTACCATAAATCTCTCAGACAAAAAAACTCACCCCCCTCAAAATACCCAAATAGATCTACCAAAATAAAAAAAAGTAAAAAAAAAAAAAAACACAGTCCTCCCCCAGGGAGGAACCCAACGCCGAGCCATCTGCACTAAGAAAGAAAGGCATCAGTTAGTTTTCAAAAAAAAAAAGAGAAAAAGAAAAGGATATCGAAAACTTTAAAACTCGATCTACACGAATCAAGGTCGCTTCCGATGAAAAGAGCACCAGATCTGAGCTCAGGAGGTTGAACGAAACCTCCTGGTCACTTTTAAAATTTTTGACCACTGGCGACGGTGAACCAGGCGGCGGCCAGCACGGTGCTCTGACGGCTGGATGACGAGGCGATTGGACGGTGAGACAGAGCCTTCTCTCTCCTTTTTTTTTTCCTCTGAAACAGAAAACTGAGTCTAAAAAAAGAATCTCACTTTTATAGAAAATATAAAAGCAAAAACGACTTCGTTTTGAGCATAGGGTCAAAACGATGCCGTTTCAAGTTTAAGAATGATCCGTGCGTGGACCGAACCCCGACCCGAGATCCACGTAAACCGATCCGTCGACCCACCTCAGCCAACTCTAGTTGGTTTACACGAACAGCCAGTGAATTGGTCGAACCGGTCCGAACCGTTCCTGAACCGAACCGCGCATCGAACTGAACCGTCGTTGACTGGACTGTTGATCGGTCCGGTTTAAATAAAAAAATATTTTTTTATTTTTTATATATATATTTTTGTTATTTTAAGTATATCTTTTATATTTATGTATGATAAATTTTAAATTTATTAGGATAAGTTTTCTAATTGTTTTTAATAATAATAAAATGAAAACAATATAAGATAATAACAAAAAAATATATGTATTAAAAATGTTTAAATAGTGATAATAATGGAATAAGCTTTTTATTTTTCCTGCCTAGATGTTGGAGGGAATAAAAAATATTTTTTCAAACAAATAATTCCGCCTAGATGTTGGGGAATTATTATGAATAAATTTTCATAAAAAAAAACACATAAGAAAATTTTAATTAGTTTTCAAAAATTATAAAAAATTGAACTTGCTCCGAAAGTTCGCTTAGATGATGGAGATTTTTAGAGATGTTCGCATTTGTTTAAATCTTAAACACTAATTTTTAATTTTCAAAATCTTAAGTTTTTAAAATCCCTAAAAATCCAAAATCCCCTAAAATTCAAAACCTCTTAAAATCCAAAGTCCTAAAAATCCTAAGGATACGTGTGAAAATTCTATTTAAAGTAATTTGTTCTCGAATACCGCCTAGATGATGGGGTATTTAGGAGATTTTACTTTGATAAGTCTTTTCACACGAGTTCTTAATTCACATTAATAATAGGATTAATAAATAAAAAGTATAACAAAATTGGGATCTTAAATATAAGCAGTCGCACTTAAGCTCTGCCTAGATGTTAGAGAGTCGGGGTGGTCTCATTATACTTAAGAATCCAACTCTTAAATTGCATTTCATTGTAAATGACATTCATTAGCATACATACGTTAGTATGTCATCATCGATAATTGACTGCATTATTCTCTCTTTAATTTGCTGTTCGATGATAAAATAGTTTATAGTAAAAAAAAGGAATAATACTTTTCTTTAAAAAAAAAAATCTTTTTGTGATATTATAAAATAAATTAAAAATAACATTCCGAAAGAAATAATTCTTGGTACTCTGTCTAGATGTTGGAGAGTCACTAACAATTATTTTTTATAAAGATTGTTCTTTTATTTTAAGGATTATTGTGTTAAATCTTAGGCGAAAAAAGTTACTTTAAATTCTGCCTAGATGATAGAGAATTTTAAGATAATTCTTTAACTTAAAGATTTTCTCAATAGTTCTAAATAAATATTTTAGCAAAATTTTATTTTTTTCAAATGAAGGGAATTAGTGTTAAATTTCAAATTAAAACAATTTATATCCAATACCGAAAATAGAGCGTAATTAAATGGTACCAATTGATAGGCGTTGTGGGGGTGCTAATCCTTTCCCACGCGTAACCGACTCTCGAAACTAACCTGATTTTCGTAGACCAAAATTCATCTTTTCGATAAACTTTAAACCTGCTTTTATAGTTTTATTGAAAATATAAACTTTTGGGTGGCTAATCACACCTTAACAAAGATTGGTGGCGACTCCCTCGTTTACTTCGATTTTTAAAAACTTATTTACGTTGGTGGTCCCAAAACCGTTATGACAGTTTGGTGACTCCACTGGGGATTAAATTCGAGAGTCAAGCCAAAACTTTTAATTATACACTATTAGGAATTGTTGGATTTAATTGGTTTTATTTGACATTTCATTTAATGTCCGTTATTTTGATTTTTCAAAATATATGTTAATGAATAAAACCAATTGTATGTTAGTTATTAATTTATTTTGATTTTATGGTTATGATTTATTCATGTTATTTTAATTAATACATTATTTTGCACACACTTTGTATATTCATGCATGAGCTCTAGACTCGGGCTCTATCCCTTTAAGGAGGAAGTGAAGTAGCTACGCTCTCGTAAGGTGATAACCTCCGTATTTGCTAGCGAAACACTTTCACTCAGATTGAACCCATTCCATTAGTAGCCTGTAATGGGTGAGGATCGGGGAGCCTTACTAGTCTATACTGAACGATGATGTGAAGAATAGTCTGGGAACCTTTAGACACGTAAATATTCACCCAGCATATAATGAGCTGTAAAGTCCAACTTTAAGATAGAGCCATACTGCCCCTTTACTAAAAATTACCTAGATTAGGACACTATGTATATTCTGTTATACTTGTTCATTCATTTACTCCTTTTTATTTATTTATTTATTTATTTTATTTACATTATTGATTTGTTTTATGGTCTTTCAATTTTGTTGCATGCATCATATAGGTACCATATTTTTAGAGGGTATTGTTTTGGACCAATTTTCAAGAAAAACTTTCAGAAAACCTAAAGGATGTCGTTTGCGTATAAGAGCTACTTAGAGGTCAAGAGCTATTCAGAAGGTACTCAGGGGAAAGAAAGAGATTGCTTAGTAGACGGTCACATGTCGGTGCTACCATAGTCAGTGCATATGGATCTCAGTCAAAATAATATATCAAGCCATTTGGAAACAGTGGAGAATAGAGAGAAATGAATCTTTTTCCAAGAAATACGGGGATGTGGCACTACTTATGTCAGTGAAGGTTGATGAACAGCTGATGGGAGCCGTAATACAATTTTGAGATCCATCTTATCAATGCTTTGTATTCAACCAAGAAGACTTGGCCCCCACGATCGAAGAATATTCTTTTTTACTTCGGGTTGAGTCTACCAATCAAGATAAGATCTATTGGAAAGAGCATAAGACTATCGGATATAGAAAAAAATTAGCCAAGATCATGCAAGTGGAGGTTGAAGAGATAGACAAGCACAAGAAAGAAAAGAATGGGGTTGAGACTGTTACATCAATTTTTCTACTCGAGTACATAAAAAAGTATATTGATACTGATCAGGGGTTGGATGTGTTTGTTTTGACCGTCTATGGATTGATGATGATATTTCCTAAGATTTTAAGACATATAGAAGCATCAGTGATTGATTTCTTTGAGCAATTAGATTAAAGGTATAAACCCTTCACTAACTATTTTGGCAGAGACTATTAGATCATTTAATTTTTGTTGAAGAAAGGGTGAAAGACGATTTATGAGGTGTGCTCAATTACTTTTTGTCTGGCTCAGAAACCATTTTTAGGGAAAAGAAAAGACATCATTTCGGCCATTCTCCATTCATTTCAGTCCTATCAAGGAGTTTATTGCTAAAGAATAGAAGAAAGATTGGACAAAAGGTCAATGGTTGGCATTCTTTCTGAAGCTCACTAGCGAGGATGTAACATAGAGGGTACCATGGATGCTTCCGATGGCCATCTTATATAGTTATGGAGATGAGCCATGGGTACCTTTGTTAGGAATATGGGGGGCAGTGAGTTATGCGCCTCTTATGGTTCAAAGATAATATGATTCACGGTAGTTCATCCCTATGACTCATGGGCTCGGTTCACTCGAGTTTGATTATGAAACATCCGATTATGTGAAAAAGGTTCATGAAATCATCAAAGTATGGAAACAGATCAATCGAATGAGCCCAGCTAGATTCACAGATAATGTTGCTGAAGGTTACCTTGCTTGGAGGATGAAAAGGGTTAATGAAATTAAGCCTCTACCAACCGACATTTCAGAGAAGTTGCCAGCTCCTATTTCAGTACCGGTATTATCGACTTTTTAGATCGCTCAACGAGAGTTTGAGATTGAAAGAAAAAGGTTAGAGAAAGAAAAGATGGCTATGATAGATCAGGTTAACCAACTAAGATATGATTTGATGATGAGAGATGATGCAGTACAAAAGTTAACTAAAGAACGAAAAATATTGAAAGAGGATATACAAAATCTACATCAAAAAAATAAAAAATTGAGGTTGGATAGTAAACCTTTGAAAGGATCCAAGAAAGATGTGCAAGAACTATGAGATATGATGGAATATTGGAAGAACAAAGCTCGAAAGAACAAAGAAATGATCTTCACACTTACTAAAGAACAGCATGAATGGAAAGAAAAATTTTCAAGAGCTTCTGAAAAGGTAGCAAGGCATAAAAAAGAAAGTGAGATGCTAAAAGCTGAATTAAGGAGGGAACAAAACAAGAACTCCGATTTGCAAAGTGAGAAAAAAGCCTTAGAGCATGAATTAATGAGCTTGGAGCTTCAATTGACAAGCAATCAGAGTCACATAGATAAGATTTTGACTGAATGGCAAGAGAGAGAAGATTATTGGGCTCGCACTTGCAATATAGAGGTAGATGCTCGAGAGATATGGAGAGCAGAAAGTTTAGGGAGGCAATAATACATCGAACATTTGACTGCTCAAATCTACAAGGCTGTTCGAAAAGTAAGCAACATGGTTGAAAAGGTGAAAGCACTTGAATGGGAGATTATATCGACCCAAGGCCACAGTCAAAGATTATTGCACTTTTTGTATGAAGCTAGGGAGCAATATGCTCAAATCAAATATTTTTATGGCTTTAATGCAAGAATGATTGGATAATGTATAAAGACTCCCATGGTTAATGAAAGTTTCTTTTTGTTTCGATCGATCCAAGACAATACCCTAATTTGCATTTCATTCATTTCATGCTTATATTTTCATATTAACAACAATATCAATGACATTATATCATGCGATCTAATTCATGGTTAATAAACTAAGGTTCAAGGATAGCAAAGCCAAGGAACCAAAATCCGTCAATTTCGCATAGATATAATACTCGTTCTCAGACTCGAGCCATGAAAGAAGAGAATATAGCTAGATTTGAAAGGGTTGAAAGGGCACAAGAAGAGATACGAGAAAGAGTGATGGAAATACAACAAAGTATTGAAGCACAAATGGTTGAATTAAGACAACTATTGATTGGATCAATGAAAGAAAAAGGAGTGACTGGCGCATCAAGGACAAGAGATGAGGTTAATATGAAAGAGCCATTATACCCTCCGAGATTTACTCCACCTCAGGTTCAGGTTCAAGTTTCTCGGGGTATACACATACAACCACCAAGTGTACAGCCATACCCCTATGTCAATCATTCTACAAGTCAGCAACCAACCCACTTGAATACCAATTCGGGACCCATCCCAGTCGATCCCATCATGGTACCAAATCTTGACGACCCTGTTGAACAAGAAAACTCTCACGAAATGTCAGAACCTATTATAAATTTAAAAATTCGAGACAAGTATGACCAACTCGAAGAGAAGCTCAAAGCGGTTGAAGGTAATGACATTTATGGGGTTATTGATGCCAACGAGCTCAGCCTAATGCCTGACTTGATTATCCCACCAAAATTTAAGACCTCAAATTTCTAGAAATATGATGGGACAAAGTGTCATTCTTCTCATATCACCATGTTTTGTAGAAAGATGACGGGTCATACCCATAATGATAAACTATTAATACACTGTTTCCAAGATAGTTTGACTGGTTCAATAGCTAAATGGTATATACAGTTAGATCGAAGTAAGATCCGTTCGTGGAAAGACTTGGCTAAAGTTTTTCTTATCCAGTACAAACACGTCTTGGATACAGCCCCTGATAGGCTGTCATTACAAAATATGAAGAAAAAATTGACAAAAACCTTCAAAGAATACGCACATCAATGGAGAGATGTAGCAGCCCAGGTCCAACCACCCCTGATTGAAAGAGAGATAACTTTGCTATTCGTCAATACACTGAAGGTCCCGTATTATGATAGATTGGTAGGAAATGCCACAAAAAATTTCTCTGACATGGTAATCTCAGGGGAGATGATAAAGAACGTTATCAAAAGTGGTAAAATTGAAGGGTCTGAGAAGAAAATAGTAACTCTAAGGAAGAAAGAGCAAGAGGCATATGCTGTCACTCACAAAAATCTTTCATACCATCATTTTGTCCCGTATAATCCATACCCCTCTTACTATCCTGCTACAAATCAAATATCTCAACAACCGTACCATTATCGAGCACCCCAACAATCGTTACCCAGACCAAGTTTTAGCCCTCAACCATCTAATTATACCTCTGCACCTCCAGCTCGATCATTTACCCGACCAACCTACTCAAACAGCAATCAAAGAAACTCATAGAATAATAACAATCGGGAAAGACCTCATTTTGACCCAATTCTCATGTCTTACACCGATTTGTACCCCCAGTTAATGAGAGGCCATCTTATAGCTCCTACTTATGCGAAACCATTAAGACCACCTTACCCAAGTTGGTATGACCCTAACTCAAGTGCGATTATCATTACAGAGTTACAGGACATTCTACTGAAAATTGCACAGTATTTAAACACAAGGTGCAAGGTTTGATAAATGATGGGCTTTTATCTTTTGATACTAAATTCAAGCGGAATGTTAGTGGAAATCGCTTGCTGGATCACACCAAAAGGAAAAATCAATATGGTGGGTAAGGAAAAAATATGAAAAGATCAAAAGATGCACGGATAAAGTGAGGACCCCTTTTGAAATGGTGTATGACCGTTGTATGTGACGGGCATGATTCAACCACTATTTTTGGATGACAATGGTAGTCATGAAGACCCAGACCATTTTTGTAAATACCATGAGAGAATAATTGGACATTCGATCCAAAGTTGTGAGGTCTTTAAGCAAACATTGCAAAGCTTGATGGATGAGGCCATCATTGAATTCTACAATGAATATGATGGAAATAGTGTGAATACAGTGGGTGACGAGCATCCTAGCAAGTCTTTTATCCCCAACTGAGAAACCAGAGCCCCTAACTGAGAAAACTATCTTCTCTCCTAAGACACCAATGACCATTCATGTCCCTAGTCCATTCCCTTATCAAACCAAAAAAGCAATCCCATGGCGATATGATTATGATGTAGTGATGCGAGGGCCTAATATGACCTCGAATAATCCAAGCACGGAGAATACCGTAAACATAGTAAAAATAGGAAGAATGACCCGAAGTGGTTGAATTTACACTCTTGAAATGTCAGAAAGGGCCAGAAAAGGAAAAGGCAAGATAGGAGAAGAAGACATAAGGGAAAGCCAAGATTTTCAACCGGTGGTAAAATCGAAAGTGCAAATTAACAAATCGATATCAGAAAAAGAAGCTTGTGAATTTTTAAAGATCATCAAACATAGTGAGTACAGTGTGGTTGACCAGCTGAATAAATTATCAGCTCGTATTTCCTTACTGTCGCTACTACTAAACTTTGAGCCGCATAAGAATGCTTTGTTGAAAGTGCTCAACCAAGCTTATGTCGAGCACAACATTTCTGTTGAGAAGGTTGATCACATGGTTGAGAATATTACAGCCCTTAATTTCATCACCTTCAATGATGATGAAATACCTCTGGAGGGACGTGGTAGTGTTAAGGCCTTACATGTTATTGTCAAGTGTAAGTCCCACACTATGGCCAAAGTGCTGATCGACAATGGATCATCTATTAATGTTATGCCCCTGACAACATTGTCAAAGCTTCCAGTAGACCCCTCTCACATGCGGAATGGTCATATGATTGTAAGAGCATTTGACAGGGCACGAAAAGAGGTAATTGGTGATATAGAGATCCCATTATAGATTGGTTCTTGTACCTTGAATGTCATATTTCAAGTAATAGACATAACTCCAGCATACAGTTGTCTAATTGGAAGATCTTGGATTCACACGATTGTAGCTGTACCTTCATCATTACATCAGAAGGTAAAATTCATCATGGAAGGAAAATAAGTGTGTGTGGATGGTGAAGAGAACTTATTGGTAACAAAAACCTTAACAACTCTCTATGTTGAGGCAGCAGAAGAAGCAATCAAATGTTCTTTCAAAGCTTTTGAAGTAGCAAACGCTACTTATGTAAGAGAAGGGTCAAGGATGTCGATCCCTCAATTGTCAAAAACTACGAATATGGTGATCAAGCAGACTATTGGTAAAAGTTGATGAGCCAGGCAAGGCTTAGTAAAAGCTCTACAAGGAATCACAAGAGCACCATACCCGATTGAAAACAAAGAAAGATAGAGGTTAAGCTATAAACCTACAGCTGCTGATAAAAAAAATTTAATGCTGGAAAAGAAAGAAAAGAGAATGGCATGCCTCAAAGGATAAAATTCGATTGATGGGGAAATGGTGTTCCCTTATTTGTATGAAATCTTTCATTCAGCTGGGCATATCTATCCTAGGTCGATAGGAGTTGAACAAGGAGGACTGGTAATGGGATTAGAGAAAGCTTTCTCACGACTTCAAGTGGAAGCAGATGAAGGAGTCATGCAAGATAAAGAGATTTTTTTTCTTTTTAGGAGACTCAAAGAATGGTGTACCATTTTTATTGTCCTTGAACCTTTAAATTAAAAAAATTCTAATTGCTTCTGCCCAAGAGCATGCGGAGGTTAAGTGTATGGTTTTTTTTTTCATTGTCTTAATAAAATGATGAATGCAATGCATTTCACTTATACTATGTTCTCTATTTTTCATTTTTCCTTTCTTCCATTCTTTTTGCCTTTGCCAAGATCAATATATATTTCTTTTTGATTATACCTATTTTCAGGTTTTCTAATAATGAACATTATGGAAGACCAAGGTAATAGAATCGGGTTTGATTTTAAAAATTCAACTTATATTAGCGAGCTTGATAACGATGTTGATTCAGAAGACTATGATTTACCTCATGATCTGTTGAAATGGATGGAACAAGAAAAGAAAATTATAGAACCCCACCAAGAATCAACTGACCCATTAAATTTAAGAGATGATGACAATAAGAAAAAAGTTAGGATCGGTACTTCACTATCACCAATTGAGAAGCAAAAGTTGGTGAATTTGCTGCAAGAGTACATGGATGTATTTGTATGGTCTTACCAGGATATGCCAGGACTTAACACAGAGGTGGTTGAGCATAAGTTGATTTTAAGACCAGAATGTCGACCAGTACAGCAGATGTTGAGACGTATGAAGCCAGAAATGTTATTAAAGATAAAAAAAAAGTAAAAAAGCAATTTGACACTAGTTTCTTAGAAGTAGCCAAATACCCTGAATGGGTACCCAATATAGTCCCAGTTCCCAAGAAAGATAGAAAAGTTAGAATGTGTGTGAACTATCGAGATTTAAATAAGGCTGGCCTAAAAGATAATTTTCCATTGCCACATATTGATACTCTTGTGGATAACACTACTAAGCACTTCATTTTTTCATTCATGGATGGGTTCTCTGGCTATAATCAGATCAAAATGGCTCGTGAAGATATGAAGAAAACTACATTTGTGATAATGTGGGACACATTTTGATATAAAGTTATGCCTTTTGGGCTAAAGAATGCTGGTGCCACATATCAAAGGGCGATGGTCACTCTCTTTCATGATATGATGCATAAGGAGATAGAGGTATATGTTGATGATATGATAGCTAAGTCTCAAGAAGGGGAAGATCATGTTGTTAATTTCAGAAAGCTTTTTGAAAGATTATGGAGATACCAACTCAAGTTAAATCCAGCCAAATACACATTTGCTATTAAATCTAGAAAATTGTTAGAGTTTATAGTCAGTGAAAGAGGTATAGAAGTAGACCCTGATAAAATTCGAGCCATTTAAGAATTGTCAGCACCACGCACACAAAGGGAGGTGAGAGGTTTTTTGGGGTGATTGAATTACATTTCTCATTTCATATCCTAACTTACCTCAAAATGTGATCCAATTTTCAGGTTGTTTCGCAAGAATAATCCTGGTGAATGGGATGAAGAATGCCAGAATGCCTTTGAAAAGATTAAAGAGTATTTGATAAGCCCACCGGTGTTGGTTCCACCAGTTACGAAAGGCCGTGGATTTTATATCTAACGGTTCAAGAAAAATTGATGGAATGTGTATTGGGGCAAAGAGATGAAACTGATAAGAAAGAGCATGCTATATACTATTTGAGTAAAAAGTTTACAGAGTACAAGTCTAAGTACCCCCAAATAGAAAAAATATGTTGTGCCCTGGCTTGGACTACTCGTAGACTCAGGCAATACATGCTCTACCATACGACGTGGCTAATATCAAAATCGGATCCATTCAAGTACATTTTTGAAAAACCATCTTTATCAGACAGGCTAGCGAGATGGCAGGTCATGCTCTCGAAATATGATATTGTATATGTAACACAAAAATCTATAAAAAAGAGTGCAATTGCTAATTTTCTTGCTGATCGAACTATAAAAAATTATGAACCTATGAAGTTTGAGTTTTTCGATGAAGATTTGAAGGCAATCGTGTAGGATAAAGATAAAGAACCTGTAAGAGAAGTATGGAAAATGTTTTTTGACGGGGCATCCAACATTGGGGCAGTGCTAATATCCCCATAAGGAAATTATTACCCATGTACTGTAAGATTAGACTTCAATGCACAAACAATGTTGCTGAATATGAGGCATGTGTCATGGGGTTACAAATGGCCATTGAAAAGAAAATTGAAACACTAGAAGTATATGGGGATTCAGCCTTAGTAATTTATTAACTAAAAGGTGAATGGGAGACCAGCGACTTGAAACTAGTGTTATACCAAAAGCACATAGCTGGCTTGAGGAAGCATTTTTAAGAGATTCAATTTCAGCATATTCCTCGAGAAGAAAACTAGATTGCGGATGCCTTGGCTACTTTGGCAGCAATGTTCAAGTTAAATAATAGTATGGGAATTCAGCCCATTAAAGTATAAATAAAAATTTTACCAGCCCACTGTTCAAATATGAAAGAAGAGGTAGATCAACAACCATGGTACTATGATATTGTACAGTATATTAAGTGTCAAAACTACCCAGAGCAAGCTTCAAAAAATGATAAGAGGATCATTCGAAAATTAACAGCAGGTTTTATGCTTGATGGAAAAATCTTGTATAAAAAGAGTCGAGATCAGATTTTGCTAAGGTGCGTTGATGCTGTGGAAGCGAGAATGATACTTGAAGAAGTATACGAAGAAATTTGTAGGACACATGCTAATGAGCATATGATGGCCAAACAGATCATGAGAGCTGGTTACTACTAGTCTACAATGGAAAATGATTGCATCAGTTATGCTAAAAAGTGCCACAAATGCCAAATTTATGCAAATAAAATTCATTCTCTTCCATTCATGCTGCACGTCTTGGCACCGCCATAGCCTTTCTCCATGTGGAGAATGGATGTGATTGGACCCATAACCCCAAAAGCTTCAAATGGATATCGATTTATCTTTGTGATAATCGACTACTTTACAAATTGGGTAAAAGCAACTTCGTACACTAGTTTTACATGATCAGTGGTGTGTAGATTTATAAAAAAAAAGATAATATGCCGGTATGGGCTCTCAAAAAAGATCATATCAGATAATGCTAGCAATTTGAATAATAAAATGATGAAAGAGTTGTGTGCACAGTTTAAGATCAAGCATCATCATTCAGCACCATATCGCCAAAAAATGAATGGTGCAGTGAAAGCTACGAATAAGAACATCAAGAGAATATTGGGAAAAATGACTGACACATACAAAGATTGGCATGAAAAGTTACCTTTTGCTCTGCTTGCCTATAGAACATCAATTCGAACTTCCACAGGGGCTATCTCGTTTTCACTGGTGTATGGGATGGAAGCTGTATTACCAATTGAGGTAGAAATTCCTTCTCTGAGGGTGTTGATGGAGACAAAATTGGATGAGGTAGAATGGGTTCAAGATCGTTTCGAGCAATTGAATCTTATTGAAGAGAAAAGGCTCTCAACACTCAATTATGGACAAATGTATCAAAGAAGAGTCATGCGAGCACATGACAAAAAGATACGACCTCGATGCTTTTGCGAGGGCGAATTGGTTTTGAAAAGGATTTTGCCATGTCAGCATAACAATAAAGGAAAATGGACCCCCAATTGGGAAGGTCCATATGTGGTAAAAAAGGCTTTTTCTAGTTGAGCTCTGATCCTTACAGAAATGGACGAAGGTGAATTATCAAATCCTGTAAATTCAGACACTGTCAAAAAATATTTTACTTAAAAAAAAACAAATGAACAAAAAAAAATACAAAAAAAACAAAAAAGGAAGTGATTCAAATTGAAAACCCGAAAAGGGCAGTTTGAATCAAAGAGGGGTCATTTGAGTTGAAAACCTGAAAAGGTAACTTGAATGAAGGCGGAGCTCAAAGAAAATTTTTCAGAGAATGAAAGAATGGCACCGAATGGATGAATTGTCACCAAAATTAAAAGAGATGACTTTTAGGGGAAGAGTTCTCATTAGTCACAGATGTGGGGCAAAGATTGGTCATATGAAGTCACAAGTGACAAGATCATAAATGTAACGAGTTTTTGGAAAAGACTTGGTTTGAGTAGGCTAAGTTTATTCAAATGTTCATTATCTAGAGAATTGATAATTTGGTTCTTGAAATACTTTTGAATTAACTATTTTTTGTGTCTCGAAAAACTTATCCTTATCTTTCCAAACCCAAAATACCCCATTATTGAATTTGTTTCACACCCAATTTTGAACCTGAAATCATTGCATTTGTCATTTAAAATTAAGATATTGACTAATAAGTTCATAATAGACCAATGCATCACTCGAAAAGGGAATGCAATATGAGGATGACAAAAATAGTAATATAAGGGCAGAAAGAATGAAACGAAATTGATTGATTGCTGAAGACAAAGAAGAGAAAGGGGATAAAGAATATAAAAAAAAAGAGATTTTTGAGCGACTAAAAGCCAAATGGGTCCGTCATGAGACAGAGACTTCTGGTGGAAATTTGAAAGATTCAAGAGGACGAGATTACTGGAAGTGACTTTTAAAGTTTGAAAAAAATTAAACCAAAGTTGAATTAACTTGGATAAAATGCATGATATAATTCGTTGATGGCATATTTATCTTTTCATTCATCACAATCATTGCACGCATTACATGCCTCTCAATAAGTTGCATAGAAGGTTTCTTTATGAGACATCAGGAAGAATCAACATTTTTCTTTCTCGAAACAAAGATGATGGCCTTGAAGATGGTATGTTAGCATAATTTTAAAATCAAAACTATTAGTCTATGGAGTACCCAATCTCCTATTTCTCAACTCACATCTCATTCTTATATATTTCCCTGACTTGCGATTCAATCACAATCATCTTTAATCTTTGACTCGCAGTTTAATCCCTATCTCTTTAATTCAAAGTCACAGTTTAATCTCAATTGTTGTTATCCTTTGACTCACGATTTAATCTCGATCTTTTATCTCTCTGATTCATGGTTTAATCCCGATCTCTTTAATTTAAAGTCACAGTTTAATCTCGATTGTTGTTATCCTTTGACTCTCGGTTTAATCCTAATCTTTTTAATTTCTGATTCGGGGTTCAATCCTGATCTTTTTAATCCAAAGTCGTAGTTTAATCTCGATTGTTGTTATCTTTCGATCCACGGTTCAATCCCAATCTCTTTAATTTTAAAATCCCAGTTTAATCTCGATTGTTGTTATCCTCTGACTCATGGTTCAATCCCGATCTTTTTTTTTATTTCAGACTTATGATTCAATCCAAGTTAACGCCATTTTTTGACTCGCAGTTTAATCCTGGTCTTTTTATCTTCCGATTCGAGGTTCAATCCCAATCTCTTTAATTTTAAAATCGTAGTTTAATCTCGATTGTTGTTATCATTCGATCCACGGTTCAATCTCAATCTCTTTAATTTTAAAATTACAGTTTAATCTCGATTATTGTTATCCTCTAACTCGTGGTTCAATCCCGATCTTTTTTTTTTTATTTCAGACTTATGATTCAATCCAAGTTAACGTCATTTTTTGACTTGCGGTTTAATCTCGGTCTCTTTATCCTCTGATTCAAGGTTCAATCCCAATCTCTTTAATTGTAAAATCACAATTTAATCTCGATTGTTGTTATCCTCTGACTCGTGGTTCAATCCCGGTCTTTTTTTTATTTCAAACTTATGATTCAATCCAAGTTAACATCATTTTTTGACTCGCATTTAATCCCGATCTCTTTATCTTCCGACTCAAGGTTCAATCTCGATCTCTTTAATTTAAAATCACAGTTTAATCTTGATTGTTGTTATCCTCTGACTCATGGTTCAATCCCGATCTTATTATTTCAGACTTGTGATTCAATCCAAGTTAACATCATTTTCTGACTTACAGTTTAATCCCGATCTATTTATCCTTCAATTCACGGTTCAATCTCGATCTCTTTAATTTAAAATCGTAATTTAATCTCGATTGTTGTTATCCTCTAACTCGTTGTTCAATCCCAATCTTCTTATTTTGGACTAGTGATTCAATCCAAGTTAACGTCATCTTTTGACTTGCGGTTTAATCCCAGTCATTCTTATAGTTTCTCAACTCATGGTTTAATTCCAATCGCTTTTATTTAGTTAGTTAGCTTCGGACAAAATTGTTGTCTTTATCTTTGCCCTATTACTGATTTTCAGTAATGTGCAAAGAGGGACAGCTGTAGACACCGAATTTTATCCAGGTTTACATTTTTATAATTTAAAAATTAATTAATTTAAAATTTTAAAAAGATTAAAAATTAAAAAATTAAAAAAAAAAGAAAAAAAAAGACAAACAGAAAAGCCAAACAGAAGAAGAAATGGTTGGTGCTAGCGGGTGCCGTGCACGGCACCGCTGGCTACCCATGCCTGCCACCACCCCAGCCATCATAACACCTCCTCATCCTGTCCCTTCATTCCATCAACACACGCAACCACTGTTTCAACCTTATAAAAACACTAGCTTCTCCCTTATTTCAGAGCTAGCTGAAACTCTCCGATCTCCTTACCAAATCAGCAAAAACACACTCCCATACCGTAAATCTCTCAGACAAAAAAATTAACCCCCTCAAAATACCCAAACAGATCTACGAAAATAAAAAAAAAAGTAAAAAAAAAACAAAAATACAGTCCTCCCCACAGGGAGGAACCCAGTGTCGAGCCACCTGCACCAAGAAAGAAAGGCATCAGTTAGTTTTTTAAAAAAAAAAAAGAGAGAAAGAAAAGGATACCAAAAACTTCAAAACCCGATCTACACGAATCGAGGCCGCTTCCGGTGAAATGAGCACCAGATCTAAGCTCAGGAGGTTGAACGAAACCTTTTGGTCACTTTTCAAATTTTTGACCACCGACGACGGTGGACCAAGAGGCGACCGGCACGGTGCTCCGACAACCGGACGACGAGGCGGTCGGACGACGAGATAGAGCCCTCTCTCCCCTTTTTTTTCCTCTGAAATAGAAAACTGAGTCTAAAAAAAAATCTCACTTTTATAGAAAATATAAAAGCAAAAACGATGTCGTTTTGAGCATAGGGTCAAAACGACGCCATTTCAAGTATAAGAAGGATCCGCGCGTGAACCGAACCCGATCCGAGATCCACGCAAACCGACTTGTCGACCCACCTCAACCAACTCCAGCCAGTTCACACGAACAGCCAGTGAACCAGTCAAATCGATCCGAACCGTTCTTGAACCGAACCGCTCGTCGAACCAAACCGCCGTTGACCGGTCCGGTTCAAGTAAAAAAAAATATTTTTTATATTTTTTATATATATATTTTGTTATTTTAAGTATATTTTTTATATTTATCCATGATAAATTTTAAATTTGTTAGGATAAGTTTTCTAATTGTTTTTAATAATAATAAAATGAAAACAATATAAGATAATAGATGTTGGAGGGAATAAAAAATATTTTTTCAAACATATAATTTCACCTAGATGTTGGGGAATTATTATGAATAAATTTTCATAAAAAAAAAACGCATAAGAAATTTTTAATTAGTTTTCAAAAATTATAAAAAATTGAACTTACTCCAAAAATCCGCCTAGATGATAGGGATTTTTAGAGATGTTCGTATTTTACTTAAATCTTAAACACTAATTTTTAATTTTCAAAATCCTAAGTTTTTAAAATCCTTAAAAATCCAAAATCCCTTAAAATTCAAATCCTCTTAAAATCCAAAGTCCTAAAAATCCTAAGGACATGTGTGAAAATTCTATTTGAAGTAATTTGTTCCCGAATACTGCCTAGATGATGAGGTATTTAGGAGATTTTACTTTGTTAAGTCTTTCCACACGAGTTCTTAATTCACATTAATAATAGGATTAATAAATAAAAAGTATAACAAAATTGGGATCTTAAATATAAGCAGTCGCACCTAAGCTCTGCCTAGATGTTGGAGAGTCGGGGTGGTCTCATTATACTTAAGAATCCAACTCTTAAATTGCATTTCATTGTAAATGACATTCATTAGCATACATACGTTAGCATGTCATCATCGATAATTGACTGCATTATTCTTTCTTTAATTTGTTGTTCGATGATAAAATATTTTATAGTAAAAAAAGGCAATAATACTTTTCTTTAAAAAAATTTTTTTTGTGATATTATAAAATAAATTAAAAATAACATTCCGAAAGAAATAATTCTTGGTACTCTGCCTAGATGTTGGAAAGTCACTAAAAATTATTTTTTATAAAGATTGTTATTTCATTTTAAGGATTATTGTGGTAAATCTTAGGTGAAAAAAGTTACTTTAAATTCTGCCTAGATGATGGAGAATTTTAAGATAATTCTTTAACTTAAAGATTTTCTCAATAGTTCTAAATAAATATTTTAGCAAAATTTTATTTTTTTCAAATAAAGGTAATTAGTGTTAAATTTCAAATTAAAACAATTTTTATCCAACACCGAAAATAGCACGTAATTAAATGGTACCAATTTATGGGCGTTGTGGGGATGCTAATCCTTCCCCATGCGTAACCGACTCTCGAACCCAACCTGATTTTCGTCGACCAAAATTCATCTTTTCGATAAACGTTAAACCCACTTTTATAGTTTTATTGAAAAGATAAACTTTTGGGTGGCCAATCACACCCTAACAAAGATTGGTGGCGACTCCCTCGTTTACTTTAATTTTTAAAAACTCATTTATGTTGGCGGTCCCAAAACCGTTACGACAACCACTGCTAGCAAGTTTCAAATGACCACACAAACATGATCAAATGCATGATTTCATCAAATATTTATGAATTAATTTTCATTTTATCATAATTTGAACAAGCTAATACGTATATCCAAGTATGAACAAATTTGTTCAAGTCACAAGCATGCGATTAACAATTAAGGAAATCATCATATATGCATTTTAGAAAGCATTCATTGTTGGTAATATGCTCTAAAACCAATTTGATTGGCTATGGGATACAAGTCATATTATGCATTTTTATTATTATCAAAGGCATTATTTATCTATGAGATTGTATACACATAATTACTATTACTTACTTCTTATATATAAAACCCTTTGAATAAATATGCTTTGCAAGGGAATTACAATGAGATTGTAATTATGAGATCATCACTGCATTAAAACATTATTTCTAAGTTGTTCCTAGTTGATACTTTGTCAAGAAAAGACATTGATAAAAGCTGTTGATATCAACACATTGTTATGCTCTTACTTATGAAGCAAGTAACATTTCTCATAACTTGAGCTAGCATGTAGGTGCTTGTTACAAGAACAAGTTCACTGAATATGACCCAAGATGATAACGCTATCTGTTAGTTCACATATTGTCCACAGCTGCATTCTCATGTGATAGTTGTATAAGTGATCGTTTGACTTGAGATTACTTATGATCTTATATGGTGAATACTATACTTTGACTTTACTTTACTTATGGTTCTAACCAAGAATGCTCCAGTTGAGTCTTATTGGATACAACATGAACATATGAAGATGCATAAAATAATCTAGATGGGATTCATCACTTTATGTGATCAAAATAGTATCTTAATTAGTTTGGATTGAATTAACTCAAGACATCTTTGGCCAAAGTGAAATAAGAGTTTAGAATTATTCTAAAGCTTATTTGTGAGTTAATACTAATGACAAGATTTAAAATGATTGAACAAAAATTGAGTAAACACTAAACCAAGCTCAATGTTCAAGTTGAAATGCTTAGTAATGAAATGATATTAATTATACATCAAGACTAGGCACGAATAGGTTGTCAAGTCACATTGAATTTCTTTAGCAATTAGGGGTTATGAAAATGTAGCTAGCATTGATCATGATCTATAAACATGAGATAGGCTAATTAGAGAATTAGTGATGAAGTTAAAACGTTTGATTCATTTAAGTCCGACTATAAGGATTACAATACTTATGTTTATTACAACAGGCTAATGAACTTAATAAGTCACACACAATAGGACATGTTGTGAAAGATTAAAATTAGGATAAATTAAATTGGATTTAATTTATTGAGTTAAAATCCAATATAGAGAAACATCAAAAGTCTAATACTAAATGGGACATTGTATGGCCAGCCAAGTAAGTAATCCTATTGAGAATATGACTTGGTAAGGGGTTATTATATTAAAAATAAAATTAAGCATAAGGAAACCCTAATATTCTAGGATTTTGACTAACTCCTTATTTCTATATAAAGAACTTAAGCTGCGCACTTCTCTTGTAGCATTATAAGAGAATAGGTATCTCATGTATTAAGAACAATTGAGAGAAAACACAAAAAAGGCAATCAACTAATCTCACTAGCTAGAGATTTAGGTTTTGAGTTCTTCTCATCCTTTGGAGAAGGTTCTTTCACCTTATTCCTGTAGATCATCATTAAAGGCTGGATGTTTGGATTGCTCTAGGCTTGCTAAAACAAATTTGGTGATCTCTTGCTTGGTACAAAGTGAAGTCGGCATAAGAGGTAATATATTACTAGCAAAAATTAATTGTTATATTTGTATGATATTGTTGATTGATCTTGCTAGAAAGTTAAAAAATTTTTAATATCCCACTGCTAATACTTTATATATTGACACACAATTTCCTTCATTCATTAAGCCTAATTTCATCTCTAATTGTGCAAAATCTATCTCTATTAAGAAGTTTGGTAAAAATATTAGCCAATTGATGCAAGGTATCAACATATTCAAGCATAATATCACCTTTTTTAAGATGATCTCTAACGAAGTGATGCCTTATTTTAATATGTTTGGTTCTAGAGTGTTAAATTAGATTTTTTGTTAGATTTATGGCACAGTATTCTCACATTTAATGAGAATGTGATCTATGGTCATTCCAAAATCCTCTCATTGTTGTTTAATCCACAATACTTAAGCACAACAATTACCAGAGGCTATATATTTGGCTTTAATTATAGATTGTGCAATATTATTTTGTTTCTTGAAAAACCATGATATGAGCATATTTTCAAATAATTATTATGTACTGGAAGTGTTTTTTTTTTTTTTTTATCTATTTTACAACCACCAAAATTTGTATTGAAATAATTATGCAAAGTAAATGATGATTTTTTTAGATACTATAAACCTAGATTAAGGATGTCTTTAAGACATCTAAATATACATTTAACAGCAAGTAAGTGTGATTCTTTAGGGGATGGTTGAAATCTAGTACATAAGCACACATTAAATATTATATCTGGTTTACTTATAGTAAGATAAAATAATGAACCATCATAGACCTATATAACTTGGAATCAACATATTTACCTCCCTCATCCTTTTAAAACTTTATTGAAGTGCTCATAAGAGTTGAATATGGCTTTGAGTTCTTCATTCCAAACCTTTTAAGCAAGTTTTTGACATATTAAGCTTGATTGATGAAAGTGCTATCTTTGTTTGTTTCACTTATAGCTCCAAAAAAATGAGTTCTCTTAACATGTTCTTTTCAAATTCACCTTGCATGGTTTTAACAAATTCTTGACAAAGAAAATCATTAGTTAAACCAAAAATAATATCATTAACATATACTTGTACTATGAGAATATCTTTACCTTTCATTTTACTAAAGAGAGTAGTATCGACCTTCTTCCTATTGAACATATTCTCAATCAAAAACTTTGACAATATTTCATACCAAGCTATAGGAGCTTTTTTTTAACCATATAAATCTTTTGTCAATTTAAACACATTATTTGAAAAGTGTCTATTTTCAAAACTAGGAGATTGTTCTACATATACCTCTTTATTTATAAAACCATTTGGAAAGGCACTCTTCACATCCATTTAAAAAAGTTTGAAAATTTTAAAATATGCAAATGCTAGTAGCATCCTAATGGCTTCTAATCTAGCAGTTGGAACATAGGTTTCATCATAATTTATTCCTTTTTCTTGACTATATCTTTCAGCTACTAATATAGCCTTGTTTCTAACAACTTTGCCATTTTTATCATTTTTTTTTCTAAAGGCCCATTTGGTAACTATAGTGGGATGATCATGAGATCTAGGTGCTAAGTTCGATATTTGACTTTTTTCCAATTTGTTCAATTTATTTTGTATAACCAACATCCAGTGATCACCTCATAAGGCTTCATCTCTGTTTTTGATTCAATTTATTAAAGAAAAGCTACATAATTACGTACATTATAAGAAGATATAGTTTTTACCCTTTAAAATGGATCACCAATAATCTCATTATTTTTGACATACCTCTTTTTTCTAGGAAAATTAGGTTCTTGTTCAATTTGTTGTTACTCTAAAAACTCATCATCTTCTTTTTTATTGTTCTTCTCAATGTCATGAGATGTATCATCAATATTTTTTTGAAATATACCTATATCATCTTTAAGAAAAACATTTCTCAAAGGAGGGCTAAATTCATTAAGTATGACATGTATAGATTCCTTAACAATCAAAGTTATTTTATTAAAGACTCTAAAGGATTTTGAATTCAAAAAATACCTTAGGAAAATACTTTCATCACTTTTGCATTAAATTTGCCAAGATTTTCTTTTTCATAATTCGAAACAAAGCATTTACAATCAAAAGGGTGAAAATAGCTTCTATTAGGCCTTTAGACTTTAAAAAGTTCATATGAGATTTTTTTTCAAAATTGGTCTAATCATAGCTCTATTTATAATATAAGAAGAAGTATTTATGGCTTCTATCTAAAAATATCTAAGTAAATTATTTTCATGAAACATAATTCTTGCCATTTCTTCTAAAGTTCTATTTTTCCTTTCTACTACTCCATTTTGTTGATGAGTTTTAAAAGTTAAAAAATTATGATTGATACCATTTTTACTACAAAAGTTATTAAAACCAAGATTTTTCGATTCTTTTACTTGATCTTTTCTAATGCTAGAATTGAATGTCCCTTTTCATTTGTATTTGTTTGCTAAAAGTGATATATTTTTCTAAAGTTTTATTTTTGGAATGCAAAAAGAGAACCTATGTATATCTAGTTAAATCATCAACAACAAACCTATATTGCTTACCACCAAGGCTCACTATCCTAGTAGGACTAAAATGGTCAATGTGAAGTAATTGAAGTGATTTAGTAGTTGAAACCCAACTTTCAAGTTTAAAAGAAACTTTTCTATGTTTTCCTTGAACACATGCATTATAAACCTTATCATTTTTAAACTTTAATTTAGTAAGCCAACTACTAAATCATTTTGAGAAAGTTTTGAAATCACATGTACGCTTGCATGTCCAAGTCTTCTATACCATATCCAGCTTTTCATTTTTTTTTTTTAGCCATAAATCAAACATTCTTAGAGGATAAGTCATCCAAGTGAACCACATAAACATTTCCTTGGCAATGTCCTATAAAAATAAGTTTGTTAATTTTGATATCAATCACTTAATAACACATAGATTCAAAAACAACCTTAAGACCTTTATCTCACAGTTGACTAATACTATCCAAGTTATGTTTAAGTCCTTGAACAAGTAAGACATTCTCAATATTAGTAGAAAAATTGTTAACAACGGAACCAATTCCTTCAATTTGACCCTTTAAGTTATCTTTAAATGTAACATCTCATCCACTTTTAGGTTTTAAGTCATTAAATTGACTTTTATCCTTTATTATATGTTTTGAGCATCCACTATCAAGATATCATAGATTGTTCTTGCTTAAATTTACCTTGTAGCAATGCTTATCCATCTACAAGTACACAATCAAACTTTTATTTTGGGACCCAAATTTTTTTAGGTCATTGAGTATTAGTATTCTTAATTTATGTACCTTTTGGAATCTACTTCATCTTAATAGTCTCATTTTAAAATGTGTTAACTCTTTTTATAATCCACAAACTCCTAATGAGTTTGCCTTTGTGAATGACTTTCTTCAAAAAACAACATTGCATGGAATGACCCAATTTATGACAATATGCATATATACTACATGCTTCAATTGAATAATTTGATTTAACAAGAAATTTTTTCAAGTGAGTTTCTTTATCATTACCATTATATCCTAATCCATCTTTGTTAAAAAATACTTTTTGAGTTTCAAGCATGTCATTTAGCTTTTGATGTCCTATATAGAATCTAGAAAAAGAGTTTTGTAAATTTGCATTTTTTAGTCAAATCATGAACATTGAATTTCAAAATCTCAATTTTCTTTTCCAATTCATTCTTTGCCTTAGTCAAGAGCTTATTTTCTATTTTCAAAAGAGCTTATTTTCTATTTTCAATTTGGGAATCGTTTTCCTATACTTCATGTTTATTTTTTCAAATTTCATGGCTAAGTCATCAAAAAAATCTTGCAATTGATGAAATGTATATGGATTTAAATTATTGGAATTCAAAATTACCTTAGGAGCATTAAGGGCCATGAGACATAGGCTGGCCACTTTTTTCTCATTGAATTCAAAATTCGAGTGGTCACTATCACTCCATATGACAATTATTGCTCTTTTTTTTGGCTTCATTGCATTTTATTTCTTCCACAAAGGGTAATCAAATTTGATATGGCCTAGTTTATTGCACTCATAGCAAACAATTTGATCCTTTTCCCTTTTACTAGATTTTTTGTTGATTATTTCTTTTTCAGGTCTTCTTTTTTTGAGAACTTATAAATTTTCATGAAATTTTTGAATCTTTTTGCAAATATGGCCATTTTTTCATCCTCATCAACCTCATTTTGTTCAATCTTTTCTTCTTCTTCTTGAATAGATGATTTGAGGGCTATTACAACTTTCATGGTTGATTTTTATCCATGTTTGATCTTCATTTCATAGGTTAAAAAAGAACCAATAAGTTCATCTAATGAGAATGTATGAGGATCTTTTCACTCTTCAATGGTTGTCACATTTGCTTCCTAACTCTTTAGTAAATTATTTAAGATTTTTTTAACTATTTCCATATCTGAATATGTCTTCCCAAAAGCCTTCAATACATTGATGATGTCAATGAAATAATTTGACATCTCATCGATGGTCTCTTATGATTTTATCTTGAAGAGTCCATAGTCATGAATAAGCATGCCAATCTTGGTTTTCTTCATTTGATTGTACCTTTATGAGCGATGGCTAATTTATCTCAAATTTTCTTCACATTGTCACATAAGGAGACTTTATTGTATTCACTAGGACCTAATACATAAAAAAGTATATGCATTGCCTCAACATTAAATTAAGCCATCTTAAAATCATTGCATCCCATTCACTTTCTTCTATGATGACTTCTTTATCTTTCACCTATTTTTTTAGGGCAAAAGGATCATTTACAATTACCTTTTATTCTTTATAGTCATTAGCTTAAATGAATAGTTTCATCCTAGTCTTTTAATATGAATAGTTGTCACTAACAAAGAAATGAGATCTTATAATATAATGACCTTCATTACCAAATGATGTGGCAATCGTTTTAATTTTTAAGAGACACACTTTTTATTAATCTTCATTTTGATTGAAGCTTGATGATGATTTCGCTTCACTTATCATAACATCATTTTGAGTCATTTGGATCAATCCAAGATTGTTAGACCTACCAAATAGAGCACTAGCTTTAATACCATTTGTTAGCTCAAAGTTTTGAATAAACCAAGGGATGAATTGGTTGATTAGAAATTTTAACAATTTGATTATCAAATTAAACAATGATCACAAATATGTGTTTTAAGCAAATAAAGACAATATATATGCACAGTAAAATACTTTGAAAAGTAAAAGAGTAAAGATGAAAAATCAACCACTGAAAAGTATAGATGTTCAGTCCATCCACAAGGCACCAACATCTTCTCCTTTAACCTTGCCAAGGAGCTCAATCCATTATATAAATGTTGAATATTACAACTAGCCTTTCCAAAACTTGATACAATCAATACATATAACTCTTAAGGGTCACATTCCCTTCAAGCTTACAATCTCAAGACGAGACACAAGTGTTTTGCAAACTTAAAAATCTCTCAAAGATTAACTGTTTTCTAATTTAAAGTATAAATAAAAGATATGAATAATAACAAGAGGATTTAAGTACAAGATAAGAAGTTTTGCTCTTTCACATTTTAATTTGCTCTTTAATGCTTAAAAGAGATTAAGGATGGATAGTAATAAATTCTTTTAGCTTTTGATAGCTTATAATCTGGTGGGAGAACTCTTTATATATGAAGAAAGGAGAAAAGAATTGTTGCCTTCATTTAATGTCTTAAATGCTCTATTGAACCAATCAATTCATTTTTGGAAGGGGCTAATTAGTTTTAGCCTTTTGAGCCAAAACGTATTTTTACAGAACAAAAATTGATCAATCTTTTTTTAGAAGGGGATCGATCCATTTTAGAAAATTTTGAATGATTGAAGTTTCTGTAAGAAAAATTGATTGATCTATTTTGAAGGGGTTCGATCCATTTTGCTAATTTCAAATTCAAGAAGTTTTCTGCATAAAAATTGAACAATCCATTTTCAAAGTGGATGAATTTATTTTGATTGTTTTAAATTAGTGATGTTTTCTATATAAGAAACCAATTCCATTTTCAAAAGGGATCGATCCGTTTTTGCAATTTTCAAGTTTGAGACCATTTTGTATAAAAAATCAATCGATCTATTTTTTTGAATGGATCAATTACTTCTGAGTTTTCAAACAATGCTTCTAGTTTCTATGCATGGAGGATCAATCATGTCCACAAGGGATCAATCATTTTTTTTTAAGTTTGTATAAAACATGTTTTCAATAAAAAAAAGTTTCTTTTTGGTCTCAAGTCATTTTTCGTTAAAAAATTACTGGCAAAAGTTTTTTTTGAGTTCAATGCAATTTATTCCAAATTTTAGCATTAATGTTTTGTCATTTTAAAAATAAATATAAATTTAAGGCTAACATGATGTTATGCACATATTTCCAGCTTTTAAGGCACATGTTAAAAAGCAATTTAACATTTCTATTCTATCTATTTACTCAGATAATGGAGGTAAATATCAAGTTTTGTCATCATTGCTTGCTTCTAATGGTATCCGTCATTTAAAAACACCACCTCACACATCAAACACAATTGAACTTCTAAAAAAAAGCATCACTATATTGTAGAAACTAATCTTATCCTCCTTAATCAAGCATTAATGCTTCAATAGTATTGGTCTCATACATTCCAAACGATATTATATCTTATTAGCCGAATGCCTACACCCATCTTTCAAAACCAATCACTTTATAAAATTATGTTTTGCAACTCACCCAATTACTTTAACTAAAATCCTTTGGATGCCTTTGTTACCCTTGGCTAAAACCTTACACTGAAAGTAAAGTTGAACTCGAGTCTTGACCTTATGTGTTTCCTAGTTACTCTTCTAACCAAAATGCATATAAATGTATGGATTTATGTACAAACAAGTTATTATGTCTCAACATGTCAAGTTTATTGAATCTATTTTTCCATTTGCCAAAGACAATTACATTCTTAAAATAGTTTCAGATGTTGATCAATCCCCTATACATAACATTGATTCAACTATTACACTCCTACCTTGTTCTTCCGCACTAAATTCAAATGTTATTTCTATGACATTCTCTCCCATCAGTGCAACTCCTGCAAAGGATCCTCCATTAGGTAATGTTTCTATAACTCCCACTAGTAACATACAGCTAACCATAATACTATAGTCCTTATCATATTCCTTACCAAATACTGAATCATTATCTAAGTAACCATTACTTAAGCAGAATTACCCCTGTAGCCTATCAGAACATACACATGAACACACATTCCCAAAATAATAATTTTAAACCCAAGAGCTATACCTTGCATATAAACATGCCTTTTAGCCATATTCGAACCTACTACTACATCACAATCCACTAAACTACTAGAATGGAAAGCAGCAATGGCAGTTGCATTTAATGCCCTTTTAGCTAATAGAACATGGACACTAGTTCCATAAATTTCTTCTTAGAATATAGTTGGCAATAAATGGGTGTTTCATGCAAAATGAAAAGTAGATAGTACTATTAATAGATACAAGGCTCGATTAGTGGCCAAAGGATTTCAGCAAAGACCTAGCATGAATTTTAAAAAAAATTTTAGTCCAGTGATGAAAACAGCTACCATCAAAATGGTTGTGTATTGCTTTAAATCATGGTTGGCTTTTGAAACAACTAAATGTAAACAATGCACTTTTGCAAGGAACCTTAACAAAAGATGTGTTTATGTTTCATCCTCAGGATTTGTTAACAAGGATCATCCTACCCATGTCTGCAAGCTGAATAAGCAATCTATGGTTTAAAACAAGCTACATGAGCTTGGTATAAAGAGCTGAGTAAGTTTTTTCTTGAGTTTGGCTTTATCAACTCTATATAAAATATCTCGCTATTCATTTATGCTCAACATTATGACATTATTTACTTTTTGATATATGTTGATGATCTGATAATTATTGGTAATAATCACAACACCCTCAACAATTTTATTGCCAAGCTATTTTACATATTTTCCTTCAAAGACCTTAGTGCTCTATATTTTTTTTTTCTTGGAATTAAAGTCATTCCATTATCAGCTTGCTTATTTTTGTCATAGCATAAATACATCAGAGAATTGCTTGATAAATTTAATATGTGAGTGCACAAATACACCTATAGCTTCCAACGATCAATTAAAGATTTATGATGGCACATGTCTTGCCAATGCCATTACATATAGACAATTTGTTGGGTCATTACAGTATCTATCTTTAATTAGACCTGATGTTACTTTTTCAATTCATAAATTGTCATAGTTTTTGCACTTCCACTTTCAACTTCACCAGACAAATTTAAAAGAGTACTTTGATACTTAAAAGGGACAATGCATCCTGGTTTGGTTCTTCACAAAACTTCACTTCTACATCTAATAGCCTTTAGTGATGCTAGTTGGGTTGGTAATTTGGATGACAAGACCTCCACTTTAGGCTACATCTTATTTCTTGGCAAAAATCTACTTATGAAAGTCGGTCAAATAGAAAACTATGGTTAGATCATCAATTGAAGCTGAAGATAGAGCTTTTGCTATCATTGCTACAAAAATACTTTGGTTTAAAATTTGCTGACAAAACTAAACTTTTCACGTAAAAAACAATCTCAGCTATTATGTGATAACATCGGTGCCATTTACCTCAATGCAAATCTTGTTTTTACTCTAGGATGAAACACTTAGCTCTTGACTATCATTTTGTTAAGCAACAAGTCCAATCAAGAACATTTACAGTTTTTTACATTTCTTTAAATGAACAACTTGCTGATGCACTTACAAAACACTAGCCAAACAATGTTTTTTATTTCTTAGATTCAAGACTAGTTTAGTTGATGGTTCCACAATCTCGCGAAAGCATATTAAAACTCTACAATAGCACCAGCACATCAAGCCCAGTTGTAACAGTTGCAAGTCCACAACAAAACTATAATAGGCTAAAAGACAATCTTAGTATCTACTAAGGATTAACAACAACAGAAACTTATCCTTAGTTGATTGAGCTAAATAAGTTATCTAATGTATTGATTTTCAAATTATAGATTAAGATTAAGCTAGAAATGAGCATTAACAGAAACTCTTGACTAACTTATATTTGGCCTTATTTCTTAAACTTTGATTATTGTATATATGTAATAGTAACAACCTTTTTTAATTAGGTCAATTTTCTCTCATATCTTCTTGTTTTTATAATTTAGTAATGGATATATATATATATGAGATTAAAGTAATGTAGAAACTAGATTGGGTTGTCAATTATTATCAAATTCTATTGGAATGACCAATAATGCACTATCATAATACGACTGAGATCAAGAACATAAAAGTGTTGGATTCTTATGGGAAGCAAAAAGAGCTCATAGCAGACCACCATCTTTTTCTTATAGATAAGAAAATAATATTTGAGATTTACTTGACAAAACACAATGTCTACCTACTTAACAACCATACTATGTTGAAATATTGCTTAACATACATGTTATGAATTAAATCTCTATTTCAAATAAAACGATAAAATTAACATTTTTATCTCAAAAGGAAAAATAACTTTTTTTTATACAAAAAATATTTCAGCTTTAAGAGAAAAAAA
This sequence comes from Durio zibethinus, assembly GCF_002303985.1. Next base: position 11,527,696 of record NW_019167915.1, on the reverse strand, counting down.
AGGATTTCAAATATTGTAATTTGAATTCTAACTTTATCATATGCCATAATTAAAATAAAATACATTCAACCAAATCTCAATCTCTCACCCCTTACCTTTTACATGTTATTAAAACCAAAATGAAATTTGTGTATAAGCTTGCAATTTTTCAATTTCAAGTTTGTGTATAAATCATATAGTGACATGTCAGTCCATCGAAGTTATTATCAGCGGTGTAGCCAGGAATTTATGTTAGTGAGGTCAATGTTATAATATTATTTTTTATGAGTTATGTCATAAATAATTTCAAAACTATAATGAAATATTCAATGTATACCTGAACTTTAAAAATCTCTAATATGATACTTAAGAATCTATTAATTAATTTGGTACTCACCCCTAATGTGATTAGTTTCAAATGATGACAAATGACAAACAAATAATTTTTCAAGTACCATATTAATTAATAAATTCATATTTTAGGCACCACATTAGAGATTTTTAAAATTTAGGTACCACACTGAACATTTCACTATTAATTATAGGTTACTTATAATATTAACCATTTTATTTATAATATTTTATTACTTAATATAGCATTAATAAATTAAGGGTGCATTTCACCAAGTACAATTATTTTAGTACAATTAATCAATCACAATTTAAAATTGTGTGGGAACCATCAAAATTTTATTTGGACCCATATTTATAAGTGGTGGGCCTTTATATAATTTTTTATTGTGATTAAATAATTATAGTATTGTACTAAAAATAATTGTAAGTGAAATACTCTCATATTAAATATAGAAAAATATCTCATAATATAATATAATATTTAAATAATTATATATTTTCTTACAATTTAATCATAATGAAAATTTATCTCAACGGTTTCATTAGTGATGCTATATAAGATTTTTTTTTTTTTTTCTCAAACTAATTAAAATGTTAGAAAATAATGTAAGTAAATACACGATACAACATGTTTTTTGTTTTTGTTTTTTTATAATGGGATTACATTTATAATATAGAATAACTAACTACATAAAAAATAATTACATACAATAAATTAATCATTTATAAATTAGATAAAACTCATAAATAATATGTAAGATATAGATAAGTAAAAATAAAACTAAAATTGATATGTGTGATGATGACAAAGTGAAGACAAAATTTTAATAGGAAACAAGTAACAAATCAAAATTAAAATAAGTAAAAAATATGATTAATAAAAACTTAATAGAAACACATGTTAAAAAGTTTTTTTAAATCCCTGAGTTAAATTTATACTTGTAGTGAAAGAAAATTATTAAAATTTTTTTAATAAGATGAATATAAAAATAAAAATAAAAATTATTTTTACCCCTTTTTAACAAATTTTAAAAGTGTTAATATAAATAAAACTAATTTTTATACTAATTATATATATATTTATTAGAATATGTTGTCAATAGTTGTATATCTAATTGTGTGTAAATATGCTTATACTTTCTTATGATATAAATATACATACCATAACCCTAAATGGGATAGGACAGAATATTTGTTCTTTATAGATTCGTTTCATGGTATCAAAGTGATTGCCTTCTCTCTTTCCTTATCTTCAATTATGATCCAAGTATTTGTCTTTTTCTAAGATCTAAAAATAATTACTTTTTATTATTTTACTCCAACAACTTTCTTTAAATATATTATTTCTTAAACCTTCTAATGGCTTTCAACAACCAATCCTCTTTCATACCATCTTTTTTGTTCCTTAATATTTCTAGCATTATCTACTTTAAATTACACTCAAAAAATTATTTCCTTTGGTGTGATCAGATAATACATTTTTTATTTAGTGATTTAATAGGGCATGATGATGGCACCATTGCACCTCCTCCTAAAACAATAACTAAAGATAATGAAATCACATCCAATCCTACATATACAGAGTGGGTGAAAAAAGATGAATTTGTTTTCTCCCGTCTGAAGGTAACATTGTCGCCAAGTGTACAAGCACAGATCCTAGGCTTGTCATCTTCTCACTAGGTTTAAATAATTTTAGAAACTATTTTTCATCAACAATGTCAAGCAAAGTTAGATATGTTATGTGATGAGTTATAGAGTTTGAGTAAAGGAACTATGTCAATTAAAGAATATCTTGCCAAGATCAAATATATTTATGATAATTTAGTGGTCATAAATCATCCTATCTCCGATTCAAAATTAGTCACTCGTACTTTGAATGGATAGCCAAATATCATTAAATATCAACAACTTGTTTTTGTTATTGAAAATAGAAAGAATCCCATTTTCTTTAATGATTTGAAAGCACGATTATTAGTTCATGAGCAACACTTGAAAATAATGCAGGTATTGTCATCACAACATATGAATGCTATTATTAGTTCCCACAAGACAGCCATGGTAACTCACCCAAACAATCGAGGTCGACGCTTCAATAATCCTCGCCATGATTTTAGGTGTATTGGATAGGTTAATCAAGAGTATAATAATCGTGATTTTTTATCTTTTTCTTGCACAAATCATATGGCTTAATGAGACTTTCAATCAAATAACCGTGATAACAAGAACTTTCCACATTCTAAACGTGCAAACCGTTCCATAAAGTGTTATATTTAACACCAATTTAACCATACTGCTGTAACATATTAATATCGCTATAATAAATCTGATCATAGTCTGGGTAATTTTTTTTACTAGTCTTCATCTTTCTATTGCTGTTTCAAATGATACTCCACTTAATGCTCTAATGGACAATGACAATGGTACCTACTGGCTGGTAGATTTAAGTGCCAATAGTCATATGACTTCTAATCTATCATTGATATATTAGTCCACTTCTTATGCTGGCAATGAAAGTGTTTTTATTGGTGATGGTAATTCTCTAGACATCATTCCTATTGGTGATTCTACTATATGTCTTGGTTCTACAAAATTAGCATTGAAAAATATTCTATTTGTTCCCACTTTAAAGGAAAATTTATTGTATATTGCTAAGCTAACTAGAGATAATAATTATAGTTTCTATTTGTTTCCTTGGTGTTTTTTTATTAAAGATCTTCACATGGGAAAGTTACTTTTGGATGGACCAATTAAATGCAACCTTTATGTGATTTTTGCAAGAGATGTGGAGCGATTCGTTGGTGTGAGGCAATATGACCAACAAGCTTTGTTCAATGATAGTTCTTCTTTAATTTTTAGAATAACTAGGCATTGACAACTTGGACATCCAGCTAGTAAGATTACAACATAGTTAAAATCTAATAAGTTTATTTGTCTTAAGGATTCTTCATTTTATAACTTGTGCAGCTTGTCAAGCAGGAAAAGGTAATGTTTGCCTTTTGGTTTATCTACTAGGATAACTTCTAATATTCTTGAATTAATTCATTGTGATCTTTAGGGGCCATCACCCACTACTACTGTTACTGGTTTTAGTTATTATATTATTTTTTAGATGATTTCAGTCATTAAACTTGGTTTTATCCATTGAAGTGTCATTCTAATAGTGTTATTTGTTTTAAGAATTTTAAAACTATGGTTAAAAATCAATTTGGCAACAAGATCAAATTTTTTCAATGTGATGGAGCTAATGAGCTTGTTAATGGTGATTTTAAAAATCTTCTTGATCACCATGGTATTTTTTTTCAAATTTTTTATCCACATATCCATGAACCAAATGGTTTAGCAGAACGAAAATATAGACATATTGAGGCAATGGGCCTGACTCATTGTTTCAAGCTTCCTTACCATGATCTTTTTGGCTTGAGGCATTTTCTAAAGTTGTTTCTTTTATCAATTGGCTTCCTATATTAGTTTTGGGTAATCATTCTCCTTTTGAGGTGTTATTTAACTTTGTGTAAGATTACAATCATTTGAGAGTTTTGGATGTGCTTGTTATCCTCATTTAGTTCCTTATCAGAAAGATAAGTTTTCCCTAAAATTCACTCACTGTGTCTTCTTAGGGTATAGTTCAGTCCATAAAAGATATCATTGTTAGACCCCTCTAATGGTTAGGTTTATATCTCATAGCATGTTGTTTTTGATGAAAATAGCTTTTTTTTTGTAAAATGTTCTGGTTCTAAAGCTCCTAGGATTCTTTCTCATCCCATTAACTCTTTTACATCTCTTAAGGTTAGTTCTGAGGTATCTCTACCTATACCTTTGACTATGATTGTGTCAGAACCATTACCAAATGCTTCAATCCCAAATACAACTATTTCTAACTTGATACAATTGTGTTGACACCTTCTGCTCAACTATCATCTGTGCTTTCCACTTCTTCTAGTTCTAAAACCATACATCCTATGGTTACACAAAGTTGAGATAGTACTTGAAGGCCCAAAGTACCATACTCTTTACATGCCACAAATTATCCATCTCTTGAGTTAAGATCCTTCAAAGAAGCATGTCAAGATGAAAAATAGATTTCAACTATGAGTGATGAATATTCTGCTTTGATGCAAAATAATACTTGGTCATTAGTGCAATATAATTCATCCATGAATGTTGTTGGTAGTAGTTGGATCTATAAAATCGAAAAGCAAACTGATGGTACCATTGAACAGTATAAAACAAGATTAGTGGTTAAAGGCTTCACATAACTAAAAAGTATTGACTATGACTCCACCTTTGGCCCTGTTGTTAAGGTCACCACTATTCGAATTCTTCTTTTTATTGCTGTTAGTAGAGGATGGTCCATCAAGCAATTAGATGTCAAAAATGTATTTTTGCATGGCAAGTTGCATGAAGAAGTTTATATGGCACAACCACCAGGGTTTGTAGACCCTAATCATCCTCATCATGTCAAGCTCTAAGAGTTTAGTTTTAGAGATTTAGTTTTGCTCTTCATGTTTTTGATTTCAAAAGTAGTCAAACAAATCCTTCTATGTTCATATGGCATTCCTCATCTGACATGATATTACTTGTACTTTATGTGGATAATATCATTCTCACTAGCTCTTCATTAAGTGTTATTCATTCATTTATTTCACAACTTTTTTCATAATTTGCAATGAAAGATCTTGATAATCTTCATTATTTTTTTGGAATAAAGGCACATCGTACACCTAAACATTGGTTGTTGACATAAACAAAATATGTGTTGTTTCTACTTTCACGTTTGGGTATGAAAAACTGCAAACCTACTTCTACTTCAGTAACTGCTAGTAAGAAGCTTTCTCTATATGATGGAACTTTACTTTTAGACCTATCACAATATTGTACAATTGTTGGAGCTTTGCAATATCTTACCTTTATTAGACTTGACATTACTTATACTGTGCAATAAGTATATCGATTTATGCATATGCCTATTGATATTCACTTTTAGGTTGTAAAACGAATCTTAAGATATCTTAAAAGAACTATCAATTGAGGTATTCGATTATTTCCTTACACTACACCAAATCTGGTATGCTATGTTGATGCTGATTGGGTTGGTTGTCCAGACCCTAAACATTTTACAATAGGTCATTGTGTTTTCTTAGGTTTCAATCTTGCTTTCTGGTGTACTAAAAGGCAAGTTTTTGTTGCTCAATCTAGTACTAAAGTAGAGTATATGGTTCTTTCTATAGCTTCTCAGAATACACTTTGGATTTCTTATATATTGAATGAGGTTGAATTTCCTCTTGCACTACCTGTTTTGTATATTCTGACAATATATGTGCTACTCAACTTGCTGCCAATCCAATCTTTCATGCTCACACAAAACATATAAAGACCTCTTATCACTTTGTTCAAAACCTTGTTTGCAAGCATTTTCTTCAAGTCCTTTTTATTCATTCTCAATCACAACTACCGGGTATATTTATCAATGGACTTTCTTCCTCAAGTTTTTTTTATCTATTTAAGAATAAATTTTTATAGTGTTCTTCCCAATTGTTTGAGGGGACGTATTAGAATATGTTATCAATATTTATACATTTAATTATATATAAATATTTTTGTACTTTCTTATAATATAAATATACATGTCATAGCCTCAAATAAGATAGGATAAAACATTTATTCTTTATAGAGTCGTTTCAATATTGTTTATTTTCAAAAAGTTAGTGAAGTCGATTCTTTCTCTAAGGTGGCCACGGCGACTGGTTATTATTACAAACTAGTATTCTATACATTTTCCATGTCAACATAAGAAGACACGGAAATTTAGCTGACTTTAATGTTAGAAGGCCATGAGCAAATCTGGAATCAACAAATGCTAAACCCCATCTTTTCGTGACAATGTCTTCTAGATTGATTGTCTTCAATCAACTTTTGGCCGAAAATACATTTTAATTTGAAACCATAGTGTATTTATATTAGTGCAGTGCATTGGGAGTTCGGTGCAGGAACGAAAAATCGGTGGTTTGATCAATTGGATTTTAAAAATTAAAAATTGATTTTTTTAAAAAATAATTGAAGCGATTGATCTATTTTGAATAATAAAAAATAATCAAAACGACATAACTTTCGGTTCGGATTGAATTTTTTACTATATTTTTTATCAACAATTTTGAAAAATAATTTTGCAATAAGTTTCACCCAATAAACTAACATTATAATTTTGTCATTAATGTCATATTTTTCATTCTTAAAAATATAAATAAAAAATATTAATTAATTTAATCGATTATATTATTAATTTTCAAAATAAAAAATCAATCTAATTAATCGATTAAATTAATTTATTTAATCGATAATTATCAAAATCAAATTAATCGAATCAATTTGATTAAATTCAATTGATTTAGATCAATTAATCCATTCAAACCGTTAATTCAATACCATGGATTGAAGTCTATTGTCAGTGTAAATTACTCAATTATTTTATGTGCGCAAAAGCGGTCTCAAAACGAGACGTGTGAGCTCAATTGAGACAGGCAATAGAATGAATCTCTACAATTCCAAATCCAAAATATCACAACGATTCAAATCAATCCGGTTCATGTCTAGACGCTGGAAGAAAAAGCGTTTAAAGAAGAGCACGAAACATGCCATTAGTGGCAATTCTGTGTGGTTGGGAAGCCAATTAACGTGCCCTGATGAAAACAAAAGCTATAATAAGCCTGTCATCCAGTCGGTGCTTTTACTTGCCTTGTAGAGTTTGACACGTTCAACATTGTCTATGGCTTTGAGGTTGAGTACGAGAGAGAGACAGAATTTAGTCAAATATTGCAATCTACACCAGCCTAACCTTCAAGTCAAGTCATCTAAAATGTTAAGGCAATTTTATTTAATTTAATTTAGTCCCAATTATCCTGAAATCAGGATATATCTGAGTAGTATCAGTAGCCCAAGTGTTGTGTAAAAAGTTTGTAGATGGTTTTGGAATGGCAACAGGCAGGAAGTCAATAACAGAGTAATGGAGTGGAATACAGCGAGACCGGTATCAGGCCCCGGCCCCCAACCCATGAAAAGGAAGTCGTAGACTGGAGTTTGTTGACAGTAATTGATACTGAAAAAAGTAAAACTTGGGGCATTTGATCAGAAGACCTTTGGACTTTGGACACACAACCAGTTCTCTTCATGTTTTTGACTAGCAAGGAACTCCCACTACTTCCTCTGCCTGTCGTCACATAGTAACATGCAATGTAAAGTACTAAAAATCACACAAGAGTCCAAGGTCTCAAAGTCAACATTTTTCTCTCATACTTGATTTTTTTTTTTTTTTTTTTTGCGGGGGTGGGGTGGGGAAAAAGATACAAATAGTCCAGATTGCATATTCGCTACAGGAACCGAACAATTATATGTGGCAAGGAAACTGTGAAGTTGTGGCGGCAATTTGCTCATCTCAATTGGCGCTATCATATGGTCAAGAGAACATGTCATACAATACCAAAAAAGTTTCAAAAGTTTAAGAGCCTTACTTTTGCACCTGTCAGACCTCACCCATTTCTTTACAATAAAGCCCACAAACAGGCTTAAACATAGCAAAAATAAGGGTAAACTCAACTCCATACCCTCTGCTGAAATCCTGTAAGGCTGGCCTCAGAATGGACCGTTAAATGGGTTTAGACAACACACGTGCCAAACACAATTCTCACAAGCTCAAGGATCTACATCTCCCACGCACAAACCAAAATTCTAAAAACCCGAAAAGAGGTTTTCTTTTTTTTCTATTTCTTGATAATTAGGGATCAGTCACTTCCACAGGGTTCTCAGAGAAAAATACTGCAAGTAATTATGTCTAGCCACGTCGAATCCCCGTGAAGTAGTTGAAGTCATGGTGTTGGACCCTAAGTTGCTTTAGCCACGAATCTGCCACGCTTAAAAGCGATACTAGCCTATCTTGGTCCCGTCCACAATTGCCCGAGACCCACACATTTCCTTGCATCTTGTAAGTGGCCAAACCAAAAGGTCGAAGGGAGATGCCCTCCCCTTCCTTTCGCTTCCTTTCGGCATTCTCAATGTCATCTTCGGGGTCCATATCTGCACCGAGAACAAATATCAGCAAAACAAGCACATATATCTTGGTCTTGGAAGCAAGCAATTCTCTCTCTCTCTCTCTCTCTCTCTCTCTCTCTTCTCTTTTTTACACAAAATAGTTTTCTAACATTCCTCTTATCATTATGATTATTTTAACCAATGAAAGAAAGGGATTTTAACAAAAGCTGACAGAAATAAACTGAAAGTGCACCTTGGAAAGAAGAGGATAGAGTGTGGTAAGTAAGGAAGCATGTGGACAAGTCCTTTATGGTCCTTCCCATGGGAATGTGATAAATTGGGTACCTGATATTATCGATATCAAACAATAATCCTCTGTCAATAATCAGAAACGATATAGCTTTTATAATAAGTTGAGCACAAAAATAATCACCAGACTATATTCAAAGAGGTGCCAATGCTAATTAACTAATGTACAAAAGGTTAAGAAAAGAGAGAGATTCAATCGAAGTTACATTAATTTTGCATAAACTTTTTTTTTCTTTCTTTTATTTGGTTATAAACTGCTTATCGTGTGTGCATTTATTTGTGAAAGAGAGGGAAAGGATAGAAAGAGACCAGGCTACTGCCATCCAACTAGCTGGAGAAAGATCGACGCTCCTCAATGACATCAAACCAGGGTTTCTTCGAGATAATCCATTAATCTGTGAAAGGAGAGTGCAATAACGCGTCAACAAAATCTACATGCTATCATACTGTAAAGGGACTTGAAGAAACAAATTCAAGCCTAAAACAAATGGTCACAAATCATCCCAAATTTTAAACCACAAAGGCTGAAAGCGTATCAATTATTCTTCTTTGGGACAACAGTTAAAGTTAAAAGACAATTTCAGATGAAAAACAACAACTTATGCTCTCAGGTAAGGATGATAAATTGATAAATATCCTTGAAGAAAAGGAAGACAGTGAGATCATGGACAAGAGAAAAAAATATATGCAGAGAAACAAAGGCGAAGAATTTTTCATATTCAGAGGTCAAAAGTTTATTTTATCTTTTATAAGATGCTTATATTCTGACAAATCCACGACTATTCTTTTCAAGGTCTAATCAGTTCCATTGAGGAAAAGCCAGAAGGCAGATAAAATGCAAATCAAAGTAATCAGTGTAAAATAAAAAATAAAAAAGATAAGTAGTATAAGTAAGGCTAAGAACATAAAGAACAAGAGTAAGAAAAAAGTACCTTATCCATGAGCGGGACTCTTCCATAAGGAGTTGATCTCTCGAAATACTGAAAGTAAAGGTAACCCAACCTGTTATTCACATGCCAAAGGCTATCTTGATCGGACCCTCCGTCCTCCGAGGAGCATCCATCCCATCTCCATAACTTGTCACTCTCGCTCTCATCACTGTATGAATCACTAAATGACTCCCTCTCGCCATCACCTGATTCTGTTTCTTCCCTATAAAAATTCCAAGCCCAAAATTTTATCACATTTGCTTGCAATGAATTTATTCACAGATCCGCAGAATTTTATAATCGCTCAATCTAATTGCATAACCTCGATCAAGGTATTAAACCATTCAATTGCATACTTCCAGTGGGAAGCAACTTAAAAAATTCAATGATTGCCATGAACTTCATGTGATAAAACTAAATTTCAACTGCCAAAATATTTATTAAGAAAAAAAAAAGATTTACCTTAAGCCGTTGATTGAAGAATTGCTGGTAAAGATTTGAACGGCAGAGAGATAAGGAACATAGTACTGGACTAAGGTTTCGCTGTTGTTCAAAACAATGGGAACTCCAGCCCCATACGCACTCCATTCGCCATAACAATTCCAAAGATCACCCAATGTGAAATATTCGACCTTTTCTCTCTCCCAAGGGTGCCATAAACGATTAAGGTTCCTCATCTCACTCTGCAATATAAACATAAGTGATAATCATAATCACAAAGTATGAAACCATAATCAAGATAATGAAAACTTTATTTTGTTTACATAAAGAAAAAGAAAAAGATCGCTAACCTTGGGAAGGAATTGGGATTTGGCTGTTGGTGTTGTGCAATGGAGAAAGCACTCGAGGTTTGATCGCGTTAACCCTGTGTCAAAAATCATGATTCCAACAAGAGAGAGAGAGAGAGAGAGAGAGAGAGAGAGAGAGAGAGAGAGATTGGTTTCTCTCTACCTCAACCCTGAAAACAGAGGAAGTAGAAAAAAACAGAGAGAAAAAGAGAGAGGAGAAGGAGAAGGGGAGAGACGAACACAAGGAGAGAGGAAGAGAGAGATTGTCGCGATTTGGTTAGATGATGCAAATTTGTGTCTGAAGAGAAATTCTAAATTTTGACGTTTGGACGGCTAAATTTAAGGAAACAGAAAAAGTAGAGAAAATAAATAAATAAATAAATATATCTCTCTATTCAACCAAGTCTTCGTCGGTAGAGGACAATGTTGTCTAATTCATCTCTTTTCCGGCACCGGCGGATTTGAGCTACCCTCTCTCAGCCAAAACAAAAAGTGAAAGTATGGAACACAAGCGAAAATAACACTATTTTTTTTTTTTTTGGGTTTTTTCTTTTAAACTTAAAGAAAACTCAAGCCTACTCTTCTTTGATCAACAATGAAGAAACATTTTTTGTTCTCTCTTTGCAAAAAGTCACGACCATTCAACGTTTAATTCTTCAAGTTAAATCCAAAAACGCACTACGCAAAACCAGCCAAATTATGTTGAAAACACCCAAATTTCACGGCAACATAGAAATAAAAACAAAAGAAGTTCGAGAAAACGATAGAAAAAATTAAAGGGGGGAATTTTTTAATGACAGAAGCCAGAAAATTTTCAAGTTTTATTGGTTTCAACAGAAACCCATGATTTCTGGGTAAAAGATTTTATGGTTTTGGGTCTTTTTACTTGGATCGAGACCACTTTTCTAACCGAAAATGAAAAAAGGAATCAACTTTCCCGGGAAAGAAAGGAAAGAAAGCAGAGCACAGAAAAAAGGAAAAAAAAAAAAGAGGGATAAGAGAAACAGAGGAGGAGGAGAAGAGAGAAGTATCAAATTTATCCAATTGTAGCAGAACTTTAGTTTCATGAAGGAACCAACAAACAGAGAGAAAATTTAGATACCAAAGCCAATAATAATTAGGCATCCAGTTTTTCATATTTATATTTATTCGCACTCATAGACTCTCAAAAAATTTAGATACCAAAGCCAATAATAATTAGGCATCCACTTTTCATATTTATATTTATTGGCACTCATAGACTCTCAAAAAATTCTGTGTGGGATTTTTCTTTTCTTCATCTTTTTATTCTTTCAATTTTTTTCTTTTTTTAACGGGACTAAGTCTATGGCTTGGCTTGCATAACAAGAAGAATTAAAACCTTTTGCAAAATCATCAAGATTGATTTTGTTGCTATATTATTTGATTAGAGGGAATTCGAGTTTTCGTATTACCCAAAATTTGAAATTTTTTTTTACTATTTACACTTTTATTTTATTATTATTACATCCACTCCTTAATCTTTTTTTTTTTTAAAGTCAAATTATGTGAAAAATTCATATACTATACAAAAATTTGAACTATACCAAAATTTGAATTTGAATTTTTTTATTATAATGTATACAAATTTAATTTTTTTATTATTTCAATTAATCGTAAATAAAGTCAATTTTTTCATTAAAAATATTGATATAACAGTTAACTTAATTATATATACCTTAATTTTATTGATGCGATGCTTTTATTTGTTGAGATAATTTGTGATGGTGACATGAATATTAAGGGACCTTCTAAATATATCACAAAATTTTTTCTATACATTATCAAAATTTTTTTCAAAAAATATCAATATAACAAATATCATTCTGACCTTTAGTAAATGATAAAATTATCCTCAATAGCTTATATATTCCAAAACCACCTTCGTAAATTTTGAAAATAAATTTTTGATAGTTATATTATATTATCAGTATTCCATTTCTGAAAAAGAAATATAATTCTTGGAAATAGATTTTCGAGAGTCATCTTATATTCTCAAAAATCTATTTTCGAAAATACAAAAAATTTTATTTAAATATATATTTAATTATAAACTCTTGATAACGTTTAATTTTAATTTAAATAAAATAAATACTTTTAATCTTAAAATAAATAATACTAAAATAAATAAATTTGATGTGCTAAAATCTCCAAACGTCTATAATGATTTTTTCCAAGGTATAGCTTAATTCCGACAATAATGATTTTCTAGTCTTTAGGCCACCAAGATATTGGTGGTCGAAAGATACTGGTGGCCAAAAAATTAGAAGTCCTTATTATCGGATTTGTCAATCTACTATGACATTATTAGAATCATTGTTCTATAGGGTGTTCAAGTTTAGACTAATATATATGCAGACGTATAATTCATCGATGTCCTCATTCTTATTTGATCATATATGTGAATGGAAGAGACATGTTAGTTTTTAAGCATACATGGGCATCAAAGTGTTTTTATCTTGAGACAAAAAAATCAAGAACACTTTTTTCCCTATGCAAAACCAGAAAATGGTGTTTTCTGTTTTTTGGAGTCTCAAGAAAAAGAATAAGTTTATGCTATGCATCTTGAGAACATTGATTTTTGTTTCATTGGCACACATGATCAAGTAAATAGGTTTATAAGTTCATGATTAAGGATTTTAGTGATTAAAAGTGAAACCGAGTTTTTCAAAAATAAATATTTGAGAAGACTTAAAGCTTCTCGATATGAATATCTATTTTCGATATATCCGAGAAGTTTTTAAGTCTTCTCAAATATGAATATCCAAGAATTTTTTAGACTTCTCGAAAATTGATATTTGAGAATCTTTAAAACTTTTCAGATATCCATTTCTAAGAAGTTTCAAAACTTCTCAAATATTTATTTTCAAGAAGCTTGATTTTAGAAAGTGAAGAGAGAAGAAGAGAGAAAAGGTTTTAATGGTAAATAAAAAGTGAGGGGGTGTGAGTGTATTTAGTAGAAATAGAAAATTGAGTTTTGAATTTGAGGTATATTTAGAAGTGGGATGTATATAGTAGGAAGTGGGGTGTAAATAGAATTCTCCAAATATTAAAAGTGCTATGTCATATTAAAAATAAATCCTGGTTAGAAAAAATATTTCTTTTTTCTTAAACCTAATTTATAAATTATATTTGATTAACTAAAAAAATAAAAACATTCTAAAATTGAAATAAATAAATCAACTCAAACCTAAATCCTTTATATGAAAAAAGATTGAACTAAATTTGATACTGCAAACTAAAAGAAATAAAAAAAATTCCTTTTTTTTTCCTTTCCTAATCTCAGCTATCCTACCTTTTAAGTATCTAAATAATCTTTTGATTTGAAATTTTTTCCTTTTTTTCTTGAAAAACTTGAAAAGGATTTTATTATTTTGTACCTTTTTATGTTTTGTATACTTTGTTCATTGAAACAAAAGAGAGAGAGAAAGAGAGAGAGAGATGAAGAATGGTAATAAAGTAGAAATAGGGCCGTCAACAAGTGTTAATGAGGAGAAGTAAAAAAAAAGCAAAGGGAAATAAATGAGAAACCATTAGCTGTTGAAGTTTTTAATGCTCATGAAGAAGATGACAATATGGAAGATATGCTAGAGTTTTAAAGAATAGATTGAAAAAGATAGGGTCTTTTTTTCAAATATTTTCTTCTGAAAGATGTTTGCTTCTTTCATATCTAAACTTTTGCTTTCATTTTCTGACTTTTGTATGGAATTTTTTAGTTAAGTTCTTTTCTTAATCTTGAATTCCTTGATGGGTTCTTTTAAATGCTTGAAAAAGATTTTCATTTTCATTTTTTCCTTCAACCTCGTTATATTGTTGATTAGTTTGGCAGGAAAAGTAGGAAAATATGTAACATATGCTAAATAAATAATTTTTTTATGAATCTGACCTAGTTTATAAGTTTAGTTATGTGTTATTAGTTATTATGATTTGAAAAGAACTTATATGAAGTTTTTTAGATGAAATTTGTGAAGATTTTTTTATAAAAAAAAATTTAATAAAAATTTTAGGATAAATTAAATAATTTGTCACTAAACTATTATGGTATTTTCAAAATGGTCACTACAGTATTAAAATTTTCAATATAGTTACTAACATTTGAATAAGTGTTTTTTTAGGGTCACTATATTTTTAAATAGTAATGTTTATTTAACACATCTTAACTTATTAGAAATGCTTGCTGACATGGCCCATTTTTTTTCATGTCATACACAAAATTACAACCTCTTTTTTTATTTGTTTCCCCTCTTCCTTATTTTCTTTCCCTAATCTTTTCTATTCATTCTTTTTTTTTTTTTTTGCTTTTTCTTCTTTATTCCTTCTTTTCTAGTTAAGAATGGAAAACCTTAATATGAGTATTCTTTTTTGTCATTATAGAATACTAGCAAAGTTGAGGACCTCTTGGTCAAATGACAATCTTAAAAGAAGGCTTTTGGTTTGCAAGAATTATATGTATTCATACGGATGTCATTTCTTCAATTTGTATGATCCATCGATTAGAGATCGTGCAAAAATTGTGCTTATTAGGCTTTAAGAAAAGTGAAAATGTTGAAAGCTAACGAAGGAAGAACATGTATTATGGATTTTGTTGTTGGCCTGTTATTTGATTTTCACTTTGATTAAGCTTTGATATAATAGTTTTAGGTTGTTTATTGTTTAATGTTATGCATTATGGGTTTTAGGGTAATATTTTAGGAGCATTAGGCACAATGACATTGAAGGAGTATGGGTTTGTTATGTATTTCATATTTGGTGTTTGTGAATGATGGTAGCCACTAGATGGGTTTTAGAATATCTTTGTATCAAGTGATCATTTTTGTATCAAGTGGTAGTTATACTATGTAATGGATTAGATTATGTAATGAACTCAGATTATTTGGTTATTTTAGTATGCTATTGTAGTAAATGAACTTAGTGCTATTGCTGTACATATCTATTGTTTTACCTTAAATTTGACTTTAATGAACTTGTAACTTTAACAAATAAGGTATTGATAACTATAATCGATCCAAAGACATATCCTATATTGATAATAAAGAAACCAATAAATCAAAAACCAATAAACCAATAAAAAATCCAAAAACATGACTTTATTGATAATTATAAGGCATTTATATAATCCTAGTCAAATATAGTTCCAACAAGTATGTTGGACCTGAAACAAATTCTAAACATCAATACATTTGTATTCTCTTTACATGTATACCTTCTTTACATGTATACCCTTACCAATAAAAAAAATTTTTTATCTAAAAAAAGAACCCTTACATTTATACCCTTATGAAAAAGAAACTTATTGCTAATCCAACATACCAAAAATAAATTGTTCATAAAATACTCTAACCCAATCATGAACACAAAATAAAAACTCCTCTACAAGTTGTTGTTGATTTTTCATTACATGGTTTTAGCTTTGTTAGTCTTTTAGTACCTCTCATGTTGTGTTGAACATTGGCTGAAAGAAGTTTTCTCTTAACAGCATGCTTAATCAAGTACTTCCATTGCACTTGCATTCTTTTTTGGCTGGCTTTAGTACTTATAGGAGTTCTAACAAGTTTAGAAACTCCATTTGGTTGAAAAAAATAATTCTATTATGATTGAAAAGCTTGACTAGATCTATACACATCGATATAGTAAATGATTCAATATTTATGATTAAGGGTTTCTTTTAAGACGAGTTTAGAGTAAATAAAATAAATACTTACATCAAGCATCCATCTAATAGTGATTAGAGGTAGTTGAACATGCCCTTCAAATCTTCCAGTTGTTGTGGTTTGAAATGGCTAAGGTGGTTTTCTAAATCTTTAAATTATGTTTTGAGGTGGCTTTCCAGATCTTCTAGTTGTGGTTTAAGGTGGTTGAAGTCACTCTCCAAATCTTTCAAATGTGGTTGGATATGGCTGAACACCCTAAAATACATTAAAAGGGTAAGTGTTTAGATTAAATGATCTTAAACATTTGTATCATATATTACCTTTTAAGTGTAGGATCCTTAGCCTTTTGGTTAGTAGTCCTAATAGCTTTCTTCACCTATGTAAAATGGAAATAATGAAAATAAGTTAGTATATTTTCTCTATTATTATCATTAATGAATATAAATCAATAAACCAAAACACTTATAGATAACTTTGACACATTTCTTCTTCTTGACCTGACAATCCCTTATTTACATTCAACTTACTATTATTACCAATCTCTCCTCTACATGTCCTTGCTTTATGCCCTGATTTTTCACATTTGCAACAACTGAGTTTCTCACTTATCTTTTTGATTTTGAACTAACTTTCACTTATTTCATCGATTTCCTTCCTCATATTCTTATGTGGTCTTCCAGATGGCTTTTTTAAAATGGATGGTAGTATTGGTTCAAAGGTTTCATCATCTATTGATTTGCATTTCTGATAGGGCAAATGAAGTTGAAATATATATTGACTTATGCGATCTTGCTGTAGTATGGATTGACATAATTTTCAGGCCTTTCTTTAGACAATAATATGTCTAAATAGCATACATGCATGGAATCCCAATGAAATCCCATTTTTTATATGAACAGGTATGCAATTAAAGGTCAACCATGTGCTAGTTTGATGGCTCACATGCTACTTGGTATCTTGGACCACTAGCATGTTTTGGCTAGCACCTATTTGACGTAACATAATCTAATCCAACTTTTTTTGTATTTTGGGACAAAGTGATCTTGAATACTTTTCACCAATTGTACTATTAAAGATAATCCTTTGCGTTAATTTTATCTTAATAGTCTCCATCATTGTCAGAATAGGTTTATCCTTTGTATCCAAAATAAACTTAAAAAACTCACTTAAATTATTTAAAAGCATGTCACACTTAACCATTGTTAAGAAGTGAGACTTAGATCACTGAGCTAGATCTTTTCCCTTTAGCCATTTATATGCATCAATTGACAAGGCTTTCATTTCCTTCATTGCATATTTAAACTTCTTTAAGTAGGTAGCCTTAGTAGCTTTCCACAAATAATCTTTCAATGTTTTTCTTTTGTTTGCAAGGTTTGACTTAAAATTTGTATATAATTGCCTAACACAATTTCTATGCTCAGCATTAGGCATAATATCCATAAGTGCATCCACAAATCCCTTCCAAAACAACAAAAATATAAACTAAAGTTACATATCATAACCTTAATTTCATAATTAAAGGAACTAATAAAAAATAAAAAGGATAAAGTGCAAACCTTTTATTTGTTTGGCATAAAAGTTCAGCAATAAGAATTTGCAATTTCAAAGTCATTTTTTAGCAAAAGTAGGAACTAATACCAAGAGTCATAGTTTTTACTTTTAACAGTTGCATAAGCCAATGGATAAATGCAATCATTTGCATCAATCCTAACAGCTATCAACAAATGTCCATTATAATACCCCTTTAGGAAGTAATCATCAAGACTGATAATACACATACAACCAACTTTGAACCTATCTTTGCATACTTGTAAACAAACATACATTCTCTTAAATAATCTACAATCTAGGAAATAGATTATAGTGGTTCCTTTATTGCTTTGCCTGAGCTCCTCTAAATACCTATAAATCTTAGCATACTGTTCTTTGTGATTTTCATATACAATTTCAAGCGCTCTTTACTTAGTCCTAAAATATTTTGTTAATGACACACTAATAAAAATATTTTGTTAATGACACAGTAATGACAAATCTATTATCACATTTTGTTGAAGAGAACTCAAGGAGTATTTTGGATCAATAGTAAACTTGTCAATGTAATGCTGACCTATCCACTTAGAAGTCATGTTTTTATTTTCATGTCCTTAAGACATATGTTCACAAATATAAGTCTTAATCTACCAAGTATGGTTCAGTTGGTCTTTTACATTGAATTTTGCCCCCTACAATTTTTACGGATAACCTTTATTATAAACCACCTTAACCTTTTTCTTGTCATTCCTTTCAAACTTGACATTATAACTATTTTTCCTTTCATATTGTCTTATGGCTTCCTGCAATAGCTTCATATTAACAAACAACATACCTTTTTCTAAGTTAGGATTTTTCATATCTGTTTCACTATTGAATTTTAGCCATCTATTAACACCCTCTAAATCTGATTCACGTGCACTGTGCAAAGAATTTGATTTTTCACATTCCTCTTCTTTTGCACCTGCTCTTACACCTAAACTATCATCCACTCCAACCATATCTTCATCATTTAAACCCATATCTTTCTTAATTCCTAAATCTACTTTGACTTCAAAATCATGATTATCATCATCTTTCATGTTATACTCATTCTCATTAAAATTGGAATTAGAACTTTCACTATCATTTTTATCTTCCTTCACATTACATCTTACTTCTGTTTTCACTTCAATTTCAGTATCTAAAGCAATATCCACTGTACTTCTTCAACATAACTAGCATTTACATTATGTTCATCAATGAAAGACTCATCTTCTAAATGCACATGGATATACTAATTTCTAGGCATGCTCGCAACTATATTGACAACATCAACATCTATTTTAAATGGCTTAACAGAATCAATACTAAATGGCCCTACAGACATTTTCCAATAACATCTCATATTACCTGTATAGCCTAATACATCAATCATATCATTCATTTCAATCATTGACATAGCATCTACATAGCATAAATCAAAGTAATCAACCTTTTTTTCAATATAAATCATATTAGGAGTATACAAAAATTGACAACCAAGATGAATAATAGTTGAAAAATAGTCTAAGTTAGGCTTTGAAAAATTATCAAATTTCAAAATTTTAATTAGAGGGTTATTTTGATTTAAACATAAACCTTAATAGCTTAAATACTTTAATCTGCAATAAAATATATCATAAAGTTATATATATAATACAATAATAGCCTTCACATGCCTCAAAAAACATTCAAACCCAAATATGGCTCCACCCACCTTCCCAATACACAACAAGTAGACAATAACCATATAACACACTCAACATGACACAATGCATGATAACAAATGACTTGACAGAAAAAGGTATCCACAACAATAATAACAAACAAACAAAACCAGTCCATTCATGCATAGGCGGAAACAACTATAAGAAAAAGTTGTTCATAAAAGCCATATTTAATACTAAAAACAAAATTAGTTCATTCATGTATGGCCAGAAAAGGAAAAACTTAAATAAACAACTTCTATTCATACCATAATAAAGCATATGGTCCCCTGCCACTCAACATTTTTTTCTATCCATTACTTTCCTAAACATAAAATAAACTTCAACACACCAACTGAAACGTAAACCATAAAACAAAATAATAAAATAACCTAGACCTTAAATCTTCTCTAAATCATGACCATGTAACCCTTGATTACTACCCTAAATTGCAAAATCCTAAATTTCCTAAATTTTCTTTAAATCACCAATAGTTGCCCTAAATTGTAAAATGCTCAATTTCCTTTATAAATCACAATATAGCCCAACCCTAATTTCTATTGCCACTTTCTATTGTCTCATTTAGAGAAAACCCACTTTTTAAATCCCCAAACCTAAATTTGTTTTCACTTAAGCAAAATCTCTAAATCTTATGTGTATTGTTTTTTGACTTGACCATTCCACTTGATCTTTTATTTGCCATGTAAGCAAACCTTTTTTAATGAGTTAAGCCATATTAGATAAAGTTACGATTTTAACAGTACAGTGACTAAAAAAAAAACACTTATTCAAATATTAGTTACTATATTAAATTTTAATACTTTAGTGACTATTTTAAAAAGACCGCAATAGTTTAGTGACCAATTATGAAATTTAACCAAAATTTTAGTTAAAATTCAAACCGATGTATTCATAGAGTTTAATTAGAATATCAATAACATGTTAAAAAAATTATTGAAAATCTCATTTATAATTAAATTTGATTAGCGATTATATAAGAGAAAAAATTATGTCAAAATTTTTACTAAAAATGCTTATTTAAAAAACATATAAAAATTTATTAAATTATTTTTCAAAATTTGCATTCTTAATCTCTATAATAAAAACTTTTAATTTATCACTTTTATTTTTATTTTAATTAATTGATTTTAATAAAGATTTTTACATACTTCACTTAACAAATCTCATTTAAGTCTTTCCCTTTCTAATTTGGGTCTGTTACATCTTTTGATCCAACAAAGTCATTTATTGGGTTTTCTTCTACTATTGCTTTCTTGGATTTGGATTTTAGATTTAAAAGTTCAAATGTTGATCTTCCCTACTGTCAATTGAGAAAATTTAAATCATGTAGTATTTTTACAAGACTTATTTTTATTTTTTTAGGGTTAATTTGTAAAATAGCCCATGTATTGTATAGTTTCTATCAATTTGATCCTAAAAATAAAATAAAATTCTTATTTTGGTACTTCAACTTTTATTCTGTTAAACACTTCGATACTTCACACTATTACTATTAGTTAAGAAACTAATGGCACAAATGTCTAATAAAATCATATCATGTGTCATAAATATTTATAATAAAATCATACCACATGTCTAAATATTTATCTATCGTTATGTTAGCAAAAAAAATTTATTCTTTTCTCTCCCCTGATTTTTTCTTTTTTTTTTAATTTTAAATTAAAAAATATTTTAAAAAAATTTAATTTTAATTTTAATGCTGACATGAAAATAGATAATATGGAAATAATTAGACATTTATGCCACATGTCATGATTTTATTGGGTAGTAATGTCAAGTCAGCAAGTTCATTAACAAGGTTAAACTAGATTAAGGTGCTTGACTGATTGAAAGTTTGGATACTAAAATAAGAATTTTATTTTATTTTCTATCAAATTGATAGAAAATATATAGTACATGAATCATTTTTATATTTAACTCTTTTCTTATTTCCTTTGATTTATAGTATCTAGATTTAGGTTCAATTTGTTTTTTTAATGGCACATGGCATTTTTAATGTCCACATCATCATCACAAATTATCTCAATAAATAAATGTGTCACATCAATAAAGTTAATATACACATCAATAAATCAATTTTCATGTCAATAATTTTAGTGAAAAAAATTTGACATCATTTATAATTGGACTGAAATTATTAAATAAAAATAGTAAGAGAATTAAATTTGTATAAATTATAATAGAGAAACTAAAATTCAACTTTATATATAGTACAAAAACCTCTTGCATAATTTGATGAAAAAAATCTATTACTAATATTAATTGTTTTGTCAATGGTAAATTAGTTTGTGAATTAATTAAAATTTTAAAGGCAACATGTAATTGGGATAAATCTAAAATTTGATACTTTTAAATTTTTAGTTGATTTAGTAATTTTTTTATAAAAAAATTTAGGTAATAAGAAGCTATCTTATTTCAGAATCAATATATATTACAAGTCTCAATAAACAGTACTTTTGATTTATGAATCATTCAAAAATTATTAATAATGAAAATCAAACTTAATGTTTACAAATAAAATAAGCTAAAATATTAAAAAGGCTCTTAAATTATTTTATTTGTTTTAAATAAAACTTTTATATTTTTATTGTATTCAAATAAGTTTTTATTTTTTATTTTTATCTAAATAAAATAAATATATATATGTATTTTAAAAGTTTATTTAATTATAAATTAAAAATTAAGAGTTTATTTACATATAAATTAAAGGTTAAAGGTTAATTTGGCTGCAAATTAAAGGTCAAAAATTTATTATTATAATAAAAATATAAAAATTAATCCAAATAAAATAATAAAATTCAAAATTTTGTATTATTTTAAGTAATAAAATATTTAATATTTAATAACTCAACCAATCACACAAACGCATATTTACTGATTTTGTTGACTTCTTTTGCTAACTATATTTTATCCCCTAAAAAACAACATTGATTTTGATTTTTAAGTTCGAATGCATCTTATGCGTTTCAAACGTTGTCCTTGGATTTTATAAAAATTTTGAAAGCTACTTGTAATTTACTTTATCCATTATTAATCCAAATTTAAATGAGATGACAATCTTTTTCTTTGTTACTGTGCATTGTGATTGCAGAGCAAACTTGAAACTTCCACTAATTTTTTTACATTTATATTTTCTTTTGTTTTTCATTTTAGATTAAAAAAAGGCCTCATTATAGGAATATGACTTATTAAACTCATAAAATTTGCATAACATGGGGCAGAGTATGAGACATTAATGGGGCTTGAAATAACCAAACTCTCAACCTTCAATCCATAAAGTGAAGGGTGTGAAGGTTCTAAGATTTGGTAACATTTTAATTTTATAATAGATTAACAAGTATTTATAAATATTAGTAAAGAATAGTTAATTAATTATAAAATTCATTAATTATAATTATTTTACAGTGAGTAAATCATATTTAATCACTTAATTTTAGGCGATTTTATATTTTGATCATTTAATTATTAAAAGTTATGTTTTAGTAACAAATGTTTTGAGATCATCTTTTTTATCACTTAATCATCAAGTCTCTAATGATGTATAGCTTGTTAGTCATAGATACTTCAACACTCTTTAAATCTTTTCCCTCTTCATAGACTTTCATTTGGTATGAATCCAAGAGCTTTTATACCTCTTAGTGAAACTACTCATAAGTTTTGATAGAGTGACCAATTACCCCATTATAATATTTACAACTAGTGCCTGCTATATATGCTTAATGATAACTATACGAACTCACTAGTTGTATGATGTTAGCTCTCCATAAAGCATCAAACAGCTAACTAAGAGGTGTTTTAATATCTACCACTTTTCTCTTCAAATGACGCTTTTGTTCCTCACTCAAAGTATTCACATTATGATTAGGCAAAGGATTGCCACAATGTTTGGTGCAATTACCTCTTCTGTATCGAAGCTATTCATTCCATCCTTGATCAGTCGCTACATTTTGTGTTTCAAGGTAGTGCAATTTTCAGTGGAATGACCAGCAATCCCATAGTGATAATCACAATGGGCTGTGGGATCATACCACTTAGGGTAAGGTGGCTTGAGTGGCTTTAATTTGCTAGGAGCAATCAGATGACTATTATAAAGCTCACGATATAACTCTATATAGGTCATGAGAATTGGATCAAACATAGGCTTTCCATGAGTAATTCATTGCTCCCATGATCCACCTATTGGGCTAGCTGGACGGGTTTGAGGTCTTGAGACAGGTTGAGTGTTAGGACTATAGGTGATATTTTGAGGCCTAAAAGATGGTTGATATGTTTGGGGATAAGATGACTGTGGGAATGGTTGGTACGGATAAGGGCAAGTGTTATTTACAGTAGGATAATATGGAGTGTTTCCTTGTGGTTGGTAGGGTTGATAACCCTTAAATTGTTGCCTATCAAAGCTCACAGCTTGAGCTTCTATCTCTTTTTCTTTGGGGCTCTTTTACTTGATGCCTTTGCTGCTTCTAACTTGCCATTCTTGATGGCACTCTCAATAATTTCTTCTGAAATCATCATGTCCGTGAAATTCTTAGTTGCATTCCCTATCATCTTTTCATAATAGGGAGATTTCAAAGTGCTGACGAATAGCACTATAGTTTCCTTTTCAGTTAGAGATGGTTGCACTTGAGAAGATATATCCCTCTATCTCTGGGTGTATTCCTTAAAAGACTCATTCACCTTTTTCTTCAGGTTCTGTAAAGATAAATGATCAAGAGCCAAATCCATAATATGTCGATATTGATTGATGAAGTCATGGACTATATCGCTCTAAGAATGGATACGAGTTCTATCTAGTTGGACATACCACTTAGCGGTGTCATAACATATAGATTCAAAAATCTATAGCTAGATTTAACAAATGAATGGAGTCGTCACCAATCTTTTATTAGGTGTGATTGGTCACCTAGGGAATCTATCCTTTTAAGGAACTCTTAAGCTTGATTAAGTGTCTTTAAAAGAATAGGTTCGGGTTGATTAACCAGAACAGGGTTCGAGAGTTCGGTTACATATGAGGAAGGTTATAGCACCCCCACATGCCCATCCAAGAGATGGTACCATATTATTTCAAATTTATCCTAAGGTTCGAAGTCTAATGGTTTCAAATATTGAAAACAATCTTTAAGATTCTCCATCAATCTGGTAGAACTCTTAAAAAATACTTCCTCACCTCAAAAGTATTCAAAAATCCCATTTGATTTCTTGAAGAGCCTCTGTCATCGAAAAATGATTTATTTATTATTATTTATTATTATCAATTTTCGTCAAAAATAAATCTAATTATTCCACCATTTGGGCCAAATTAGAAATATTTTTTCTTTTGAATTTCTAAAATTTCCACTATTTGAGCCTATTTAGAAATTCTTTTTTTTTTCTTGGAAAGAAAATAATATGACAATTATTTTTATTGAAATTTCATTTAAATTATTCTACAATTTGGGTCAAATTTAGAGAAAATTTCTCACCCAGAGATTTATTAAAAATTTACCATTTGAAATTTCTAAGAATCTCATCTTTAGATAATTATCAAATATTTTCAATCCAAATTTTTATTCAGAAAAGAATACAATTACTTGTATTGAAATTTCATCTAAATTATTCTACCATTTGGGTCAAATTTAGAGAAAATTTCTCACCTAGAGATTTATTAAAAATTTACCATTTTAAATTTCTAAGAATCTCATTTTTAGATAATTATCAAATATTTTCAATCCAATTTTTATTTAGAAAGAATACAATTACTTGTATTGAAATTTCATCTAAATCATTCCACCATTTGGGCCAAATTTAGAGAAAATTTCTCACCTAGAGATTTCTTAAAAATTTACCATTTGAAATTTCTAAGAATATCATCCTTAGGTAATTTGTATTTAATTCCAAAAAATTTATATTTTTATGTTTTTTATTATTTTTAATATTTTATTTTTTTTTCATTTGAAAATAAATATTAATTATTGTTATTGAAATTTTATCTAAATTATTCCACCATTTGGGATAAATTTAAACAAAATTTCTCACCTAAGAATTTCATAAAAATTTGTCATTTGAAATTTTTATAAATTCCATCATTAGATGATTAATATTTATTCCCAAAATTTTTATTTTTTATTATTTTATTAAATTTAATATCAGATAATGAAAACTATAAAACCAAGTGAATAAATAAACAATTATGCATAAAACAAAACAAATGAATAAACAATCAAATAAAGAGAAAAAAAAAGTACCAAACAATTAAAGAATTTGAAAAAAAAAAAATAAAAGCAAGTAAAAGTACCAAAGTTGTCGTGAGCCTTTGGGATGAAATTCTACCAAATTAATGTGCTAGCCTATCACATGACACTAAGGCATCAACGCACACTAAGGCACTTGCTCCACACGTAGGGACGGCAATCAAACCCGTCTCCGACGGGTTTCGGCCCGACCTGATCCTATAGGGTCGAGTTTTTTTTTTTTATTTCGGGTTTAGGGTCGGGTCGGGTCGGGTATAGTTAGGGAGCAGTCAAGTTCGGGTATGCCTAAAACTCGACCCGACTCGACATTATATAAAAAATTATTTTTTAATTAATTAATTAATTATATATATTTATATAATTATATTTTTAAATATTTATATTTAAAAAATAATATTTTATTAATTTTGGGTCGGGTCGAGTCGGGTACGATTTACGTAGTATCAGGTTGGGTCAAATTCGGGTATTAAAAAAATCGGGTAGGGTCGGGTTCAAATTTAATAAACCATAAAATCGGGTCGGGTTCGGGGAGAGCAAAACCCATCTCGAACCTGACCCGATGCCATCCCTATCCACATGCATGTGGTTCCCCTCCGCTATTGCCTTCCACTATTTTTTGGTTCCTCGTCTTTTTTTTTTGCCTTCTTTTGGTGCCAGCAGCTTCACGTTCCTTTACCTGCTGTCAATTTTTTTTCTCCCCTTCTTGTGTGTTCTAGCATTTATTTATAAGGATTGATCAGAGGAGTTTCTGATCAATTCCAATTTCTTCTTGTGATTGAGATTCAATCTTTGAATCCAATCCAAACTCTACCAGCCCAATTTTATGCAAACTCAAACACTTTTTTTTGTTTTTTTGTTTTTAATTTTTTAATTGTCAAAATTGATCTTATAGACCCCCAAACAGATTGGGGTGTCTACAGCTGCCCCTCTTTACGCATTTTCTGTGAAACAAAAATTGTGCAAAGATGTAGACAACCTAATCACTTTGACATTTTTTTGTTAAAAAGAAAAAATAACAAAGCTTCTCTAAATAGAGGCTCAATGACTTTTGAAAATAAACAAAGCTCCTCTAAATAGAGACTCAATGACTTTGAAAATAAATAAAGCTCCTCTAAATAGAGGCTTAATGACTTTGAAAATAAACAAAGCTCCTCCAAACAAAGGCTCAACGACTTTGGAAAGCAAATTGCTCCTCTAAATAGAGGCACCACAACTTGGAAAAGTAAATTGCTCCTCTAAATAGAGGCACCACAACTTTGAAAGTAAATTGCTCCTTTAAATAGAGGCACCTCAACTTTTGAAAAGTAAATTGCTCCTCTAAATAGAGGCACCATAACTTTTGAAAGTAAATTGCTCCTCTAAATAGAGGCAACTACAACTTTGAAAAATAAATTGCTCCTCTAAACAGAGGCACCATGACTTTGAAAAATAAATTGCTCCTTAACAATCATGTCAAAAGGAGTTATAGATCATGGCTGAAGGAATTTTGTAATGGGAACTCAAGGATTCACAATTTGAGTTCAACATTCAGAGGTTCAGATTCGCAAAAATCTTTTCAACTTCATAAAAATTTACTAAAATTTGATTCTCAAAATTTCAGTTTTATTCAAATTTGTAATATCTCAAGATTTATATTTGCAACTTGCAAGACTTGCATCTAACATTTAAAGATCCTTATTTGAATTTTGAAGATTCACATTCAAAAGTTCAAGGCTTTTTAAATGTTACCATTTGGCAAACTTGGAATTCATATCCAAAAATCTAAAGCTTTTCATTTGAATTTTGGAGATTCACATCTAAAAATTCAAAGCTTCTCATTTGAGTTCAAAAGCTCACATGAAATAAAACTTAGAGTTTCACATCTAAGTTCAAAGGTTCTCATTTAAAACATTAGAAATTCATATCCAAAAAGTTGAAGCTTTGTATTTTGGAGATTCACATCCAAAAGTTCAAAACTTTTCATTTGTTCGAAGATTCACATTTGATGAACTTTAGGGTTTCACTCCTCAAAGATTCTCATTTTGAAACTCAAAGATTCTTATTTGAGTTCTCAAAAATTCTCATCAAAATATTCGCAATTTATTTTTCAAGTGACTCAAAAATTTGCATGAATGAATGTTATGATAAAAAATGCAAATGCCTTTTTAATGATGCAAATGCAACAACCTAGATTCTCATAGTGCCATGCATGTCTAAACAAAGTTTAATTCATCGAATTATGTGCATGTACTATTCAAGCAATGATGCCAACATGATACATATAATGCGGATATTAATAGTGTCGTGAAATCCTAAATAATTGTGGTAATATGGCTCTTAAAACTCTACAATTTCGCATTTCTTCCTTGTTCAGTTTCCCAAAACTTTGGGATAAGTTTCATCAATCGATCATCATTTGACCATCATTCATGGGCTTTTCAGCACTAATAAATTTCAGAACAAGTTTCATCCATCATCACTAGGTCACTACTCATAGGTGTCTCAACATTAACCATTTCGAACAAACTTCATCGTCCGTTACTAGGTTACACTCATAGGTTTCTCAACCCTGACCATTTTATCCACTGATCCATATTATTTTCATCATTCAATCATAACTCATAAGTCATGTTGACCAAGTCTTCACTTGGTCATATCACCTCTTTAAGTTTTTGCATTCTCTTCATTTGTTGGCCAACCCATCACCATTTTTATCATTTGACCACACCACGTGTTATTTCAAATCATCTTTCTCAAGCTTCTACGATCTTTTCATTTTTCTTTATCATCTTGGATTTTTTTCAAATGAATGCAAGACTCTTTTAAGCACATATTCATTCATTCATTATCATTTTAATTCTTGACAAATACAATGCAATCAAGCATTTTCTCAATTCATTTTAGAGATGTGAGAACAAAAGAGCGAAAAGTGCATTGAGAATGAAAAGTGAGTCTTGATACCAAAGCAAACGGGGAAAGAAATAAGTTGGATGTATGATATTGGGACAAATAAATATTCAAACAATTTTGAACACTAATTCAAGATTTTTTTTCGAAAACTCATTCCATTGACTGTCAGAATCATTTTGAGCTTATCAAATTTTACCCTAGCTTTGAAGGATCTTTAGATGCATTGATCTTCTATATATTTGAACTATTCATCTAACTTTCAGCTCAGAGATTTGGTCTACCCAAATTGTCCTTTCAGGTTTTTAATTTGAGTCTTCTTTTTTCCTCCTTTCATCTTTTTTTCTTTTTATTTTCCCTTTTTTTTCTTTTTTTCTTTTTTTTTTCACCTTTCACCTTTCACCATTTTTTTTTCCATCTTTCATCCATTGTTGATATCTCTCACACATTAATCTTTAGGGCAATAACATGATTCCATCATGAGCACACCTTTGCCTAACATATGATTATTCAATTCAAGCATTCACACTTGATCCAAATAGACTTTTCAAGGTTATAATGTAGGCCATGGTATGGGGTAATGAAAGAAATGGATAAAATAGGCTCAATATATATGTTTAAAGGGCTCAAAACCAAAGGATCATCACTTGATGCAGCTTGGCATTTTGACCCACTCTATATCATTTTACTACTTTTCCCTTTTTCTATCTATTCTTCATAAAAAGATTCTCATTTCTTTGTCCCAAATCATTTGTGGCATTTTTCTTTGTTTTTTTTTCTTCTTGCTTTTTTTAGACCTTTTTTTTTTTATCTTTAGGCTATTTTCTTTCTCAAAAATTACCCTTTAGTGTGGAGGGTGATCCTTGGTCGGGGTTCTTTTAAAAAAAAAATCATAACAGGCTCAAAGGGGTAGCAATGAATGATTTTTCAAATGATAAAAGAAAAATGGTCATTTTTCATCTTAAATGTGAATGCTTTCCTTGAACATCATCTATTAAACAAAAACAAGCTCATGGATCTGTATAAAAGACTGCACATCTTTAAGATATATTAATTTCACATCTGCTAGTAGCTGACTTCTTTTACTTAAATAGTCTCTTCAAATCGATGTGAATGAGTTCTCAAAATTAAATTTCAAAATTATTGCTATCATTGTCTAAACATTCATCACTCGAAATTTAAGAAAGTTAACAAAGCATGGGATAACGAAAGAGAAAATGTAATGAAATAAATTATCCTTGCCTTTTATTAAAATGATAACAAATGAAATCCTATTGCCTAAAAGAAATCCTCACATTACTTTGAAAAAAAAATCCTAAAATGACAAGAAAATTCCAACCAGCCTTATCGTTTTTTTCCAAAATTGTCTCCTTCTACGATCAGGTGAGGAATCTTTATTGACATCTTGCCCCTCAATTCATTGTGACTCTGCGGACCCTTTTTGAGCAATGTGTTCTTGATTTTCACTCAGAGCATTATGATTTGGTAATGGATTACCACTAACATTAGTTGTTGTTGCTCTTGCTTGATCAAAACTTACCATTCCATCATTGATTAACCGTTACAACTTATGCTTTAAAGTAGTGTAATTTTTAGTAGAATGGCCGGCAATTCCATAGTGGTAGTCGTAGTGGGTTATAGAATCATACCACTTAGGATAGGGTGGCTTGAGCGGCTCCACACGGCTGGGGGCAATTAAGTGGCTATTATAAAGTTCTTGATATAACTCCATATAAGTCATGGGAATTGGATCAAATACAAGTTTTTGGAACGACTCGGCTCGGCTTGAGAAACAGAAGTGGTTTAAAGGTACGACTCAACGGGAAACAGCTCGACTTGGCTCGAGCCCAGGCAGCGAGACGGGTCGCTAATTCGG
Organism: Durio zibethinus; assembly: GCF_002303985.1. The sequence continues at coordinate 11,497,379 of NW_019167915.1, read as the reverse complement.
GTGACGCTACGGGTCGAGTCGGATCTTGACAAAACGTGTGGATCCTGGATTTATTAACGCCTAAAACAACGTCGTTTTTATGGTACTATAAAAGGCTAATTTTAGCCTTTTTCAATAGAATCCTCTTCCTCTATCTCTCTCTACTTCTTCTTTTCTCTCCCTCTCTCTCTACCCCCTCAAGAACACTAATTGAGCTTTAATTGGATTCTGAAAATTTTTACCAAAATCTAGATTATTTGTCGAAAGTTTACTGGAAAGTTGATCGATTTCTAGAAAGTTATGCTGAAAACTGTGTAACTGGCCAAAAAATTCAATCGGTGTCGAAAAAGTCATCGAAAAATTCAATCGGAATATGGAAGTTTCAGAAATTTGCCAAAACAAATCACCAAAAAAATCCTAAAAATCTTGAAATAGCTCCTAAACCTTCTAAAAGCCCTTTTTTTTTTTTTGTTATCTCTCTTTGTGTCCTTCGGTGTGTGTTTCAACATTTATTTATAGGGATTGATCAGAAGAGTTTCTGATCAATCTTAACTCCTTCTGTGATTAGGATTTAATCTTTAAATCCAATCTCAACCCTATCAGCTCCCAAATTCACGGCAAAACAATAATAATTAAAATCAGATTCAAAAAAAATAAATCAAAATAAATAATAATAATATAATAATAATAATAATAATTAAAAAAGAAAATAGGTCCATCTTATCTATTTGGACTAGGCCCAATTGATCTAGGCCTGGACCAAATTAGGTGTCTACAACAAACATTAATAAGAAAGGAAAGGAAAAAACAAAAGTATGAATGTGGTTTAACAGGTAAAAAAGAACATTACTTACAAACAAAACACACACAACACATTAATTCCAATTTAGAACCCTTGCATATGACTAATACCTTTGTTATTTAATTTCAAAACTTTGTGAGATGCCATACCAAAAAAAAAAAAAAAAGCTTAATTGAGTATTTCAACAAAGGGACATATGTTATTATGTTTAATTCACATTTTCAAATTTTATATATAAACAACATTTATGGCTTATCATATTATTAATAGATTATGAACTTCTATCGTATTATTATCTATCAATTTAGTTAATGGATAATCTCAATCTAAATTGCAGCAGTGTGCGAAAAACCACCTAATTAAGTTTAGTTTGAAAAATTGATGCTATCACTCATTTTTTTAAATACATTTGGAAATATATGTTATATTAATTAAATTGAATTTTTTAATCTAATTGAATTAATTAGATATTGATAAAATAAGTGGTTTTGGATAATTAATTGATTTTATCAGTCAACTAACTTGTGATTCATGCTATACATGAATTAATTTTATTTATTAATTAAAATATTTTAAATTTATTATTACATATAAACTAAAAAATAAATTAAAATACATGTTCGCAATGAAATGCTTATAGGTAAGAAATTATCTTATATCCTAAAAAATTCTTTTGGAATATAATTGATCCCACAAATAGTCACTTTGAAAAGAAATATAGCAATTAAAATTTTAAAACATATAAAATGATTTTAACACATTATATCCAAAATTTTTATTATAAAATTATTGTTTCTCTAAATATTTTAAAAAATTTCAAGCATCATTAAAACTATCATTAGAGGTATTCATTCAATTCGAACCGAATTACCTAAACTAAATTAATCAAATTATGTTATTTTATTTTCATTAATCAAACCGAATTTCTTAATTTCAAAAATTAACTAATCAAAATTAATTATGTTGGTTCAATTAATTTTTTCAGTTAACTGAATAATAGAATATATTAAGTTAAATTATATTTTAAATTAATAATTTTTTATATTTAAAATAAATAAATAAAATCTTCCAATGAAAATATTAAAATATCAAAGTACTAAGTTAAAAACTTTAATAACTTGGAATGAAATGGATAGTTTCATATATTTTTAGTTTTATATATAGGTTTTATTATATTTCTATTAAAATTTTGATTAAATTGATTTTCAAATCAAATTATTAAAAGTACAAAAAATTTTTAAAAATAATTTTTAATAACTGATCAAAATTAATTTAATGACCGATTATTGATTGAATTAAATTGGTTGGGTCAGTTGTTTGGTTAATACCGAATTTTGAACACCCCTAATTATCGTTGAATTAATAATTTTGCAATATCTAACCAAATTAACTATTACTTAAACCTTTTTATTACTTGTTCTTAAAAAATTGAAATCAAAGTTTCCAAGCTACTTCTCAAACCCTTGTACTGGCCAGGATTTAATAGATTTTAAACTTAAATTATTTTCTTTAATGAAGTTCAAGTAGTATTCTACGCTCTTATCATGTACCTCTTCCCATGCATCTTAAAATCAATAAATTCGCACATTTACGAAAAATTAATGCTAAATAGTTTTGTTGACTTAGATTATTTAAATGAAATGGTATCTATTAATTCTTATATGACCTTGATAATAGTTTATTATAATTTATTTTGATGCCAAATGATTTATTGACATTATTTTTTTCAAGTCTTTTTCACTTTTTTTTTATTTTTTTTATTTTGTAACTTATTTGATGTAGATTATGTAAATATCCGTGTTGAGATAATAAATTTAAAAAGAGATATATATCTACATGGTTAGTCAAATCTAAATGAAATAAAAATATTTTTAAATTTTAAATTTTGTATTAAAATTTAATCTAACTGGGGCAAGAAAAGGAAATTAAGTTCTTAACTGAAAAATAATAAAAATTGATATACATATTATTTAGACATTTTAAAACAATAGGTTCTTTTATTCATATTGAAATATTAGAAATACATCATTACAATTGAGTTGATAAAACCCGAAACTTCCTCTACCCAGTAAATGTCTTCTGTTAATGTCAAATCCATCCTTGCTAAACTATGTGCTGCTTCATTTCTTTCCCTGAGAGTATGCTGAATTAAGCATTCATCAAATTGTTCGTGTATCCACATTTTACCATCTTGTACAATTGGTCCTATGCATGAGAGTACCTCCTCTTGTAGACTATTAATGATGATTAATGCGTCTCCTTCTACAATAATCTTCTTACATCCCAACTGAAACGACACTTCCAAGGCATTGACAATTGCCAAAGCTTCTATAACATCAACCTCAACCACTAGTTTAATTTTTGCTGTTGCCGCTCTGATCACCTTACCCATAAGATCCAAGTTACAATTACTCCTATTCACTCTTGTTTACATTAACAGTCAAGTGCACCATCAAAGTTAGCTTTGAAGTGAGTTCTTGGTAGAGCCTTCCATTTAACTTGACTCATGATGATTGATCACCTTATGCTACTCTTACATTTTGGTATTCTTCCAAAAAATTCTTTGCATTGTGAATTATGCTGGCCTCACTCAAGCCTTAATTTCGTTTGAACTCCATATTTCATGCATTTCACAAGGAACAAATATTCAATATGAATAGCTCAAATTATACACATTGTTAGTTCATAATATATTAATGAATGATGAATTAAATTATTAAAAAAATTGATATATCTTCACTTAGTGATCTTCATCAATTACTAAAAAAAAACAAAAGAAAATATGTTAGATGTGGGAAAACAAAACGACTTGATAAAAAAATAATGGTTATAGAGGAAAAACAAAAAGTAATATAACTTGGAACGAAAATTTACAAATTGAAAACAATGAAATAGCACATACTGTTTATAGGCTTAAAAGCGTAAGATGATTTTGGATGAATATTATGATGTATTGATAATTTTAAGTATTTGAATTTCAATGGGGTATATCTTTGAAAAAGTTATTTGAATTTTAAATATCATACATATTTAAAAAAAATGAATTGAAATATAAACTTTATTTGATTCAAATAGGATAAAGCATGTAAGGTTTAAAAAACTTGGATAAAGTTAATTTCTATAATTTCGAAATATTGAATAATTATTTGGTATTGAAAAATTGATGAGATAAAATTATTTCGTAAATAATGTAAATTTAGGAATAATTTATATGATCCTATATGAAAAAAATTATAAATTATTCACGTAGGCATCTATGTGACATACCTTATAAGGTATCAATATATATTTTAATATGATATATATGATATCAATTAAAAAAATGCGTGACAAACAAAAAGGAATTGAATAAAAATAATGTTAAAAGAAGAAATCATCTAAGTAAAATAAACAACAAAATCATAAAAGCAATATAAATTTCAAAGGAAAATTGAAGACGGGGAAAAAAATGATATAGCATTTCTCATGTTATTAATAGGTTTAAAGTGATATGTGTTTTTTGAACTTAAAAAGAAACTTATAATAAGGTATTTGAAAATTGAAAAAGATCAAAGAGAAATGTGTGATTTTAAATTTAGCAAGAATATTTTTATTTTTAATTATTTCTTTTTGTATATTTATAGTAAAAAAATCAATGATTTAATTTGTTTTTAAATTTAACATTATTTTAATTAAAAATTAATTTCTTGATTAATGAATGTTTCGTCATATATTATTATCTTCTTATCTACATCATGCCGATCTAACCGAATGTCAAAATTTCAATTCACCACTATATAAAGATATTTTTTTTACCTATTTTATTCTTAGTTATTTTTTAAAAAATTTTATTGATAATTACCATTGTTCTACAAACATCATAAGACATATGAAACATTGAAAAAATGATTATTGTAATGCAAACAAAAAAAAAACAATAAATATATTATGGACCTATGGTCTTATTTAACTTATTAAAGAAAATCTTTTTGTAACACTTTACTTAAATTTATATACTAAAAAATAATTTAAAGTGAAAATTAGTTATATATTTACTGTGCATTAAGAATTTATAACAATACACATTTCGTGCATGCATTCAATTTTACTTGCTACTGCATAAAAATCTATTAATTTAAGATGAATTACAAATATAATAATAAGGACGCAATATCTAAATATATTCAAACTTTACATATAATAATAATAATAATAAATAAATAAATGAAGTCTAAAAATTCAAAATTGTCCTACAACCTACTTACATAGTTTAAATGCAAAATTAAAAAAATATACATGTTATATAAAAAAAAATGTTTAGGTTAATTTTAAATGAGATTTCATTTTTAATTTTTTCATTGGTATGATCCCAATAACTTTATCTCATTTAAATGAAGATAAATATTATAAATTATTTAACATAAAAAGATTTAAATAAAATTTAATTTTTTTAAGATTTGAAATATTTTTAAAATTAAAAAAATAAGACTATTTGGTAAGCAATTACATGTCAATAATATAAATTGTCCACATAGAATTATACTTAAGTAAATCTTATCAGATAATAAAGTATTTTGTAATATAATATTATACTAGATTAAGACATATATGATGTACGAAATAATTTTACTTATATAATATGAGTATATACATACAAATTAGTTTCTTTTCAAAATTATACTCAAATTTTTAAAATTTATAACATATATAAAATTCATATATACTGACTTGTCATTACCTTTGGGTCATTTTTGTCTACAATAATATTTGTACACCTGTAAGATTATATCAAATAAAAATAAATTACATCCTTTTAAATATATATATATATTATTGAATGATGAATTAAATAATAAAAGAAGTACTAATATACTTTCACTTTTGTAATCTTGACTAAATTATTGTACAAAATATGAAAAATATTAGAAGATATATGAAAAAAATAAATTAGTTTTCATAAGAATTAAATTGCAATAATAATAAAATATATCTTGGAAACAAAAAAAATTGTAATAATAATAGGATATACATTAGGAAAAAGTTGCAAACTGAAAAAAAATAAAAAACTGATATAATACATTATATTTATAATCTTAAATTTGTAAAAGAATTTTTTAGTGGCAATTAGAATTAAACAGATAATTTTTAAATTAATTTTTTTAATTTAAAGTGGATATAATAAGTGATAAAGATAAAATCAAATTTTTTGCATATATTTGAAATATAAATTTGATAATTAAAATTGAGATAGATATAATTATTTTGATGGTCTTATTATTTAAAGATTTAATATGAAAAGTTGTATGAATTTTCAATTTTTTTCGTAAATGTTTGAAAAGATAATTTTTTTATTGATTCAAATCAAGATTAAAAAAAAAAAGATTGTTGAAAGATTTGAATGAACTTAATTTTTGTAATTTTTGAACATGTTTGAAAGATTTTGATAATTAAATAATTTCTTAAATAAACTTATTTAATAAATGACTAAAATTATTCATTAGGAAGACAAAATTCATATTTCAAATTTTTAATTTTAAAAAATTATATCTGTAAATTGATTTGATTTTAATTATAATTTGAATAATTTGAATATTTGAATAAATTTAAAATTATTTAATTTGTAATTAAAAAAAGTTATCTTACTCTTTTAAAAAAATTATCTTATGTGTCATTGAAAAGAGTTGTTCACATAAACGTCCATATGACAAACCTTATATGATGTCTATATATAATATAATATAATATAATATATGATTTCAAGTATATTAAGTATATTTTTTTATTTAAGTTTTGAATTTAATTATTATGATTAAAAATTTAATATTTTATAAATATCTACTATTGGTGGTTACTACGTGTAATCATATATGATATTATATTATAACAAATATAGAAACTTGATAAGTTTGCTTACATAGACACTTAAGTGGATAGTTTTTTTGAATGACAAATAGGATAATAATAAATAATTATCTAATATATTATCAACATAATCAAATATAAAAAAATTTTTAAACTAAACCTTTGAATAATAATAAATATTCAAATATTAATTTAAAAACCAATAAAAAGATATATGATTATTTACTTTATTTAGTATTATTCAATTCCATTTAAAATATTCGAATTTATTTAAATTGATAAGAGCATGCATGATTACAATTCAAAAATTTTGGTTTAGGGACTTAAAAATATTCATCTTAATACATTTTTTATATCTCCAGTTAACTAAGTGGATAAAAATATCAATTTAAATAAATGGATGAAAACATATTCAATTATTTATATTTTAACATAAAAACATGTTTAATTATTTATATTTTTAAAAAGCTTGATGTCAAATTGAAAACATAATAGCTTTTTTCTATTCTATTCCATCTAATACTCTTTTTTTTACTCATTCTATTCAAATTTCTTCAAATTCTTCATCTAAAAGTATTTTTTTCATTCATATTTCTTTTTCAAAACTCTATTTCTTCCCTTAAAATTTTCTATTCTTATTTTCTTTTTCTTTTTACAATGATTTATACAATTAATAAGAATAAATAATAGATACTTTCAAAAAAAAAAAAGAAGTATTTTTTCATTTCCTTGAGGTATGTGATTTATTTTTTAAAAAGTTTTCATTTCTTAATTTTCATGTAATTTTTTGTTAATGCATATCATTTATGTTACTCTTACTCTAAACTCTATTATGTAATGGTGATAAAAATTTTAAATTGGAGTTTTCTTATCATTCTTTTTTTTTTTTTTGTAATGAATGGAACTTTCTAATCATGAGTACATATATGCATGAAGAAGATAAAATGTTTAGGGGATTGAAGAATAGTTTATAATCTGATGAACTTTCTCGGTTTGACTTCCTAAATCACATTTCTATCTTCAATTTCAAAATTTTCCATTCTTTTGATCAACTTTGTTATTAAATTTTAATTACACTTTATCTTAATTATCGGTTTTTCTTATAATTTCCTAATATCTATAAATACATATTGCATTAGTATTTTATGCATACCTTTTTTTATATGGCAGCTTTCTATTTTTTAAGAATTAAACAAATTTATGAAATTAATTTAATTAAAAATTTAAGTGTCTTAAATATTTACTAATATACTTTTCTAAATGATCATGAGGTCAAAAAGTTATTTAAAAATTTTGTTGATAAATTATATTTTTTATTTTAGAATTTTTTTAATTTCAATTTATGAAAATAAAAATCAAATCAAAGATTTTAACGTTAAATATATAAATTTAATAAAAAATAGAAAAGAGAGAAAATACAAATATTTAGTGATAAAAACAAAATTTTAAATCTAAAAAATTTCTATGTAAATTTTTAATGAATTAAATTAAAATTTTATTATATTTTTATAATTTTAATTTTTTAATTTATTCTAAAATTTATATTCTCTTAATAAAAGAATATATATTTTAGTTTTTTATTTATAAAATAATAATTTATCATATTTTAAACCTAAAGTTTTTATTTTAAAAATGCATATAAAAGGTCGAGAAAATATTTAGATAATTAATTTATACGGATGCTTTTGGATTGAGATCGCATGTAAAGAAAATATTGCCATATATGGACAAAGTAATATTTCCACTTATTCATCAGAAGAGACGTATCCTTTGATGCCAGAATTGCCTTTCCTTGATACCTAAAAAAATGTATGAAAGGGTCTTTGAACAACCATAGGTTGTTCTGAAAATCATTATAAAAGACTTCTACAAGATACTCTATTTTTCCATAGAAATTAATTCGTTCAAGAAAGAATCCAGAAGATGTTGATCGTAAATAAGAAGATTGATTACGGAGAAAAAGGAAAATGGATTCGTATATATGTACATATGTATAATCTATTTGATTCATGATATAAAATGAAAAAAAATCTAAAGTGTTTGATTCATGAATTATGAATTATCTAAAGTGGTTGAATAAATATTTAAAGTATAAAAATATTTTTGCAAGATAAAAATTAAAAAAAATATAAAGTGGTAGATAAAATTGTCTAATTTATGAATTACCTTATAGTATTCTTTAAAATATTGAAAGTATAAAATTATAAATCTAAACCAATGGTGATGATATATAATACAATCAAGTTAAATATCTTTGGTGTCATTTAGTTTAAAGTAGAAGCAAAAAAAAAAAAAATATTTCTATCATTAGTACCTTATCAATTGACTCAAAACAATTATTCACAAATTGAAGCAAGCAACAAAATGAGTTTTTTTTTTTTTTTTTGGTTTCTCTAGAAGTAATAGTACTTATTTTATCTGAACGAAATTGTATGATCTAAAGAACTAATTCATAACAAAACAAATTACTTCTGAAATATTGAAATATATATAAAAAGTGAAAAGTAAAAAAACAATATTTCTTGATAATAAGTTAAAATCAGGAAAAATCACCAAGAATAAAAAAAAAATACAATTTTAAGGAAAAGATATCCTAATAAGTTATAGTTTAATATAAAATTTTTTGGAAAACAAAAGAATTTTAATAAACATCTATGAATAAAACATCACTCTAGGATAATTGATCAAAACTCCTAAACAAAATATGAAAGAAAAAAAATTAGTAAATGAGTATAAAAAGAAAATTGAATTGAAATAAATATTAGTTTTTTATAAGAATAAAATATTATACCTTTCAAAGAAAAGTTGCAAATTGAAAAAATAATAATGGTGCAACACATATAATGGTGTAACACATACTATTTATAGATTTATTGGATGACAATTAAATTTTACAGATAATTTTCAAATTGACCAATATATTTTGAATTTAAAAAATATAATAAGTGATATTTATCTTTTTAAATTTTAAAATGTTTAAAAAAATATGAAAATAAAAATATCAAATTTTAAGATTTTAAAATTGAAAAAAGATATATAACCCTACATAATTAATGAAATTCGAATTAAATAAGATTAACTTTTAAATTTTAAGATTTATATTATAATTTATTTTTATTTTAAATGAATAATTTTATCTATTTAATTATTTTAAACTTTGATTGATCAAAAGAAATATTGATAATATGAAACCAATACTTAAAAATTTAAAATCAAAATTTACTATAAAATGGTGTAACTAAAACTGAAATAACAAATGCAGTAAAAAAGAATAAAGAGTTAATTATAGATAATTCGATAAATTTATTATTTATTACCGAATGAATCATTCCCGTCAGGATAAAGTAAAAGAGCTTTAATGGGCTTCTGCCAAAACGCGTTAACGTCTTAGTAAAACTACTGTTGTAATAAAGGTGATGAGAGACTCGGCGACGTGAGATATCTGAAAAGTGAAATCCAAAAAAAAAAAAAAAACCTTTTTGCCGTTTAAATATTCCATGATCTAGCAACTAAGCCACGCAATAATTAAAAAAAAAAAGATAATTCTAAATTAACACGTGGATTACCATTACGGCATGCTCACATGAAGGCGAAACAAGGAGCAAAATTTCATGTGTAAAAATACTATCATTGGTCCCCACTTTGACTGCTCTGCTCAAACTCTTTCTAGCTTGCTTGTCGCCGAGCTTTACAAAACGCACTTTTTGTCAATTTTCCAATATCAGATAAATTAAATATATTAGGATTTGACGTAACATTTTTATAGTTTTCCACTCAAATTTTGAGATAAAAACGATAAAATTTATAAAATGTGAGATGATTATTTTTTAGTACGTATTTTAGTTATTTTTTTATGGGTAGTTATTTGTCGCTTTATAATGCAAATTATATGCAAACGAGTATACATTCTTTTTCATGTCATATAGTTAATATTTTTCTACTTTCACAAACCAAAAACATTATTTTACACCAAAACAAATGAAATTTTGCTCCACTTTTGGCTATCATATGGGCATCGAAATGGATATATTAGAATTTGACTATATTTTTTAGTTTTTCTGTTAACATGTAAAGATTAAAAAGAAATGAAATTTATAGGATAAAATAATATTAATTTGAGGTAAATTACATGATTAACTACTTAATTTTAGATTATTTTTTATTTTGGTAATTCAACTTTAAAAGATTATGCTTCAATCACTGACATTTATGATTTTGTTTTTTAAATAGTTCAATTGTCAAACTCTAACAATATAATCACATAGCAATACCACATTATCTATTAGATGATACGTGATATTGATCTGTAATTTGATATATTACGTGACATTATTGATGTGATGTTATAAATTTAAAAAAAAATAAAAATTAAAAAATAAAAGCAAATTAAAGTTTTAGTCACTTAAGTTTCCAAAAATTTTTATTTTTGCCACTCAATTAAAAGTTTCACAGTTTAATCACTAATTTTGGTGAAATTTATTAACATTTTGTTCTTCATTATCAAGGACTTCTTATCAACGTGGATTTCTAATAATTTGATCACAAACATTTATGCAACTTACTAAAATAAATTATTTTATTATTTATGTTACCTATAGTAAAATATATTGAAATAATACTCAAATAAGTTTCCTAAGTTAATAAAAAATAGAAACAATCATTTGATAATTTTATTGTATGAAATTAAACTATAAACTTTAATTTGTTGTAATTATATTATTTAAATTTAAAAAATAAATGATTATTATTCAATTGCCTAAATTACTAAAATAGCATTACTTTACATATCTGTTATTCAGCTCATCTAAATAAATTCTAATAAATATTTTATATTTCATAATATCAAAGTTTGATTAAAATGAAATTTTATAATTTAAATTTTATGTAATCAAATATTAAAGAAAATATAGATAACAAAAATAATAAAATAGTTTATTATATTAAATTTCACAAATCTATTGATTATTAAATCATTACAAAGCTACATCGATGGTGAAATTAAAATTTTAATAATTTCACATTTATTGATGATCAAATTATGAAATTATCAAAATTAAATAATCAAAATAATTTTTTTAAAAATTTAATTGATCAAAAGTCTACTTTTACTTTATTTTTTAGTTTTCAATTTTTTTCAAAATTTATAAATACTACCACTACAATATTTAGATGCTTTTAATGATGATTTTGTTGTGACCATAAGCAATTTCATCATAAATATTAGCTTTATTGTGATTAAATTTTAAGTAAATAGCACTTGGGTCTCTAAACTTTAAAAAGTTTTAATTGAATCCTCAATTACCCAAACGTGTACCAATATAGTCCATTCATTTTCTATATCATCTAAATTGAAGGAAAATCCAATATGGCATGACACATAACTTTTAAAATTTTAAATACATGAAATTTTTTAAAGTTGTTAGAAGACATGTGTAATTAAAACATGTAAAATTAAAAAGAAAAAACACCTTAAACATACCCTTTTAATTTGCAAAAGATTTGTTTTAGGCCTCAAAAAGAAAAGGGAATCAAAAAAGGGAACCCAAAAAGATTAAAACAAGAGACCAATTTTTCAGGTCTTGAAGAGAATAGAAAAAGAGTTTGAAAGGAAAGAGCTAGGGGTTGAAAGGGAGGAGCTAAAGGTCAACATATAGAAGATATAGGATTGTTACTTGTTTGTGATCATGGTCAATAAGTGTGAAATAGGACATCATGGATTGACATTAACCCAGGTCATATTTTTTTGTTTGTAGCAACTACGAGGTAAAAACACAACAAATTTTATTTTCATTAATTGAATTTTGGGTTTTGTAGATAGATTACGGTTTTGAGAACACAACAAATGGTATTTGGATTTTGAATATGCATGGGTTTTGGATATGTGAATATAACTATTGGTTTTGGAATTTTATAGATATTTAAGAACACAACAAATTAGTATGTATGATTTTGAATATGGATAGCAAGTAGTAATAATGGGTAGCAAATTAGTGTGTATATGATTTTTATTTCTTTAATTTAGTTTAGTTTTATTCTTTAATTTGGTGGTAGTTTTCAACGACTTGATGCATGTGGGTTTTTTCAATGGTGTGATCCTCTAATAGATAAACACAACAATGAAGTCATTTTAGGTTTATTAAGAAAGCTACAAAGAATGGAACACTAAAAGCAAGCCCCTTCAGAGAATGCAAACAACAATAATTGCAATCACAAGAATAGAAAATGAAAGTGGATTAAAAAATGTTTGCTTGTTGTTATTTTTATGTTGTTGTTGGAAAAAAATAAACAAAGTTTAGTCTAAAGTTTAGATTAATTGGCTTATAATATGTTTGTTGTCGATTGCAAGCTGGATATGTTTCTAAACTTGCAAATTTTGTGTAATATGGTTTTGTTTGGGTATTAATGAAAGTTGTTATAATTATAGTATTTTAATCTATGAAATACTATGAGTACCCTAAAAATCAAGGTTTTTATTGTGAGCCTTAAATTTGTGTTCACAGTAGAATCAATGGATCGATCCTGACATGTTTTTTATATAAGAGAATCAAAGGATCGATCCTAACATGTTTTTTGTATGTTATATAACTGAATGAACTTCTGATTTAAGATTTACATATAGAACATAATGCGATGTATGAAATTTTGTATAGAATAGAACACAACAAGTAAATAGCACTTTATAACAAGTTTGTTATAATTTCACTTGGCTAGCAAATATCATACACAAAATATAAAGTTCATATTTTCCTTTCCAATGGCAATAAAATATAAGTTTTGAAACCTTAAACTTCAATGCTAGCAAAAAGAAATTCTAAATTTGCTACACTAAAATTTTCCAGCAAAATCAAATACAATGTTCTAACAAAAAAAATACTATATGGACACAAAATTTGAAGTTGTAAACTAGCTACACTATTATAATGTCATTCAAACAACATAAGCTTCACTCACCATGCAAACTTCTAACAACAGGATATGAAGTCAATTAAATAGTAGCCATTTCTTTTTGGGGATTTTGTTCTAGACACCATGTTGCTTGCCCACATGTTTCTAGGCAACATTTTAAACAAGGTTTTCATATACCTTGATGCAACTTTCCTCCTTTTCTGCTAATGATTTGATTGTGGAGGTATTGGCATATTTATTGCTCTTGGACTATGTGAAATAGTTGCTAAACCATAAATTGCACACAAAGATAAAAATTGCAAAAGAATATAATATGGTAGTAACCCTAAAGCCAACCATAAACCAAATTTATTATTTACGTTATTAGAAGCTAGAGTAGGAGTAGGATTTAGCATTGTACTTTATATTTCACTTTGTGAACATTGTGTACCTAATGATGGATTGCTATGATATATTTATTGTCTAACTTAAACCTTTAAATATAACAAACCATGATGATTAGACAACATTAATATATCCTAGCTAAGTCATTATTAATCAATATAAATATAAATACTTACATTAGGTATCCATCTAAGTACTACATTATGCAATGGAATTAACTCTTTTTGCTACTATTGGTGGTTTGATTATGGTATTCCTTATTGTATAATGTAGTAGGGTAGGAGAGTTTAAGAGTAGACTAAAATTAAAAAAAAAAACAATAAGGAGGACTAAATGTCACCTAGTGTTAAAATGAAAATTTTTCATTTTAGCATTCAGATTTGGGACATTAAGAGCCAAAGGAAAAATGTAAAAAATCTTGCACCTCTTGTATTGCTAGGGCTTTTGTCTCCCATCTATCTATTTCATTAATTTTCTAATACTAAGCCCCAACCTGATATCTCACATTTCTCTTTCAGATATTGTTTTCTCTATGTATGTTGTGTTTCTTTAACTTTGGTTTCTATTTTTTATTTTTATTTTAAGTTTCAGATTGGATGTGTAGAATGTAAAGAAGTGCAGGTAATTGTAGATTGTTTGGCTATAGTATTTATATTTAATATTTCAATATTTATTATTTTTATCTCATATTTATTTTCTGCTTGTGATTTGAAATTTAGATTGAGATTTCAACTTTTATTTCAAAAACTAATTTATTGATTGGTATTGTTGCAATTCCACCACAAACAAGCTCATTTCCTTGAAGGATCATATGCTTCTATCTAAACTAATATGAAACTTATATGTAACTTAGGTTCATGTTAGTTCTCTATTACTCTACAAGCATCTTTGGTGTCATATATTGTTAATATTAGATACGTGTTTGTTTCTATTAATTATTATTTTTATGATGTTTTAATGTTGGATTGTATTAACTAAGTTTTTTTTTTCTTCATATAGATGATGGAAAATCTAAGGCTTTGCTTGGTAAAAAGGATGAACAAGGATAAGGATAGAAAATTTCTTAATCTAATAAATTAAGCTCAAAACAAGAAAGTGATTATGAATTTTAATCATTAGATTAAAAAATTTTTTATCTTTTTCCCTTTTCATCCTTTCTGTTAAATAAAAGCTAAATGATTATATGACTTTAAGGTAGGCCTTTTTAGTTAAATATTGCTTTGGTATTCTCTGTAACACTTACTATTAATTGGATTATTATAGTTGGATTTTATATAGTTTAAGAGTTTTATACATTTAATAATTATGATAAATATCATGTCCATTTATTTTATTACATTTACTTAATTATATTTTAAGTTCATAACATATTAGTAATTATATGAGTTTTTTTTATATTTATTGATATATTATTTTTTTATTTTTATTTGTTTTGTAAGAAAATATGAAAATTGACTTTATTGGAGCATCAATGGACTTGATGCCTAGACACTATAAAAAATGTCTTTATTATTGATGAAAAATGTTTGCTTGTAATTACCGATAAATTACTAATGGAATATAATTGTAAAAAATTCAGGTATTATTGATGGAACATCGATGGATGGTAATCCATAAGTAAAAATATGATGCAAATTATAGCAAAAATTACTAACAAAATTTTCTATCAATAATTCATTGGTAAAATTATTATTGACGAAAATATTCCACTTGTAAAAAAAAATTTTTTTAAAAAAAATTTAATGGTTCTTGATTACCGATGAAAATTTCATCAATATTCATTTAAAAAATGTCAAAAATTTTAAACTCGCATTCCCAAATTCGAGAAACCCCAAATTCTCCCTAAATCATAATCCCTAAAATCTCCATCCATCTTTCTCACTCTTCCTTCTGTCCCCCCCTCCACCACAAATCCCCCTTTCCCGACCGTCTCCTTCTTATCGTCAGCAAGCCAATCATCCCTTTATTTATCGTCAGTAATAAGCTTGTTGATTTTTTAATTTTTTTTATTTATTTATTGAGTTTATTGTTTAAATTTATGTTATAAATTTGTTAAGATTAGTAGGGTTTTTTTGTTATAGATTTGTTGAGTTTTTATTGGGTTCAACTTTTTATTAATTTTTATTTTTTTATTGAGTACTGTTTTTTGGTTTTTTTGTTGAGTATTGTTTTTTGATTTGTTGGGTTTTTTGTTATAGATTTATTGACTTTTAGATGTATAAGATTTATGTTAATTTTATGGTAAATTTGGGTTTGATGTGTATTAAGATTTATATTTGTTTTGAAAATTTTTTATATTTGATATTTTTTAAATTTTAATAATAATTATCAAAATTAAAAAACTTTATGTTAATTTTATGTTAAATTTGGGTTTGATGTGTATTAAGATTTATATTTGTTTTAAAAAAATTATATTTGATATTTTTAAAATTTAAAAATAATTATTGAAATAAAAAATTATTGTATTGATAAAAAGTTGGTAAAATTTATAATATTCACTAATATTATGAGTTGATGTACTTGAATTCTTTTTATTTTAGGGTGATGAATCAAAAAATATTGTGAAAGTTAAATGGTAGAAAAAATTAAATTAAATGTTGTTATGATTTATGAGTTAGTGTACAAGAGTTGGGTTTATTTTTTTTTATATATAACTATCAATATGAATGATTGATCAAACTTAAATTTAAATAAATTAAATTTGATATTTCATAATTATTTTTATTCTTACACATAATTTACAAACTTTTTTGTACATATTAAAATATAACACATTTAGATCTCCTAATCACATGAAAATAAGTGAATGAAATTTATGAAAGAAGATTGTAAGAAAATAAAAACATACTTATTGTTAATCATTAATATTGAACAGAAATTAGATATCATTTTTTTTCTTCTTTTCCATAATCTATCCGTGAATGTGTGTATTGAATGTGGGTTTAAAGTGGGTGTATATTCTGTAATGAATATGCCTATTTCAAATTCTAGATAAGCTCATTCCATTGTTAGTTCCCTTACTTCAAATTGTTAGTTTTTAAAGAGAAGTGTTTTACTGAGTTGATTGTTTGAGAATCTATTGAATATACTCATATTTGATGATCTTATTGAATTTTTGAAAGCAATATGTCAAACAAATTTTCTATGTTGGCCAATACCATTACAAGGTGTGCATGATAATGTTGAATAAGTCAAAAGCAACAAAAATGCCCTTTATCTATTGGTATGGTACATATGGTTGAAGTTGATTATATCTAATTCCTTACTTCTGCAATGGAGCTTACCTTGTCCTTGGAGAAACTAGCAAATGAAAAGCTTTTGAACTTGCATAGAGTAAGAGTTCCTTTTCTCTCTTCTTGCTATACTATTTTCCTCTTTGCACTTTTAACTATTGATTTTCATTGTGCTAAATAGGTCTAAGGTCTATACTCTCATTGATTAGGTTTATGAAATCATTAGATAGAGCCATGTTAAATAGTCAAGTTATTTTACATTTTGAAAGTTTCTAAGATGATAACAAGCAATTTTCTTTGAACTAATGGTTAAGGCTTTGGCAAATAGGTGGTTGAGTGAACCCATGACGCATAGTTGATAGATTTTGTTGAAGGCAAATTCTTAGCTGAGTAGGTAAAATACAATTTTGGTGTTTATACTTTTAGAAATTCATTTTTTTAATAGATATGCACCATAACAACAAAAATAATTTCTCATTGTTTTGATCTTGACTTGATTTCTTTGGAGGTGGATGCCATCAAGAAAATGTTAGAATATGTGGCTCAATTAAGAAGTGTTGGCAAAGGACATGGTCAAATCTAAACTTCTATTTATTGTAGTTTTCATTTTGTGAAAAGTGTTACTTAGTTGTATGTTACCATGATTTCATCTTCATGTATTTGATCATGCACTATTAGTATATAGCTCATAGTAAGGGTTTGATAATGACTGGAACTTAATCATATGGCCAAAAGCATGTTATGCTTTATTTAGGACCATGTCCTAGGTTATGAATAAAGGAAGCTTTCTATGAATAGTTTCTTCTTGTGAGAATAAAATTAACTAGTTGAATCTATGGCTATGACTTGCTATCTAGTAACATATTACATGATATGGATGAAAATATGTAGATATATGTGGTTTAGAACAATATTAATAATCTACTTTTTTGAATATTTTAGTTGTACATTCTTTTGAATTTCATGAAAGCCATTTTAAATAGATGATATAGGTTGTTGACTTTTGTTTTATCCTATTGGTTTTTCTTGTACATCCCCCTTCTCCTTGTAGTTCCCTCAAACCTTTTATTGTTTTTATGCCTTATATGTAATATGTTTTAATGAGTAATAATAATTAAATCTTGTTCATTTATTTTTAATGATGCCTTATATGTTCCATCTTTGGTGGATATTCAAGGGTTTGGCACTTTGATCAAAGGTTTCTTCATGGACTTGATAATTTGACTTGATGTACTATACAAAATTTGTAATATTTATATATTTTTTGTATTTTTATTTAATTAGACTTCATAAATAATTTTGTAAAATGTTATTATATTCTTTTATAAATAAAATAGTAATTTTGTTTTTTATTTTTTTCTAGTATATTTTAATATCCATGTAATTAACTTTAAAACAAATTTAAAGAAAGTAAAATAAAATGAAAAATTTAAATAAAATATAATTAAATAATATTGAAAAATAAATATTACTGACAGAAATAATAATTATTACTGAATGAATTTTTTTGCAAAATTACCACTTAATTTTGAAAAAAAATTATTAAAATAATAAATTGATGGATTACTGACGGTTTATTGATGGATTATCGACAGATTACCAATAGATTATCAACACTTTTACCAATGAATTATTGATCAAATTACCGACAGAATTATTATCGATGAAAAATTCTGTAGATAATTACTAATGGATTTTACACATTATCGACGGAATAGTATTTTTGATTTGTCTATTACTGATGAAAAATTTTGTCGATAATACTATTACCAATAGAAAACATGCTATCATTGATAGAAAATTTTGTCGATAAAAGTCAATTTTCTAGTGGTGAGATTTCCACTTGGACTAAAACCTTTTTTTTTGTAATTATTTAGTTTTTTTGTGGGAAAGATATTAGTATGGTTTTGATTGATAAGTGTATTTCATATATTATTTAGATTTTCTGAATTTATGAAATTAAAAACATGTTAGATATTTTGGTTTTTTATTTGTTTTAATAATAATGTGTATTTTATAATCACTGATGATATTTTTTATAATTTAATAAGTTTTAGTTGTAACAATAATTAATTTATTATTGATGAGGATTATTGTAAGAAATAATTGTAATATTTATGACACAATATTTCAATGAATATTAGTGAGAAAACATTCGTTACTAATAAAAATTATATCAGTGACAATAATTTTTGTAACTATTGTCAATACATTTTAACGTTGTATTATCAACACAAGAAAGCCAAGTTATTATGGTAATTATTTTGTTACTATTTTAATTTTTTTGGAGAATTGAAAAATTTGTCACAATAAAGTGAATTGTTGTGATGACTTCTATTTATTTGCATATTCTAATGATTTTTGAGTCAAAAATTTTTGTCACAAAAAAGAGCTATTATGACAATTTATTAGATTGTCCCTAATAAAATTGTGACGGAAGTATTTATGATAATAGTCGACTACTTGAAAATTGATTATTATAAACTATAATAGCTAAACTTTATTTTTTAGTAACTATTTTTTCCACTAAAAATACTTTCTTATAGTGAATATTACAATGGTATGTGGTGTGTTAATTGACATGATAATATCATATGATTTCAAAAAAATAATATGACATTTTTACATTCGCATGTCATTATAGACTAATAATTAAGTAAAAAATTTTCTTTCATAAATATTAGTAATCAAATAGTAACTCTTTTAAGTTTATTTTTGTCCAATGTAACTTTTCTAGTTTGATCACAAAAAAATCCGCGACTAAATGTGTCATCCCTATTTTCTTTATAATGGAATCAGAATCACACGTAAAAATATAATAATATATAATAAAAAAAGTTATTATTTAATATATTATTAATGTAAAATTTTGATTATATAAACGGAGTTAAGTGAATGATATATATTTTTTAAAATATATTTAAAAATAAAAATTTAATTAAAAATAAAAATATATAATCTTTTAAAAAGTTTTCTCGCTCTTTTTTTTCAAATAACATCATGTAATTATAATTGATAGTAGGCATAATGATACTTTAGGGTTAATTAACTTTTGTTCCCATAAAAATTAAAACGTTCATTATCTTAATTATTTGTTTACATTTAAAGACATTTTTGTAATTTTATCGGATAAAAGAAGCCATGCAATCCCATACAAAAGTTAAACTTATCTACACCAATGATGAAGCCAGAAATTTTATCTAAGGGAGGCTTAATTTAAATATGCTAAACTACAAAAAGAAAATAACAATAATAATGATAATAGTAAATTTTTTTTTCACATTTAGTCATACTTTTTAAAAATTTTACAATTTTATTTAATGCGGTTTTATACTTTGAAAACATTGCACAATATATTCTTTATTAATACTTTTAAACATATTTTTTTAATATACACAACTTAAATATTGTTTCATAATTAATCTCCAATTTGATTAAGCAAATATATCTTCAAGGTGTTCATTATTAAAAATATTTTATACTATGATAGTGGTAACCGGCTAATAAAATCAATATTAATTTCAATAACAAATAAATTAGATTAGTAAATAATTTTAGAACTTTATCTAATATATACATGATTTTAATTTTTTTCCTCAACGGGGACTTCACCTTAAAGAGCTCCGCCCTTGATCCTACTTACTGCATGTTTGGTTGGATGAAATTAAAATTTTATTCCAGTTAGTTAGTTTTCTTGTGTTCTTTTTATTTTGTTATTTGGTTAATTTTTTAGCAAAGAACAACAATTTTATGGATTGTCAATTCCTTGAAAATAAGGAATCGCAATTCTTTATTCTCCTCTAAGAATTGCAATTCCTACCTCATCAGGAATTGAGAATACTATCTATCGGATAATTTTGTCCTCATATATTTAATTAATTTTAATTTTATCCTTACATATTTAATTAATTTTGATTATTATGATTAATTAATAATATTTTATTTTATTAATTAAATCATATTAATTATAATATTTAATTTAATAATGAATTGATAATACTTTAATATAATTAAATAATATTAAATATTAAAGTACTATGAAATTAATATTTAGTATTGTTAAATATTAAAATATTATTAAAATAAAATAAAATATTATT
This sequence comes from Durio zibethinus, assembly GCF_002303985.1. Next base: position 11,476,134 of record NW_019167915.1, on the reverse strand, counting down.
AAGTTAATATTTAATATTAAAATATTATTAATATCATATTAAATACTAGGATATTATTAAATTAATACTTAATACTAAAATATTATTAAATTAATATAATATTTTAAAATATTCTTAAATAAATATTTAATGTTGAATATTATTTACATATTTTGAAAATAATATTAAATATTAAAATATTATGAAACTAAAATTTAATGTAAATAATATTAAAATATTATTAAATATGGAAATATTATCAAATTAATATTTAACATTACTAAATTAATAATAAATATTATTAAATAATATTTATATTAAAATATTTATTAATTATTTTATTTTATTAATACTTAATACTAAAACAATATAATAAATTAAAATATTATTAAATCAATATTTAATGTTAAAATATTATTCTAAATATTCTTAAAATAATATTAAGTATTAAAACAGATAAATTAATATTTAATATATAAACAATATTAAAATAACATAAAACAAGGTAGATTCTCACTGCGATTCATGATATATTTTTCACAATTTTTTTTTTAAATGAATAACATATTTGGGACAATTATTCATCTATAAAGTAATATAAGTATATGTTGTAAGTTATGCAAATAACTTTAACAATTCAATTCTTCAACATTATCATTCTATCAAAGTTTGGGACTTTATGTAAAATATATAACAAAATATTTCATATATGAAAATCTAGTTTATATGGCTTTTTCAATCAGAGTATTTGTATGTGTTTTCCCATGCATTAAATTAAAGAAAAACTTTAGTTGTTAGGCATGTATATATAGAATCTTATTGTGATAATGTTTATCTATTTAACAAATATTATGTTTTTAAGGAATGAGATTAAATAATATGTTTTCTCATATTTGTTTAATGGTTTCTATTTTATAGATGGTTCCTTTCCCTTCTTGTTGTACTTTTAAAGATATTTGTTAAAAATTTTTATGTTTAATTATAATTTATATTTTGTAAGAATAAAGCCTTTACGTTGTCCTTTGTTTCTTTGTTAGTGATTCTTCATTGAACAAATTTTAGAGGCAAGGAACATGTGTTGGTGATTGTTGGAGATTTTTAACCAATCTTGCATTGCTTGTTTCATCATTGTTATCTAGTGCAGCTAACATTAGAAGGTTTGGATTGGAATTTCATCTGGCATGAAAGTAGTATTGATCGAGTAGTGAAGAAGCCCACTTTGAAACGATTGTTTTCTCATGGACACTTAGAATTTTGTTTTTTTTATTCTCAAGTGCTTTCAATGTTTTTAGCAGCTTGAAAGGATCCCTTTTTGTCATTGTAATAAGGCTCATTATTGTTTCTTGTACTAATATTTTTCTAGGTTGTCAAAGAACATGAATTGGGTGATCCCAGTTGGGTGAAGTATAAATTTATGGCAATGTTAATTATCCAGCAAATACAATATCTTTGTTGGTGTGCTACCCAATTGTTGAGACAATTCTTTTATTTTTTGTTTGAGTTTTAAAATATAATATCTTATGGCTCTTTTTTCTTAGCAGCATCTATTCTATCAACATCCATTGCAACTGCAAACCAATTTAAAATAAAAAAATGAATAGCTTCCATAATATCATATAATAATAAACAAACAATAAACAAAAATTTAGATAATATAATATTTTTCATATTATAAGGGCAAGGAAAAACAGGTTTGTAGTAGTGACATACCTATTTTGCCAAGCTTTCAAATATTCAATCTTGTATACAATAATTGTAAGATCTGTCGTGACAATGGACAATCATTAAAATATTTTTCCAAATTGGAACATTAACATTTGACTACTACTTCAAATTGTTAACATATAACCATAATAAGTTAATCCATCAAATATTTTGAAGCAACGAAATGGAATAGGTTGTCAATTTTACGCGTTAAATCAATAAATACACAATTTGATTTTAACAATGCCTTTCAAATTTCTACGCTGGCTTTAAATCAACAGATTCTGCAAAAGGGATATTTCAATTAGTAACTACCAGCAATAATAAATTGATAGAAATTGCTTACAAATTGACGATTTCCGTTTTCAAAAATGACGAATCTGCATGGCAAATGAAGGAATAAAATTGGTTTTTTTTAAACGTTTTCTAAGATACACTTTTAGAAGATTAAAAGCATTCAGAATTAAATGGATATTCAACAGACATGGAAGAATGGCAGGATCAAGAAGGTGAAAGGATTTTGTCATTTTCTTTGATTGAATGAGTTAAACTCTTTAGTTTCTCTTCATGAAGGATGCAATATGATAATGATGAGGGAAAAAAAACAAATCTGTTGAGAAAAGCAATGGTTTCTGTAATTAAATGCTCTTTGGTTTGAACATCCCTCTAGAAGAACACTTTCAATTGAAAGGTGAAACGAACAAAATGTAATAATCAATCAAACAGATGAAAGGTTAGGTAAGGAAGGGAAATGCATCTCCTAAGTTTGGGGTTTAATGAGTAAAGGTATTCCGTATAAAAAATTTTTTATCAAACAAATAAAAAACCTACTATTATTCAATGCTTTTTGGTGTTAACATTCCCTTGTAAGTAAAAAGCCATTTGTTTGGCTTTAATTGTACATACTTGAAAAGTCAAAAAAATATCTTTAATTGTAGTATAACATAAATAAATTGAAACAAAACTTACATCAAGTTCTTTAGGTGAAGTTTGTGAAGTTTTCTCTTAAAACTAATTTAATAAAACTTTTAATAAAAAATCTAAATTGATAAATTAATAAAGTTCAATGAAAAATAATAATATGTAAAAAAATTATTAAAAAAATTATTTATAATGCCAATTTGATCGATACTTATTTAACGGTAAAAATTTTCTCAATATTTTTACTAAAAATATCTATAAAAAATATATGTCAAAATTTATTGAAATTTTTTTAAATTTTGTACACCTAATCTATATAATGAAATCTTTCAATCTATTAATTTTTATTTTTATTTTTATTTAATCATTTTTAGTAAAAAATTTCACAAATTTTACCTAAAGAACTTCATCTAAATCTTTCTCAATAAATTGTACTAAAAACTTGACGTGTGGTGTATTTTTAGAAGACTGTAAGCTCAAATAGAATTATGTTAAATATTATAATATTATTAAATTAGCATTTAATATTATTAAACTCACATTAAAATTATTAAATAATATTTAATATTAACGTTTATTAAATTATTATTTTATATCATCAAACTAATATTTAATAGTAAAATAATATAGCATATTAAAATATTTTTAAATCAGTATTTAATATTAAAATATTATTCAAAATATTCTTAAGATAATATTAAGTATTAAAATATATAAATTAATATTTAATATATAAATAATATTAAAATACTATAAAGTATTATAAACTTATAAAATTAATATTTAATATTAAAATAATATTATTATATTATTGAATTAATATTTACAATTATAATAATATTAAAATGATATTAAAATACTATTATATTAATATTTAATATTAAAATAATATTCAATCTATTAAATTAATATTAATATTATTAAATGAATATTAAATATTTTTCAATAATATTTAATATGATTCAAATTAATCTGACCCCAAAAAATTGGTAGGGACCACCGTCCTAGACTACTAGACCTACATATTTGCATTTCTCACACATTTTTTATCTTCTCGGACTTCTCTTGTCACCGACTATAATGACAAAATTAAACAAAATTATTTTAGAACTAAAAAATGAAAACTAAAGGCCTACGCAAACACGGTTTTTTTAAAAATATATATATTTCACACTTTTATACTTATTTTTTCTCATGAAGTAATTAAAATTTTTATTTTTAAAAAATTCGTGCTTTTGAGATTTTTAAAAAGTTAAAAATGATATATTCGGTATTATATTTTAGTTTCATTATAAATTCACTCATATTACATTACGAAATATGTTCTTAAGATATAGATTATTTTTTATTTAATTATTTGAATTTATTGTGATACTATTTATATATTGTTTTATTAATAGTATGATAAATGATTTTTTTTTTTTACCTTTGGGAGTTAAAAGAGGATATATTGAGCCAAGTATTAAGTGGTGAAAATTGAAGGGGAATAAAATATTAGTTTTTAAAGATAGATTAATAAAATAGGTTGATTGAAAGTCTAATGAGGATGTAAAAGTAATGTGAATAAATTTTTTATTAGAATTCAAAAAATTGCTAAAAAGACACTTGGTGAATCTAAACATCATGCACTATTGGGAAAAAAATCTTGATGGTAGAATGAAAATTTGAAAATGATAATTAAATCTAAGCGATAGTGTTATAGGAATTTAAGGAACAATAGAAATAAGGTGAGTTATTTGAAGTATAAGACAACAACAAGGTTATTCGAGATTCAAAGATTAATATCCATAAGAAATTATATAAAAAACTAGAGACAAGAGATAGAGAAAAAGAGTTGTTTAAAATTGCTAAAATGAGGCATAAGAAGAGCAAGGATCTTAATGGTATAAGATGCATCAAATGCGATGATGAAAGAGTTTTAGTGAAAGATAAGGAGATTAAGAAAAGATTGAGAGATTATTTTGATTATCTTTTTAATGATAATTTTGAGTATGAGATAGGTGGGCATAACATATTTTTTAAGGATATATGTCATAATATACAGATCCGTGGACCTACTGTTAGACATAGATTAAAAGTGTCGCTACCAATCTTTTTAGTTTAGGTGAGATTGATCACCTATTGAATTTGTTTTATTTAAATATGAGTCCCAAGATTGACTTGGATGTCTTTAAATAGTGGATTTTGATCTACGAAATTAGAGTTTAGGTTCGAGAGTGTGGTTACACGTGAAGAAGATTATGGCACCCCTACAGCGCCTATTCAAATGATGGTACCAATTTGATTCCAAATTATCCAAGCCTTAAAAAATGTTTATACTTTTGCCAAAATATTAAATATTGAAAATAAATCTTAAAATTATCCCAATAGTTTGGTAGCAATTTAAGATAATTCTCTCACCTTAGGAGTATTTATGGGGATTAGTGTCATACTCTGAAGAGACTATATCATCGGATTTATTAATATTTATTATTTTTTATTCAGAAAAAATCAGTAAAATCTTCTAATAGTTTGGTAGGACTTACTTTAAAACAAATCTCCCAATAGTTTTGGTGAGATTTTATTGTAAAAAGATTTATAAAAATTTTTTTTTTTTTGGAAAAATTCATTAAGTTTCCCAATAGTTTGGTAAGACTTAATTTGAGAAGCAATCCTCTAATATTTTGGAGGATAAAAATTATTTTTTTATTTTTCTCTCATTATTTTTTTTTGAAAAAAATGATTTTTTGAAAATTTTCAATAATTTGGTGGATTCCATTTTTAAAAATTAAATCCATGAAAATTCTTCAATAGTTTGGTAAAATTCATGAATTTATTTTGTAAGTTTTTTTTTAAAATTTATTATTTATTTATTACCTTTAAACTTATTTGAAAATGGTTTTTTATTATTTATTTATTTATTATTCTTTTTGTTTTCCAAAAAGAAAAAATTATTTTTTTAAAAAAATAGATATTGAATTACTAAATGCAAATAAATAAAAACAAAATAAAATAAAATAAATTAAAAACTTAAAATAATGAAATCAAATCAAATAAAAAAATAAAACGAAAATGGAAAAGGGAAACCTACGATTTGGGTCGGGTTATTAATGGGTTGACGCACTGGTCGACGGGTCAACGCATGGATTCTAAGTTGTTAAAATGCTATTGTTTTGGGTCGTTATATAAGCCAAGTTTCAGTGTTTTCTCTCAGAAACCTTCTACTCTCTCTCTCTAGCTTTAATTCTCTCTGACTTCTCTCTAGAAACCACAAGAACACCTACCAAAAATTGAAAAATCGATCAATTTTTAAAGTCATTGAAAAATTCAACAAAAAACTAGAAAACTCACCAGTTTCTAGAAATTTCACTGGAATCCTGACAAAAACTTCAACCTTCATCAAAAAATTCAACTAGAAAATTCATGTTCATCCCAAAACCCAGTTTTTTCTAGAAAATCCCAGAAACTTCCAAAATTTTCTAGATTTCTTCCAAACTTTTCCAAAATTTCAATCCCAACTCCAAAAACCTAAAACTAAACCCCAAAAACCAAAATCTAAATCCAAAATCCTCAAGTATTCCCAAAAATTTTTCAGATCAAAATTTAGAACCCTACTGCCCAAATGTTTATTTTCAGAGTTACAATGACCAAAATTTTCTCAATTTTCACTGTGTAATCAAAATCTACTATTTCCCTAAAAATCAATTTTCCCCCCCAAGAATCAACCCTTCTTTTCCCTGGAATTTTCTCCTTCAATTTATAGGCAGTCCTCAATCAATTTAAAGATTAGGTAAAATCCAGTTCCAAGATTCAAGCCTAAGTTGGTTCTATCTGAGTATGATTTCCGGCTAATTCTTTGTTGATTTATCTAGATTAAAACTAAAAATGAATTAAAACCTTTAACTATGTGAATTCATTCTAATTTTCAGTTTTGTGGATCACCGGTCAAGAAGAAAGGAAAATAATAATAATAATAATAGTAATAATAATAATAATAACAACAACAACAACTATAATAATAATAATATAATACCATGCAATATAATACTATATTATAATGATACACTATACTATAATAATAATAATGATGATGATAATATAAAACCATAGTAATAACAAATAGTAATACTAATAAAGAATAAAAACAATAATAATGAAAATCGACCTCGGATACAAATGGGTGTCTACAGCTGCCCCTCTTTGCACATCCATGTTAAATAAAGATGATGCAAAGACCTAGACACCTACTCTATTCGAGTCAAAACAATGAGTGAAAATGATCAAGATTGAACCGCGAGTTGTGAAGATGACTTGGGCTGAATCGAGATGAATGACTGAAATGATGCCACAAGTCTAGAAGTGATCAAGATTGAGTTAAGGTTGAAGATGGCTGACTAAGACGATGTCGCAAGTTTAAAAATAATCTGAATCGAGTTGAGGTCAAATGACTAGGATGATGTCGCGAGTCTAAAAGCGACCAAGACCGAGTCAAGGTCGAAGATGGCTGACCAGGATGAAATCGTGAGTCAAGAAATGATTTGGACTAAGTCGAGATCGAATGGGCGGGATGAAATTGCAAGTCAAAAAGATAAAGCCACCAAGATTGAGTCAAGGTCAAAGATGGCTAATCGAGATAAAATCGCAAGTTAGAAAATGATATAGACTGAGCCAAGATCAAATGATCGAGATGAAACTACGAGTCAAAAAGATAAAATAGCCAAGACCAAGTCGAGGTAGAAAATGGTTAACCGAAATGAAACCACGAGTCAAGAAATGATCTAGACTGAGTCAAGATCGAATAATTAGGATGAAACCATGAATCAAAAAAATAAAATGACCAAAATCGAGTTGAGGTTGAAGATAGCTGATCGAGGTGGAACTATGAGTTAGGAAATGATATGGATGGAACCGAGATAGAATGATTGAAACAAAATCACGAGTCAAAAAAATAAAACAACTAGGACTGAGTCGAGGTCAAAGATGAATGATTGGGACAAAATCGCATGTCAAGAAAATAATCTAAACTGTGCCGAGATCGAATGATCAGGATAAAATCATAAGTCTGAAAGTGACCAAGAATGAGTCGAGGTAGAAAATGAATGATTAAGATGAAATCGCAAGTCAATAAAATGATATATACTGAACCAAGATCAGAATGAGTGATAATTAATAATGCAACAATACAAATGCATGTCTTATATGGTCACAATGTATGTAATATTGATGTCATGAAATTTTAGTTGTGGTGACAAATTTCTCAAAGGCCCACCAGTCTTTCTTAGTATTAATAGCCTCAGAGTAAATTTTATCAGCTGATCCATGTCATTCTTTTCATCTGATCACAATTCATAGGTAATGTCAACCAATCTATTACTGGATTCATCATTGGGTCACCTTGTTTGCCCCCTTATAAATAATTTTCTCGTGTTTCTTTTATTTATCTCATTTTAGATTTCTTTTGATAGAATGAAAAACTCTTTATGAAAAATGTCATTAATTTATTTGCCATCATTCAAATTAGTGACAAATATGATGCATTTCCTTAGTTTATTCAAAGAGTGCTCATCTGGTGAAGGATAAGAAAAATGGGTTTTTATTATTGAAAAAACTACAGATATGGTCAAGGACAAATCCAAGGTGAATAAAAGCAAAATGTTGTGATTATTCAAATAGGACATTAACATCCAAAATAACGATTGCTTAGACAATTTTGTAACTCAAACTCAAGATCATTTGTCAAAAACACATTAATATCTTCAATCTTTGAGCTAATCATCATCCTCATTCCTGGGATTTTCACATGAAGTTATTTTTCAAGTTTTCATTTTTTACTTAAACTGTACTTTCGAGTTTTCAGCTTAAGTATTCTTTTTTTCTCTTTTTTTGCAATTTTTTTCCTTTTTTATTTTTTTTGCTTTTTTTTCACACCTTTTTCTCCTTTATTCATTAATGATACTTTTATCAAAGTCTCCATCTAATAACAAATATGGCTTAATTCAACTCATAATTTTTCAAATTGAGTATTCACATTTGATCAAAATGGACTTTTAAGGACGTAATGTAGGCTAAGGTAAATGGTGCCAAAGAAAGGGATAAAATAGGTCCAAATTATATTTAAGGGGTAATCAAACCAGGGATCATCTCTTCATGTGGAGCATATTGGCGTTTTGCCCCAATAATTTCTCTTTATTTTTTTTATTTTGTTTTTTTTCTGTGGAGCACATTGGTATTTTGCCTTATCAATTTTCTTATTCTTTTTTCATCTTTTCATTTGTAAAAAAAAACTTGATCATAAAAGGGTTCTACCCTACAAGTTTTTCAAACTTTGCCCCATAATGTGAGGTGATCCTTGGTTAGAGTTCCTAAAAAAATTTTTCAATAGGCTCAAATTGTGTAGCAAAGGGTAATTTTACTTTTTCTTTTTCTATTTTTTCAAAATATAGAAGAAAGATGGCCATTTCTTATTTCGAACATGAATACTCTCAATGGAGAATCTTTATTGACTAAAAGCAAACTTGTGAATAATTGGAAAGATAATGTGTTGCATCACTTTTAAAATTTTTCCCTTGACTTATTTTTTTATTCAGTAGTTCTTATAGACCAACAGTCTTAATCAAATGGTGTTTTCAAAGTCGAGTCCTGAATTATTGTCATAACTATCTGAACATTTATTATTTAGAATTAAAGAATGGATATGGAATAAGGTATGAGAAAGTGAATAATAGGGTTCACACAAAAAAGAAATATCATGAAAATACATCAAACATGTCACTTTATTAAACTGATGAAAAATAATATAAAGTCCAAGTACATAAAAAAAGATCTATATTCTCAAGAAGTCCACTATGGTAAGCAGTTCCAATCTACCTCCCTAAAATTATACCCCTGGATGATTTGGTGATAGGTTACCACTAACATTGGATACCGTGTTTCCACCTGTATCAAATTTATTAGCCCTTCTTTGATCAAACTTTGCACCATATGTTTCAAAGGGATACAATTTTTAGTTAAATGGCCCGTCACCCCAAAATGGTAGTCATAGTGAGCAATGGAGTCATACCATTTGGGATAGGGAGGTTCAAGTTATTTTACAATAACAGGAGCAATCAAATGGTTCTTGTAAAGCTCTTGGTACAAATCTATGTAGCTCACAAGAATAGGGTCAAATGTGGGCTTTTCCCAATTTTACGATTTTCACACACCATTTGTTAGGGTAGTTGGATGAATAGAGGGCTTAGGTGCGAATGGATAAAAAGTCCTGGAGTTGATTGGTAGAGTATAACATTAGCATGACTTGTAAAAAAATGATATGTGGGATAGATTGGCTGAAAGTAATTTCTAGATTACTGTTTGTTGAAACTTACAGATGAAGTCTCACTTTTCTTTTTCTTAGGCATCTTTTTAGCAATAGATGATTCTCTTTCTTTCAATTTGTCGCTTTTGATTGCATTTTCGATGATTTCCCCTAAAATCACCATATTGACAAAATTCTTAGTCACGTTCCCTATCATTTTCTCATAGTATGGCGACTTTAGAATGCTTATAAATGGCACTATCATTTTTTTTTCTGTTAGGAGAGGTTGTACCTAAGTAGCTATATCTCGCCACCTTTGGACATATTCCTTGAAATATTCAAATGTTTTCTTCTTCATTTCTTGTACTGAAAGGGGATCTGAAACCATGTCTATAATGTGACGGTATTGGTTGATGAAGGATCGAGTCAAATCCTTTCATGACTTAATGCGAGTCCTATCCAACTGGACATATCATCTTGTAGCAGACCCAATCAAGCTATCTTAAAATACATACATGAATAGCTTCTCATTGCTGACATGAGTTGTCATCTTATAACAATACACTGTGATATGTGTAATGGGGCATTTGGTACCGTCATACTTCTCAAATTTTGGTACCTTAAATTTAAGAAAAATCACAATATCTGGAACCAAACAAAGATTGGTAGCATCCATAGATTCGTAAAAATCAATGCCTTCTACAGTTTGCAATCTTTCTTCAATTATGCTTATAGCTTGATTGATTGTAAAGTTTTTTGGGGATACAATCGTCTGTAACTTCATTTCTTCTTTGGTCTCATCCATTTTGGAAATTTGGATAAGCTCATCTATCTTTTCAGCGAAAATAGGATTGGTGTAGCTCTGAACATTCCCTTGATTGTAATTTGGGAATGTGGTCTACTGTTACTGAAAACTAGGAATGGTTTAAGCCTGATACAGAGTGAAACCTGAAGAATATAATGGCTCAATCTCTTCATGTGAGATGTCTTCTTCTATTGCTTTCCCTCTGTTTATTTTTTCTAAAGCTTTCAAAACCTTGTTTAATTTTCCTTCAAGTATCTCATAGGCTTTTTCTATCCTTCCGAGATGACTTGCATTATCTTGCTCTATTTTTTTAGCTCTAGCTCAAGTGTAGTACTGGTGTTGAGCTATCATTGAATCTTAATTTCCCACAATGTGTAAAGTTAAAATAATGTTTATAAAACTTTCAAATTATGCATGAGAATGAATGTAGTGATACATGAATGCATGCATACACAAAAAAAAGGGTTAGTAAGTATAATATGTAATATGCATGTATGTTTATGAATATGCACAAGAAGAAAAGAAATAAAAAGAAGACAAAAAAATTGGTTAGTCACCTCACTAAAAAATAAAATAATGAATAAACACTATAAAGCAAGTAAAATAACAACATAACCCTAAATTTTGGGTTAACTATAAAGGGTGGATAGACATGGCTCTACCTATGGTTATGCTCTTAAAGTTAACTATATGTGCTTTGGATTACCTCTAAAAGATTCTCAAATTATTCCTTACATCATAGTCAATCACAGACTAGTAAGGCACCCCGATTCTCACCCATCCTAGCCTATAAGCAAAAAGAGTTCAATTTGAGTGGGAGTGTTTCACAGGCCCATACGAAGACATAAAATCTCATGAGGGCATAGGTACTTCACTCTTTCTTAAGGGTAGAGCTTGGGTGGAGAGCTTCATGTTATGCAAATGAATGACAAATATATACAGGTGAATAACTAATAGAATATAAACAATGAAAGAAAGAAATAGGAAAGAAATAAAATAATCTCAAATTTATTAAGCAAGGCTTGGATAATAAGAAATTATTTACTAACTTGACTCTCGGTATCCTCAGCGAAGTCGTCAAACTGTCATAATGTATAGATTCATGGACCTACCGCTAGATATGAATTAGAAGAGTTGTCACAAATCTTTTTTGTTTAGGTGTGATTAGCCACCTAATTGAATCTGTCCTATTTAAAGATGAGTCCTAAGATTGACTTGGGTGTCTTTAAATAGTATATTCTAATCTACGAAACTAGAGTTTTAGTTTGGGAGTACGATTATGCTTGGAAAAGGTTATAGTACTCTTATAATGCCCATCCAAAGGATGGTACCAATTTGATTCCAAATTATCCAAACCTTAAAAAATATTTATGCTTTTGTCAAAATATTAAATATTGAAAATAAATCTTAAAATTATCTCAATAGTTTGATAGCAATTTAAAATAATTCTCTCACTTCAAGAATATTCATGGGGACTAGTGTTTCACTCTAAAGAGGCTTCATCGTTAGATTTATTAATATTTATTAGTTTTTTCAAGAAAAATCAATAAAGCCTCCTAATAGATTGGTAAGACTTACTTTGAAGCAGATCTCCCAATATTTTTGGTGAGATTTTGTCATAAAAAGATTTATAAAAATTTATTCTTTTTGAGAAAATTCATTAAGTTTCCCAATAGTTTTGTAAGACTCAATTTAGGAAGCAATCTTCCAATAGTTTTGAGGATAAAAATTATTTTTTTATTTTTCTCTCATTATTTTTTTTTGAAAAAATGATTTTTAAGAATTTTCCAATAGTTTGGTGGATTCCATTTTTAAAAATTAAATCCATAAAAATTCTCCAATAGTTTGGTAAAATTCATGAATTTCTTTTGTAAAGATTTTTATTGGAAAAAAATTTTATTATTTATTTAGTACCTTTAAACTTATTTGAAAAAAGGTTTTTTTATTATTTATTTAATTATTATTCTTTTTGTTTTCCAAAAAAAAAGATTCTTTTTTTTAAAAAATAGATATTGAATTACTAAATGCAAATAAATAAAAACCAATAATATAAAATAATATAAAATAAAAACTTAAAATAATGAAATAGAAATAAAATAAAATCAAAAAATAAAATGAAAATGGAAAAGGAAAACCTACGATTCGGGTCAGGTCAGTGCACGGGTTGACGCGCAAGTTGATCGATCAGCGCATGGATCCTGGGTTGTCAAAATGCTATCATTTTGGGTCGCTATATAAGCCAAGTTCTAGCATTTTTTCTTAAAAACCTCTGCTCTCTCTTTCTCTAGCCTCAATTCTCTTTACTTCTCTTTAGAAACTTTAAGAACACCACCGAAAACTGAAAAACCCATTAATTTGAAAAAGTCATCAAAAAATTCAACCAAAAACTAGAAAACCACCAGTTTCTGGAAATTTCTCTGGAATTCTATCGAAAACTTCAACCTTCGCCGAAAAGTTCAACTAAAAATTTCATGTTCATTCCAACACCTAGTTTTTTTTTTTAAGAAAATCCCAGAAACTTCCAAATTTTTCTAGATTTCTTCCAAACCTTTTCCAGAATTTCAATCCCAACTCCAAAAACCTAAAACTAAACCCTAAAAACCTAAATCTAAATCCAAAATCCCTAGTATTACTAAAAATTTCTAGATCAAAACCTAGGACCCTACTGCCTAGATGTCTATTTTCGGAGTTACAACAACCAAAATTTTCCCAACTTTCACCATGTAATCAAAATTCACTGTTTCCCAAAAAATGAACTATTTTCCCCCAAGATTAACCCTTCTCTTCCCTAGAATTTTCTCCTTCAATTTATAAACAATCCTCAATCATTTAAGGATTGAGCAAAATCCAATCCCAAGATTCAAGCTTGGGTTGGTTTTGTTCGAGCATGATTCTAGCTAATTGCTTGCTAATTTGTCTAGATTAAAATTGAAAATGAATTACAACCTTTGACTGTGTGAATTCAATTCTAATTTTCAATTTCTTGGATCACCAGTCAAGAAGAAAGAAAAATAAAATAATAATAATAATAATAATAATAATAATAAATACCAATACTAATAAAGAATAAAAACAGTAATAACAAAAATCGACCCCAGACATAGATGGGTATTTACAATATAAATATTATGTTTAAACAAAATATTAAACGGTATGAGGTTAAAGAGGCTTTGAGAATGATGAATGCCAAAAAAAGCTATAGGACCAGATAGAATCTCGATTGAAGTTTGGAAATCCTTAGATGAAATAGGGATAAGATGGTTGATGGATTTTTCAACAAAATTTTGCATACTCAAAAAATGCTAGAAGAATAGAAGAAGAGTACTTTATTGCCTTTATACAAGAATAAAAGTGATACATAAAATTATTTGAATTATCAAGTGATAAAGCTTATGAGTTATACTATAAAACTTTGGGAGAGGATAATTGAATGTAGGTTGTGACATGAGGTTATTATTTCTGAAAACCAATTTAGGTTTATGTCAGGATGCTCCATAATATAGGTAATTCACTTATTGAGGCTTTTGTTGGAGGGTTTTTGGGCAAGAAAGAAATATCTATGTATGGTATTTATCGACTTCAAGAAAGCATATGGTAGAGCTTTCCGATAGGTGCTTTAGTTGACTTTAATGAAGAAAAAAGTTCTTGTAAGGTACATTAACATAGTTAAATATATTTATAAAGGAGTTGTAATGAATGTAAGGACATTTAGAGACGTGACTGATAGTTTTCTCGTTACCTCTGAATTGCATCAAGGCTCAGTGCTTAGTTTATTTCTTTTTGCATTAGTTTAGGATGAGCTTACTAGACATATCCAAGGCGAGGGCCATGATGTATGTTATTTGCTGATGATATAGTCTTAGTTGCTAAAACTAGAGATGACTTTAATTTAAAATTAGAAATATGGGCCATATACTAGAGTGTTAACACTTCAAATTGAGTAGATCTAAACCTGAATATTGGAATGTAAGTTTAGGATAACACCAAAATATATAGAGATTTTACATGTCAAAATAATGCTAAAAATTAAAATTTTGGATGATTTTTGGTGCTTTTTCATGTTGTTTTTAATGGCTTCAGTTTTTCAAGCTTAAAAGACTCATTTTTATGCAAGCCATGCATATAACCATGTAAAGCTCATAATTGGCCCAACCATACAGATCACTACTACCCATCATCAATCCATATTCAAGCAATTACAAGCCCATTCGGTCAAAATGAAAATTTAAGAGAAGCATGCTTCCTTTGTTTAACCATGAAGAGAATGACTTGCACAAAACTCTAGTACATTCAGCCAAGCAAGGAAGAAGAAAAATTTGCAAGAATTTTAACTCTTCAAGCTCAATCCATTCGGCTAAAAAGAGATTGAAGTTCATTATGAAACTTAACTTAACCTTGAATGGTTTTACTTGGAAGAAAACTTTATCTTTTCACAAAATGGATGAAATTCAAATTCTAGCTCTTGAATCCTATCCCAGTCGAACCTAAAGGAGGAAGTTGATCAAGATTGCATCAAGATGTGATGAAAGGTTAAGATTGCTCCACCAAGATCTTATTTGGCCAAGGCTATCCAAGGTAGAGAGTTTCATGCAACTATGCCTTTTTGGATGATGAAGATAAAGGCTATCCTAAGGAATTTGAATTTGAATCAATCACTTGTAATCTTCCCCTCCCCTTGGTCGAATCCCACTTTATAAATAGAGAGGCCATTCCATTTATTCCATCATCCTATTTCTCACTTGCCTTCTTTCTTTTTAGTTTCTAAGTTTTTAAGTTTCTTTAGTTCTTTATTTCTTTTAGTTAGGTTATTAGCTTAGGTGACAGATTGCTAATAAGAAAGCTCTTGTTCTTTAAATCTTTTTCAATCAAGAAATGTTTTCATTCAAAAATATCTTTTCTTATCTTTAAAGCTGGCAAATCTTGTTTTTTGTTTCTTTAATTTCAACACAATCATTTTCTTTTCAAGATCTAGTTTTTTTTTATTTTTTTTGCAAGATTCGGTCAAGCTACTCTTTCTGTTCTTTAATTTCTTTCATGTAATCTTTATTTACTTCAAAGCAATTCGGCATTCTCAAGGATTTCTTGTTTATAATCTTTAGTTCTTTTACTTTGTAATATTTTAATTCTTGCTTTAAGGTTAGTTGTTGGCATTAGTCTTTTATTCTTAAGTGACAGTTGATGAAGTTAAAAACCTTACCTATACATCAACTTTAATCTTTACTTAAACCCTTTAACCTTAGGCCCCTAAGTATTCATTTGTTTAGATATAATATCTCAGCTTTTCACCTTTGGTAATTGTAAACAACACAATATTATTTTCTATAACACCCAAGGAGATAATAGTTGAAATTCTCTATTTTATTACTTGATCTATGCATTTACAGGCTTTATATGAAAAGTAACAATCAAGCTTTTAGCATTGTTGTTGGGAATTATAGCGGTGTTCACAATATCAATAAAGAATTCCTAAGCACTTATAATCTAAACCTTTTTTTTATTTTTTATCTTTTTTTGTTTGCATGTGCAGATTCAAAAGTGTTGACTTAGCTCCAGTTGATCAAGAGATAGACAAAACCTTTAGAAGAAGAAAAAAGAATGATCAACACCACCAGCATCTACTTCAATAGTGAATGTAAATAATAAAAGACAAAGAACTCTGAAGGATTATGTAGTTCCCAATGTAGATGGTTTTCAACCATCTATTAGAAGGCCAGCTAATCAAGCCAATAACTTTGAGATAAAGCCTTTGATTATACAAATGGTCCAAACTTTTATGCAGTTTGAAAAATTACCAAATGGTGACTCAAATCTTCATCTTTCTAATTTTCTTAAATTATGTGACACTTTTCATTACAATGTTTTTAATGCAGCTATAAAACTAAGATTGTTTCATTTCTCTCTCAAGGATAAAATGAAAAGTTGGTTGTCTTCTTTAGCACATGGCTCAATTACGACATGGATGATTTGGTTCAAAAATTCTTAGCAAAATTTTTCTCACCAACAAATATTGCAAAGCTAAGGAATGAGATCACCACTTTTCTGTAGGTTGATGGTGAAACTTTATATGATGGATGAGAAAGATTCAAGGAATTGTTAAGAAAATGCCCTCATCATGGTTTACCTCAGTGGCTCCAGATTCAGATATTTTATAATGGTCTCACACCACCCATGAGAATCACCTTAGTTCAGCTACTAAAAGGGTTATAATAAGTAAAACTCCTAAGGAGGCTAATGAGCTAATAGAAGAGATGGTTGCTAGTAATTACAACTGAGGCATGGAAGGAAAAGTCAGTAAAAAATCTATTAGTTTATTTAAAGTTGATGCTATTATTTCCATAACTCCTAATTAGTTGCCTTTACAAAAAAGATTGAAGCCTAGGAGACCAATCACAAGCCAACCCTATTAATGCTATACAAAGCCTTTTTGTATCTTATGATATATGTGAAGGAACCCATTCCTCAGAAAGATGCTAATAGAGGGTAGAACCAATCCAATACATCTAATAAAACAAACTGAGCAACAATCCCTATAGTAATACCTACAATCTTGATTGGCCAAACCACCCAAATTTTTTGTGAAACCAATCAAACCACCAAGCCACCAACAACCAAACTAACAATTACCGCCCTAGTCCACTAAACTACAACCTACTCCAAGAAAAGAAACCCACCTTTGAGGATATGTTGACCAACTAATGCAAGCCAATAATGCTAACATCCAAAGTTAAGTTGTATCAATCAAAACCTAGAAAACCAAATTGGTCAAATTGCCTAAGCCATAGCAAATTGCCCAGTAGGTACCCTACTTAGTAACACTGAAACCAACCCAAAAAGACAAGGTAAGAAGGGATACAATGCAATATATTCTTTAAGGGATGTTAGGATGGATGATTATGATGAGAAAGATGATTAAGCCGTAATAGTCAACCTAACTAGTTTTGTAAGACAATCTAAAGTTAATTTTATTAGAAAAGAGGATATTCTAGATGATAAGGAACTGTTGAGATTTAGTAGAGAAATCTTGGAAAGTTTTAACCCTACGGCATTGAAGGCTCTTAAAGATGTTGAAACCTATGAAGAAAACTTTGGAAAAGAGATATATTGAAAGGTCTCCTGAAGAATGGCAAATGCTACTACAAGTAGGAAGAGCATTATTAAAGAGAATTTAGCTTGAACATGAAGAGATAGCCTAAGGTGAAATTGTCTCAAATAACCAAAGAGAAAGGATAATGCTAGAAGAGAATCTTCATGAAAAAGATCCTCAAAAAGAAAAAGAATAAGAGGTACAAGAGAAAGTTCAACTAAGGCCTAGGATAACTGCCAAAATGTATAGGTAGTGTTTTAATATAGAACCATTTACCTCAAGGCTTATTCAAATAAAGTTGCTCAAAAAATTTAAAAAAATCACATTTTTAGATGAGTATAGCCTTGAGCTTCAACAACTTTTGCCAAAAAGCTAAAATATGTAGGGAATTTTACTATACTTTTCAAAATTAGAAAGTTAAATTTTTTTTATGCTTTATGTGATCTTGGTTCAAGCATAAATCTAATTCTTATAAATGTTTTTGTACAACTAGGGAGTAAAAAGCTGAAACACCTAATTCAACATTAAGTTTGCTAATCAATCTGCTAAGTTACTATAAGGGATGCTAAAGAATGTCTTAGTAAAAGTTGAAAAATATGTTTTTCTTGGTGATTTTGCTGTTTTAAACATGGAGGATGATGAGGCTCTTTTACTTTTAGGTAGACCTTTCTTATTCACTGTCAAAACCCTGATAGATGTGTTTGAGGCTAGAATTACCTTTAAGTTTAGACATAAGAAGTTGCAATTTGTATCTTTAGGGTATGGTGTGATAAAAGATAAAGAATGAGTTAGTGCAATCAAGGTAAAAAAAACCCTAAAAAAGTATAACCTATTAGATAAGCCTTTTGACTTTCTAAAACACTTAGCAAACCCTAGCTCCAATTATGTCAACCCCTCGAAAAATTCAAGCTCAGTTTATATGATCTCTACTAGGAGAGTTAGCCCTCATTTTCAAACTAAGTCTACTTATGTCATACAACAAAGAAGAAGGCAACAAGGTAAGCTCCATCCAAAAGGATAAGATCATTATGCATAGATTTAAAAATGGTTTAGCTTAACCAAAACTAGCACTACTTAAGAAGTAACTTAAGTTTTACTTTAATGGTTATGTTCTTTTAATTTCTTTTATTTCTAGGAAAAGTATGTTTTAATATTTTTGTTTAAGTTTTTTTGTTTTTAGAGATGAAGAGAAGTAAGGAGAATACCTCATGGATATTCAACCTTAAAGAATTTTAGAGAGAATTTTTTTCCTTTAAGTTTTTCATAAATGATTCCATTTAAGTGTAGGGAAAAAGCAAATTTTTTGAAATTCTGACTCATTTTTGCTTTTTAAACCAAATTGACTTGCTAAATATCATTATGATATTTATTTAGTTAAAAACTACACATATTCTCTTTAAAATTACTAAAATATGATATTGAGTTTAAATATGGATGTAGTGAAACTTGAAATAAATTCTTAAGCATGTCTTTACTTTGGATATGATTCTTATGCAAGCATCTCTATTCTCTTTTAATGAAATGCTATGACTTTTGTGAAAGATTGTGAAATATGAATTTGCATAAGATTTAAGATATGAATAAGTGCTATAGAATTCACCTACTCAACTGTAAAGGTAAAATCTTAGATTGTATTTAACTTGAGAAATGATCTAGGTAATTTTTTGGACCATTTAAGCCTTTTCAAGCCTATTCCGTGATAGTGCATCCTTAGTACCCTTATTATGAGCTTTTATATTAATCATTCTCTTTATTCATTTTAACCATATTACAAGCCCAAAAAGCATTTTCTTTTATTATTATTCTTTCTTTTGATGTCCTAACCCATTGTTCTTACTTATGTATCATAGATATATTCTTGTATTTGAGAAGAAAGAAGGTATAAAGAAAGAATGAAAGAAAAAGAAATTAACAAAAGTAAAAGCAAAGTCTAATAAAGCCAAAAATGGTTATCATTTAAAAAAATTAAAAGGAGCCAAAAATTTTAAAAATAGTAAAGAATGCCTTACAAGTCAAGTTTCAAAAAGAACTCCCATTTGTTCAAAGTCCAAGAAGTTAAAAGAAAGTAAGCTTAAGGGTTTTAAGCCTAAAAATTCCTTTTTTTTCCTACCTTAACTCAACTCTTACATTGTAAACCTAAAAGATCTTTTGATCTTAAGTTGAACATATAAGTCTAACATTAGTGGAGAGGGATGAGAAAAGTAGACTATGAAGGCTATTCTATCTTTAAATTAGGATGTGATGAAGTGTTTTGCATTCTATTTACTTAAGTTATATGCATGAATTAAAAATGGAGTAGATTTGTGTGTATGAATAGCATAAGATATTGAAAACTTGCTTTTGAAGGACATTCTTATGACTCTATATTTATCTTTAACTTTGTATTATGCAATAATATATGTTAAGAGTTTTGTATGATATTTGACTTTAAGGATATTTATAGTGTTATTTAGTTTTGTTGATTTAAGGTTTTACTTGAGGACAAGCAAATATTCAAGTGTGGAGGTGTGATAGCACTAAAATATATAAAGATTTTACATGTCAAAATGGTGCTAAAAATTAAAATTTTGGATTTTTTTTATGCTTTTCATGTTGTTTTCATAGCTTAAGATTTTTCAAGCTTAAAAGACTCATTTTCATGCAAGTTATACATGTAACCATACAAAGCTCACAATTGGCCCAATGATATAAGATCACTGCCACCTAACATTAATCTATATTCATGCATTTACAAGCCCACTTAGACTCTTTCACGTTTGGCCAAAATGAAAATTCAAGATAAGCATGCTTCATTTGCTTAACCATGAAGAGAATCACTTGTATAAAGGCTTTAGTACATTCGAACTTGTAAAAAGAAGGAAAATTTGTAGGAATATGGACTTTCCAAGCTCAATTCATTCAACCAAGAAAAGATTAAAGTTCATCATAAGACTTGACTTAGCCTTAAAGAGTTTTACTTGGAGGAAAACTTATCTATTCACAAGATAAGGGAGGTATTGATCAAGATTGCATTCTATCCTAGCCAAACCTAAGGGAGGTATTGATCAAGATTGCATTAAGATGTGATTGAAGGGCCAAGGTTGCTCCATTAAAACCCTATTGGGCCAAGGCTACCAAAGGAGATAGTTTCATGCAACCATGCCTCTTTGGAAGACAAAGATCAAGACTATCCTAAGGCATTTAAATTTGAATCAATCACCTGTAATCTTCCCTCCCCTTGGCTGAATCCCACTCTATAAACAAGCAAGCCATTCCCCTCATTCCATCATTCCACTTCTCACTTTTCTTTTTTTTTTTAATTTTTAAGTTTCTTTAGTTCTTTATTTCTATTAGTTAGGTTATTGGCTCAGGTGACAAATTTGCCAATAATGAAGCTCTTGTTCTTTAAATGTTTTTCAATTGAGAAGTATTTTCATTTAAAGATCTATTTTCTTATCTTTAAAGTTTGTAACTATTGTTTTTTGTTTTCTTTAATTTTGGCACAACCATTTTATTTTCAAGATCCTAGTTTTCTCTATTTTCTTTGCAAGATTCAACCAAACTACTCTTTTTTGTTCTTTAATTTCTTTTATGCAATCTTTATTTACTTCAAAGCAATTCAGCATTTTCAAGGATTTCTTGTTTACAATTTTAATTCTTTTACTTTGCAATCTTTTAATTCTTTTTTTAGGGTTAGTCATTGGAATTAGTCTTTTACTTCCCAAGTGACAGTTGGTGAAGTTAAGAACTCTACCTATAAATCTCCTTTAATCTTTACTTAAACCCTGCAACCCTAAAACTCTAAATATTCATTTGTTTAGATATAAGATCTCAACCTTTTGCCTTTGGTAATTGTAAGCAACCCAACATTATTTTTTATAATCCATAAAG
Organism: Durio zibethinus; assembly: GCF_002303985.1. The sequence goes on along the minus strand of NW_019167915.1, from coordinate 11,454,498 downwards.
AGACTATACTTGGAATACTCCACTTTATTACTTGATATGTGCAGTTGCAGGCTCTATACGAAAAACAACAATTATTTAGTAATCATAAGTAAGCAAGTGCTAGTATGATTAAGTTGGATGGTGAGGTAATACCAAAGAGTAGTTATTTGAGATCAATTATTCAAAGTGGTGCTAAGATAGAATGTATGTAAATCTTAGAATTCAAGTAGGATAGGTGAGGTGACGAAGTGTATCAAGTGTGTTGTGTGATTGCAACATACCTTTAAAGTTAAAGGTGGGATTGTATAAAACAATTGTAAAGCTTGTGTTTTTATATGGAATTGAGTGTTGGATAATTAAGAAACAATATGAGAACAAATTGAGCATAGCTAAGATGAGGATATTTAGATGGATATGTGGTAAGACAAGAAGAGAAAATTAAAAATGAAGAGTTCCACAGATAATTAGAGGTCGTTTGATTTGAGGAAAAGATAAGATAATGACATTTAACATGGTTTGGATATGTGAAACATATGGTTATTTGTGCATCAGTTTGGAGAAATGAGTTTTTAAATTTAAAAGAGACCAAAACTTCTAAGATAGACCATGAAAGACATGGATGAAAGTAACAAGACATGATATAAGGGTTAAAGAAGTAGATGAAAAAGTTATTTTTGATAGAAAGAAATGGCAAAAGAAGATTGAAAACTACGACTTAACATGATTCTATCTGTGATCTTTCATGCAACCTACCCCAAGGTTATAAAATATAAGACTTAGTTTGTTGTTGTTATTGTTGATAAATAATTATTTTTTAAATTTTAATTAAAAAGCAAAAGAAGTATACTCTTACTCATTGATTTCGATTATGTTTTTCTAATAAATTTATATAATATTTTTAATTAAAATTTTCTTGTAAATTTTATAATTTTAGTAGAATAAATTTTGTTATTTTAAAAAAATTGCTATATTTTTTTTCTAGTTAAATTCATCTCTCTCAATTCAACATTCAAGCCCACTGAGTGGGATATGTCATATTTATCAAAATCTGACTCAATCAATTCATAGAGGCCCGAATAAATCTAATCATAATTAAAAGATTTTAAAATATTAAAAAGTAATTTTATATTAAAATTTTAATATTTTAAATGTATTTTATAATTAATTTTAAATAAAAATTAATTATAAAATAATAACTCAACCCAAACATGAGCTAAAATCCATACATAGCCGAACTTGAATCAAGCTTATCCTCGTAAAATATATAGGTCTAACTTTTAGATAGAATTTAAGGTGCAGGATTAGAAAAGAGAAAAAAAAAAACTCGAAATGGTGGACTTTGTAATACTTGTATATTTTATGTATGATTGTGGGGTGAGTTACATAGTTGTTAACTTTATTTTAGCGCTGGTCATATCAATCGATATGCTCCAATTATATTAAAATATGGTACATCTAAAAATGATGTTTCGTACCAAATTTCATATTTGATAATATCAATTGTTTTCGTTAGTTTTGACTAATTTCGATGAATTTTGGTGAATTAGCTTGTTTTAGCTGGTATGTGAATGTGAAATATTTTTTATAATTTTTAACTCTTTTTTGTTGTTTGATTATTTTTAATCTAATAAACATAAAATTAATTGACAAAATTACACTTGAAAGTTGAATTTCTCTATTTTTTACAAGAACTTGTTTTTTTTATACTTTATTTTTTTCAAATCAAAGTTTATAATAATTTCATTCTCTTTCAAGAAAGTAATTACACTCTTTTTCTAAAGTTTAACAATCATGAATTCAAGGTCAATTTTTTAGTTCTTTATTTTTATCTTAATATTCTATAAAAAATACTTATTTAAATATAATATGATTAGATTAAGTATTTAAAAATATTATGAAAATTTCTTGATATTATTTCTTATACTTTTAAATTTATTTATTTGATTTTTTAAAGATATTGTAAATCTATTTGGTAGATTACTAATAGTATTATAATGTATATGTTTATATATATTTGTAAATATATTTATATTAAATCAAAAAATTTGAAATAATATGTTGAAATAACTAATACCAATATATATGATATTTTCAAAAAAAACCAAAATGTTGTCCGATATAATATTAATATCTTTTGTGAGTTGTCAAAAAAAATACGATTTTCAGTTTTCTCTGAGGAAAGCTTTTTTTTTCTATAAAAAAAATTGATATTTTTAATGGTTTCTTATACTTAAACAATTTTTGTGCTTTTGTTATTTGAGTACTTACGAGTTTGTTTTATTTAAAAAAAAAATGAATAATTTTTTTGGTAAATATTAATTGTTTGGAAAAAGTTTAAATAGGAGAATAAATTCGAATCATGGATGAAATATTAACAATTGTTTTGTTAATGCATGCCAAGTTGCAAAAAACAGCTCTTGTTTTAGATTCAGTAAAGAGTTTGGATTCTTATCTACTTAAATATGTTAAAAAAATTTTAAAAAATTAAAAAATTGTTCAAGTATTTATTATTTTATTACAATTAATTATGACCTCAAACATTTTTTTCATGCAATTAAATTCTTAAACATTTATCTTTGCTTAGTTAAATTTTTAAATATTTATTTTTACTTAATTGAATCATTAAGAAAATAAATGTTAACAATTAATCAATGTTTATTTAATAAAAACTCAATTAGTAAAAATAGATGTTTGAGGAGTTAATTGATTATAATAAAACAATGGAGTTTTGAATGACTATTTAATTTTAATTTAAAGATCTTTTTATACTAATATCATTATTATTTTATTTCATTTTAACTTATAAAATTCGTTTGAGGAAGAGAGATTTAAATTTAAAGAAAAGATTAAATTTTTGGAGGTATAAAAAGGTTTTAAAAAAATTAATTGATGTCAATCGTTGTATAATATATTAATAAAATATTAGAATTTAATTTTAACTATAAAAATCAATGCTTGACAACATCAATTGTAAAAAAGAAATTTTTTTTAGCTAAGCCAAAGAACTTGAAAAATCCACATTGCTTTAATATTTAGCAATAGATGCCACCAATAAAGACCTTAATTACTTTAACAACAATTAAGCAGTAGAATTAGGTATATTGAAGATAAGTCATCACAAATAGATATCACAAAGTAGGATGATGTAATGAAGAAAAAGGAAATATTGTTAGATTTGCTCAAAATATTATCGAATCATTAACATAATTTATAAATTAAAATTAAAATTGATCTGAATGTGAGCCAAAGCTTAATCCCATTTAATTGAGGTTCATGAAAGCATTATCGTTATCACAAGCTTTTTGATGCCTCTTTCAGGTGTTCGAGCGAAGATCAACATATAAAAGAAAGAACTACTTTCTGCCTTTAGAAATTTAAATTATGAAATCTAATACGTCGATCTCATATATATAGAGGTGACCAGCAATCTCTTTTAATATATTAGTCAAAATTAACACATCCCATTATGGGTCCAAATGAAGAGTTAAATCGAGATCAAACTTAAGTGACATCATACTACATGGTACCATATATTACAATATGGTACCACTATAATTACGCATAATTTGACATTAATTGACATAAATGCAGATTAATGGGTTGTGTTAGCCCATAATATGAGATAATTGTAACAATTTTTCACTTAGACAACATAAGTCAAATTTGAATATTTTAAAAATAGTATAATATATATGACTAGAATTGTCAAATACGAGTAATACCCAAATAATCAGACAATAGAATGAGCATTTATAAGTCCCAAAATACATTGTATTGATATGATACAAATGTGTGGACTTACCTACCTTCTACAATCAAAAAGTATTTATAACCCTCAAAATGCATTATATTGACATGATACATATACATAGACTTATACCTCATCAACAACAACAAGTGTTTATTATTCCCAAAATTCACCGTATTGACAGAATACATGTACATAAACTCATAAACACTTCATAAGTAGTAGCATGATAGTGTCAAATGGAAAAGATATGAGAATGAAATAAATATCCATTTCCAGGCATCTAAATCGAATAATGCATTGATTCGAAAAAACATGTAAGACTAATCCAAAATGTCTCTTTCAAATAAATGCCATATTAAATTGAATGCGTGCAAAAAGAATCTACATATAACGAATAGGAAGCCATCCATATAGTTGCAACTAATTTTATTACATAGAACTCCTACTACCTTAATACAATAAAAGACCGACAAGTCTTGTTTAAGTGTATATTGCTAAGACATTTTAGTAGCCAAAACCAGTTGGAGTTTACACTAGAAATGAGCTTTATAGATTGTGTGCTCTATAATTTAATCCAACATGTCAACACCTAATTTTGTCTAGATAATTTAATTGTTTTTAATTTTGATTTAGTTCAGACATATCCTTTTTTTAGCGTTCAAGTGTTTTAATTTGATTGGGCTCACTTTGGTTTCTGTTAAATATTTGGGATCATTTTGCATGGACTAAGGCCCATCTAATTCAATTTTGGGTTAGTTAGGCTTGAGGCTAATAGTTAGGGGTGTAAACAACAAAACTTTTGATGAACTATTTGTGAATATATTCGGATTTTGTTCATTTATGTTCATTTATTAAGCTTAATAAATGATCTTAAATAATATTTTTTATTTATTTATTAAATGAGCTAAACACGAATAGAGGTTTATGTGGTTCATTTAATGTTCATGAATAACTCATTTAAAGTTCATATAAAGCTCATTCGTTTGTTGTTTGTTTATAATAAGACTAATAAAATTACATTTTTATCCTTTACCCTAATCCTATTTTAAGGTTCATTTATATTTGTTTGGGTTTATTTATGTTCATTTAGGGTTTGTTTGTTTAAATTTGTTTAGTTATGGTTTGTTTATTGGTCATGAATATGTTTGTTTATATATGTTCATGAACATGTTAGTGAACATGTTCATGAACATGTTAGTGAACATGTTCGTTTTATGTTCATGAATGAGCTCGTTTACCTTAATTAAATCAAACATGAACTGAATGCGAACAACATACTATTTAAACAAATTGAACGCAAATAACAGAGTAATTTTCTTAGTGAACACGAACCGAGCACGAATATCTCTAAAAATAAATGAATAAACTACAAACATACATTCGTTTGTTTATGTTCGATTTGTTTACAACCTTACCCAATAGGAGTTTAAATCTATTTTTAAGGCCTAAAGTCCAATTGAATTGAAGGCCCAAATCCAATCTTAGAGCCCAATTTTATAAAATTGTGATTAATTACAAATAATACAAGAAAATTAAAAAAACAAGCAACAATAAAAAGGTTGATTGCTAGTTTCTCTCACTTTCTCTTATCCTCAAAAATTTCATTTTCCCTTCTTCAAATTTGCCAACACCATTTTAAGCTCAACAATTTCACTTCCTATTTTCACTTCTAGCATTATAACACAAATTCATCTAAGCCCATGAATAAAAAACGTAGCAACTAATGGTTGTAATAACACTTTAAAAAATTCAATCACTTTTTAGACAAATTAAATTTTCACAGAGGCGTAGAGGAAACTAGTTATGGCCTGGGTTTTGTGAATAAAAACCCAAGAAATTCATGATATAAGGGATGACACAAACACACAACATTCAGAACAAAAACAAAAATAATGCAAAAAGAACACTTAGGGAACCTTGATCACCCTCAATCGAAAAACCTATTACGAGCTTCCAACATTATTGAGATCACCTTCATTTGTCAAGCTCACTAGCACCAACCTTTGATCACACTTAATCGAATACACACCTAATCTAACCCATCATAGGCTGAGATCCAAGCTCATTCCACCACTATCCAACACAACCCCTTAATCATAGTAAAGAACCAATTTTTAGCAAAAGACCCACATTCCACAATCTCTACCCTAAGAATAAAAAATCATCTTATTTCATTTGAAAATCACAAAAAATCAATTTAAAAAATGAAAATACACCATAGTCCTTGGTGAGAAACCAAGTTAGTAAGGCAAAACTTCAAAAAAAAAAAAAAGAAAAGAAGGTTTGGTTTTTGAAGAAAAAAAAAAGAAAGAAGAAGATGTCTCGACTAGCAAATTTGGTGTTTAGGACCAGAGAAAAAAAGGGAGGATAAAAAAAGAAAAAAAGGGAACCGACAAGGAAAAAAATATGGAAAAAGAAAAAAAAAGAAGAATAAAGGAAAGGAAGAGAAAAAGGAAGAAAGTCTTAGTATTCATAGAAAAAAAAAGAATAAGGGAAGAAAATGAAAAAAAAGAGAAAAAAATTGTTTGGCATCTAAAAGAAGATATGAAAAAAAAGGGGAGAAAAAGTAGGAAAAATACGAAGAAAGTAAAAGAAAAATAGAAGAAAAAGGGCAAAAGAGAGAGAAATGAAAGGTTGAAAAAATCAAAATTAAGAGATTTAAAAAAAAAATAAGGCCTCTACTAGGAAAGAGGAATATGAGAAATGTAGTTTTGGGGTATTGGCTAAACGGGGGCTTTTGAAAATAAAAGAAGAAAAAAGAGGAAAAGAGAAGCAATACACCTGATTCGTGCCTAGGTCAACCCCAATTTTTGGTGGATCTAACCTAAATTATTTGGTTTCAATCCAATTGTAGACACCTAATTTTGTTCGGGATATTTTATTTTTTAAAAATCAAACTTGTTTATGTAATTGAGCCTTAATCATCAATTTTTTGGGTCTAGTAGCGGTTCATTTTTAAATGCTCAATGATAAGGCCAATGTGGGCTCTATGGTGAGGACCATTGCATTAACTTGAATAATATTCAAAATGGCCTAATAAAAGGTCCGATAAAAACCCATTCTTCAAAGCCCATTAATGGCCCATTCTTGACTATTAAACAAAAAACTAAATAATATATAATATATAATATAAAAAATAAAAAGCTTGGCCAAAAAATAATAAAATAAGAGGCCAAAACCAAATAAAATCGAAAAATATAATTCAAGACCAAAATTAAAAAGGCATAACCACAAAGTTAGGCTCATAAGTTTTTCTATAAAACTTAAATTATGGCCTATGAATAAGGCCATTCAGCCCATTATTGCAAGTTAACTACAAAGGTAAAAAAAAAATGATAAGAAAAATTAAAAAGGTCGCATGAAAACAATGTATGGAATGTATAAAAAAAAATTATGAAAAAAAAAAGGGTTGGCATTATGCATGAATGATGGAAAGGAGAAATCTATAAAAAACTTTTGAAGAAACTACAAAAATAAATTGTTTAAATGGAGAACATGAAGCAAAGGAGAAAAATATAGGAAGAAAAAGCTAGTAGACGAAACAAATGGCAAGGAAGAAAAAAAAGAAGAAAACCCAAAAAAAAAAAAGAATTTGTTGTGGGCAGAATCTAGGATAGGATAAAAAGGGGAAAAATTATGAATGCCATTGTGAAAATTCTTAACGAAAGGCAGGGGAATATTTTTGATAAATATGCCCAAAAGGTAATTGTTGAAGGGCAAAATGAAAGAAACCTCACCATGATACAAGAAGATTTAGTGAATGATTATTTCTATTGGTCGCCATATTGTTCCTAGCTAACACTTCAAGTTGGCAATTTTCTTCAACCATTTCATTAGTGGGTTCTAATTCCTTCATCACAAATATTCACAAAACAAAAGATTAACCCAAGTCATTCACAAAGCCGTAAGAGAAAAAAAGTGAAGATGTATCATTCACTCCTAATGTCTTATGCTAAGCTCTTCACTTTACTTGTCAAAAATCATATGATTTTTATTGTCCCTGTAAAACCTAAAAAGCCTTTTTACCCGAAGTGGTATGATCCCAATGTTAAGTGTGAATTCAATGATGGGGTTAAAGGACATTTCATAAAAGATTGTTTTCTCTTTAAGGATATAGTTTAGGCTTTGATCAATGTAAATCATGCAAAATTTAAATAACTAGTTAGTAATTAAGATGATTGATAGCATTAGAATTAAGGGTCAATGATATTAAAATTGAAGTGGCAAGTGAGAAACTTTTGTTTCTACAAATTTGAATGTTATTACATAAGCACTATTGAGTTGTGAATTTTTTGGGTTTGTTTCTGAGTGTTTGCATTAAATGACTAAATGTTGTGCATCATAGTCTTTTGAAGTTCTTTTTTTATTTCTTTTAAGTTTTGAACTTGTAGATTTTCTTTGAAGGGAAATCATAGAAAGGGGAAAAATGTTAAATTTGAATAAAGCCCCACATAGTTAAGTCCCAAGATTATAGAAAGATAAATGCCTTTAAAAGTGAAAAAAAAATGACAAACAAAGAGAGAAAGTTAAAAAAAGAGAAAAAAAAAGGAAAGTTTTGAGTCTTAGAGGAGTTGGTGATCACTATTAGGAATTTTTCAAATGCCTAAACACCATTTATTAAAACATTCAACTGATCCCATTCATCAGCCATGAGCTTTCAAAAGTCATGAGCTTGAATTTGTTAACCTTGCCTTCACATGATAATGTTATGATATCAAAGGGTGATATTATCTTCCAAGGCAATGAATAATGAAATAGTTTATTAAAAATGAAGAAAAAAATTAGAATTCCTAGAAGATCAGGCAAACATGATATTTTTTAAGAATTTAAATGTGACAATTAGATGTGTCAATGCTACACTATAATTCCAAAAAAAAAAATTTTGCAAAAAATCAAAGTTACCCTAAGTTCTATAAAGTGACCTCAAACATACCGATCTTTTAGCTTTTTACATTAAAATTATCTCAGTCTAGGTGTACGTTGATCAAAAAAGAAAGACTTCATTATCCTCAAGACAATTTGAGTTATGGTCAACCCATATGTTCTCTTTTTTATGAAATGACATGAACCATTTAACGCTTTAAATGGTTTCACTCCACATGGTCTTTTTTCTCGTTCATTTCATATGACTTTTTTTCTCACAATAACTTTCACTAAAAATGGTTAGTTAAAATGAGACATCTTCCATAAATTGCACGATTGGAAAAATGGATTATGTATGAGTTATAGAGGGCATGTAAAAAAAAAAAAAAATGGTCATGACATCATGCACTTAAAGAATTAAAATAAATCCAAATAAAGTCTTGAAAAGTCTAAAATTTTGGAAAAAAAAAAGAAAAACAAAAAAAAATGAAAGTGAAAATAAAAAATGAAAAACCAAATGAAAAGGTTAAAAAATTAAACAAAAAAAAAAAAGAGAAGAAAAACTTTTGCAATGGAAAACATTTCTTCAAATTCATTTTCTTGAAAGAAACTATTCTTCAATTTAAGTAATTATGCTTGAAATAACAAATGATCATCTTTCATCATCCCTTCACTAATATGAAAATTTATCTTTTACTACCCTTTTAAGCCTGATAAAATTCATTAAAAAATGAACCTTATCTAAGGATCACCCTCCACACTAGGGGGACAAAAAGGGTTGCATTTAGGGGTTAAGAACGATGATGTCCAAATGGAATCCCGTGTGTTGGGGTAAAGGCCTAATATAAAAATTTTCAAAAGTTTTGACTCCATTCAGAGAAAAGAAGAAGTGAGAATGAAAAAGGCAAAGTGAAGAAACAAAGAAAAAAATTAAAGAAAAGAAAAAAAAGAGAAAAAAAGGAAAAAAAAAAGAGAAATGAATGGGTGAAAAACACAAGAAAATGAAAGTGAATATACCTTAAAGTGAATCCTTAAATGAAAGAATGATCATTGGTTTCAATTACCTTTAAACACTTGTTTTGGGCTTATCCATCCCTTTTTTTGAAAACCCTAAACCTTGACCTATGTTACATTCTATGAAAAGCCTATATTGGATAAAGTATGAATGCTTAAAAATTAAAGAGCTTCTCTTGAAAAAATGCCCATGAAACCCATGAACCTTTTGGTCCCTCTTTATTGCCTAATTTTTTTTTGGACCATTAACCCCTTTTGGATAAGTTTGAATTCTTAAATGCATGAAATAATAAAAATTAAAAAAAAATAAATGTCCCTTAGGGTGAATACCCTGCAAGAGGGTAGCCTAAGGAAAATATTGAAAGCCACTCCTAAGGCTAGATAAGGTGGATATTAAATAAAGATAAGCTAAACCTTTAAAGGATTCGACATATCAAAGTCCCAAAAGTTTGAGAAGGGTTGATTTTGAAAATCTCAACCTTTTTCCATTCCCAAATAGTATTTTAAAATCTTAAGCCCTTACAGCTAATCTTAACATATATCAAAATATCACATTTGAAGGCTAAAGAAAGTGTTTAACATGTTTGATTTTCAAGATATTCATATTTTTAGGGAAACTTATATTTCATCTGGAAGCCTAAATGGAAAAAGTATATGCCTTTTTTAGTTGAATGAACAAAAACTTTTGTATACTAAACCATTCAATCAATTGGGAAAGAAAATTTTTACCTTTTTCATTTTTGGTATGGATAACCAATTGTCAAGGAAAATTTTAGTTCAAATTAGCTAGCCTCCAAGCTTTTAAACCCAATTTAGTTGACATTCAGGTTTTAAGCCCAATTTAGTTAGCACTCATGAAAATTTAAATATAGTTTTTTTGGCACTTTAGAAAGGATTTAAGCCCAGTTTAGTTGGCATTCAGCTTTTAAACCTAGATTATTTGGCACAAATAAAAATTTAAGCCCAGTTTAGCTGGCACATATGCTTAGAGTAGCTAGCAATGCTTAGTGTAGCTAGCACATAAGCCTAGATTAGCTAAAAAAGTATATACCTCTTTTATCCCCTTTAAATGGTATAGTCCTTTTGAATAAACAGAAACCTTCATATGCTAAACATTCAACACATTTGAAGAAAAATTTTCGCCTATTTCATTTTTTATAAGGATAGACAATTCTTGAGACAAATTTAAGTCTAGTTTAGCTGGCATTCTATGAAAATTTAAGCCTAGTTTATATGGCACCCAATGAAATTTAAGTTCAGTTTATCTGGCACCAATAAAATTTAAGCCCAATTTAACTGGCACCCAATGAAAATTTAAGCCTAAATTATCTTACACCAATGAAGTTTTAAGCCTGGATTAGCTGGTACCCAATTAAAATTTAAGCCTAGATTATCTGGTACCCTATGAAAATTTAAGTGTAGTTTAACTGGCAACCAACAAAAGTTTAAGCCCAGTTAGCTGGCACCGAATGAAAATTTAAGCCCAGATTATTTGCCACCAATGATGTTTAAAGCCCAATCTAACTGGCAATAATGAAAAATTAAGCCCAGTCTAGCTAGCATTGAGAAGTTTTAAACCCGGTTTAATTTTCACTAATGGAAATTTAAGCCAAGTACTGACTGGCATCGAGAAATCTTAAACCTAGTTTACCTAACACGTAAGCCCAGATTAGCTGGCACATAAACCCAAGATTAGCAATCATTTTATTCGACCTACAATTCAAGCTCGATCACCTTATTTGACCTGCAGTTCAATCTCAATCATCCTTATCTTTCGATTCATAGTTCAATTTTGGTCATCTTAAAAAAAAAACTAAAAAAAAAAATAAAAACCAAAAAACCAAAAAACCCAAAAAAAAAAAAACACAAAACATAAAACAAAAAAATTTCTTCTTAGGAAGCAGTATTCGAACAAAATTTTCGTCTATGTCTTCGTATTATTCTTGATCCTCAGAAATATGCAAAGATAGTAGCTGTAAATTCTTAGTTTTATCCAAGATATTTTATTTTTTAAAAATCAAACTTGTTTCTATAATTGGACCTCAATGATCAATTTTTCAGGTCCATTAACGATTCACTTTTAAATGCTCAAGGATGAGGCCCAATATGGTTCCCATGGTGAGGCCCTTGCATTGGCCCAAATAATATCCAAAATGGCTTAGATAAAAGCACATTCCTTAAAGCCCATTATTGGCCAACAAGCAAAAAACCATATAATATATAATTTATAATATAAAAAATAAAACTAAAATGCTTGGCCCTAAAAAATAATAAAATAAAAGACCAAAACAAAAAAAAAATAAAGAAATGAAAGAAACCTAAAAAATAGAATTCAGGATAAAAATTAAAATGGCCCAACCATAAAGCTCTGCCTATAACTAGGCTCATAAGTTGTTCTATAAAACTCAAATTATGTTCTATCTATGAGGCCATTTGGCCTACTCCTACACGTTAACTACAAAGGCAAAAAAAAATATTGATGACAAAAATTGAAAAGGCTACATGAAAATAATGTATGGAACATACAAAAAAAAATTTGGGAAAAAAGAGGAATGGCATTTGTTAGAAAAAATAAATAAGAAAAGAGAAATAATATAAAAGAATTTTGGCTTTGAGGCATGAAGAACACTTTCTTAAAGGCAATTATGCCTTTAGGATACAATAAGCCTCAAACTCTCAAATTAGAAATAGTGAAAATGGTTATACTAAAAGATTTATTTATAATGAATGAACAGACATAAACTTTTATTTAAATGGTTATGACCTTCTATATAATCATGAATTTTATGAATAATAATTTATTTATATTCAAATAGTTATGACTATTTGTCATATGATAATTGTTTTTGTTCAAACATAATTATTTTAAATATGAATAAAATTAATACAAAAATAAATTTTATTTATCAATAATTAAATCTTTCTATCTAATGTGGGATACACCATATTCTAAACAACCAACAATCCCCCACTAGTTTGGAATGTTGGTGCTTAATTTTTACTTTTCACACAAATAAATATTATGAATACAAAAAGGTAGCTCTTGATTTAAACCTTCAATTAGCGTATATATCTTAAAATTCTAATGAAGTTGATAGTATCTGCAGATTAAACCTCAACTCCTAGTGTTATAATTGAAGATATAACACTTATTTGTTTTTTTGTAAGAGGTTTATAATCGCTTTTAGCACTATTATGGCCATTTGCTTATTCTATTCATAAACATTTACAAGAGAGACCACAATTCTTCTTGTTGAAGCGGCACCACTTCTATGTTTATATAGGTAAAATTTTCATTATGTCTTCATTACTTTAGACATTTAAAACTCCATTAAGAGCATAAAAACTCATCATCTCCATGCAATGGATCACACTAGTTTCTAAAATTTGAATGGATTTTACTAGTGTTTAATAGACATAACAATAACTTGTTTTTACCCATTAAACTTTGTAATTAGAGGTTACTAATTCAAAGTTGGGTTCCCATTATTAGTGTCTAATAGTAAGGGTTTAAATCCATTCTACTTGTAGTACTACTAACCAAATATTTTGGAATTCAATTTTTTTTTATGGTAATTACCTCTACTTGAGATTGAATCTCTAATATAATCACTTTAGGCCAATATGTCCAAACTTTTCATTTTGCATCTCATTTATATGCTTTAGACATTGTTACCTCATTCTTATCATTTTAAGAAATAGTTGGTTTTGGTTGTGGCCACAACTCTATATTTATTAATTTCAACCATTCTATTTTCATACTTTTATACATTTTTAATACAATTATACTTCTAGTACAATTAGATAAACTCAATGAATAAACAAACAATTTTAGTCCTTTTAAGATTTTTGAAGACCTTTTTATGACTTTAATAAGTGTTTAAACTTATTAGCTTGTATAATTTGCTTATAAAATTATACTAAAATCTTACAACACTATGGTAATAATTTTTATTTCTTTTGATTCTTAACACCCCTACCATGTGCAAGTTTGCATTCTTTTATTAAAGAATATCTAATTCAATTATCAAGGTATCATATATATTTAATCAAGTTTCCATTTCATTTATCTTTTCACTATTTGGTGGATTTATTTTTAAGTAGGAAGCATCCAAATCCAACCTTAGTGGAAGATAATTAGTTGATATCATAATATTTCAATAAAAGTTCCAAAATTTTATATTTTAACTCAATATAAGTGTTTACATCAATAAGCAGATTTCAAATATAATCATGCTTCTATAGTCTCCTTTTAAGACTTTTACGTCGATTCATAAATATTTATATAAATCTATTTCATCATGGACATTATTGATAATTTTTTATTACCATGAATAAAACCATTTCCATCACCCAAATAGATCAAATAGCATTTTTTTTGCTATTATAAAAGTTTTTAAATTCACAAGATCTTTGAATCACTCATAGCTTCCAAAGTAAATATACTTTGAAATTTTCACTATATAAAACCATAGATGATAAATTATTTGTAGAATCCATGAATTAGACCATATACATAACAAAAAGTTACCACAACATGATCAAGATTGTGGCATCAACTTTGGCTTATGGCTATTCTAAGCCAACCATAATAATCCACTTTATAGTTACAAATCATGTAGATTTAGTTATTAAAGTTATCTCATTTATAATGATAGCTTTTAGTGAAAACCAACTATCTCAAATGTTATCATGAGTTTTCAATGCATATAGTAATTGCCTAATGGCCAATTCCAAGTTCATGATTATTGAAACCTCTAAACTTGATTTCAAAATTTTATGATAACTTTATTTCTCCACCATTGTGTAGCCTATATATCTCTGTTATTTACCACTTTTAATTGGTCATAACATTTTTAGATATATAATAAATTCAAACTTTACTTATAAGATCAATATGCCTATAACAATAAGAGTCTATAGTATATTTAACTTCAATTTCAAATACTTTTACAATCATTTTGTGACCAATATGTTCATATCTAGATCACCATATTAATGTAAGTCATGAAACATGGATCCAAAGAATCATTTTCATAAAATAGTATAAACAATAATTATAATATGAGTTTTACTCATATTTCATGCAAAAATTCATGATGAATTTGCATTGGTTAAATCATTAATTGACTAACTCTAAGGCTTACGGCTTTCATAAACCAATATTATTATCTAAGCCCATATGTTAATATGGTATATAATCAGCCACATCCTTGCCATTGTCATGAAACTACTGAAAAACCTTGGAAACTAGTTCACTTTTCATTTAATAGTCTACAAAAGGCTATTTTTTTGTGTACAAAAAGCAAAAATACCTTAATTGTTTTTAACCAATAATGTATTAATTAAATGATGGCATTCTATCTCCATAGTCCATATCTTTCTTTTATGTATAAAAAAGAAAATTCCATCCCATTCAGCTCATTTTCATAATATATGGCAAACTATACCAATGTTCTCTTTACTATCACAAAATGGAATTAAACACATGCATATATTGGTGCCTTTGGAACATTGAATTTGCATGTTCTTTTCTAATTTAAAAACATGCCTAATTGACATTAATAAGCATCCTTCAAAATGCTAGTAATTGACAAATGCTTCAATATTTTTTAATGGCATGCCTTTTTGTTTAATCAATATCGCATATGCAAAAAGCAATAATGCTTTTTTGTAACCATTGATTAACTTTTTTATAGCTTTTTATGATTTCCACTTTATGATTGTTCATAATAAAATTTGATTTTGTAAAATCACTTCTAGTGTAATACACCCAGCAAACAAAATACATGTCCCATTGCCAATGTTTCTGATAATAACCATTATTTGGTTTATTATCCACCAATTAATCCATGAAACACCATATCTTAATAATAATTATTCACATATATTAATTTAATTTTAATTGGTTTTCATGAAAATTAAACACTAGTTAAATTTTGAACCAATAATAATTTTAAAATATATATATACATATTAACATTTGATTTATAAATGACCAACAAAGATAGAATCATACAAATAGCTTGATTCAACTTATTATCTCAATTTTGGTGCCATGATTTAATAATAAAACTAATCTTGTAGCCAAATCTTATTTTTCTGCATATATTCTCTACTTGTATCTAATTTCTCATGGTAAATTCTTTTACCCATTTCTGATTGTTTTCATAGAAACTATGGGACAATTTGCCTGTTCTATATATATAACCAATACATGACAATTAAACAATCGATCATTCCATTAGAACCTAATTTAATTCATTACTTATTAACAAGTGATAATTTTTTTTGTCGTAAATCAATTCATGTCTTTCTCTTTTATGTTTTTAGGCTATTTCCCATCCTAGTCTTTATAAGCATCAATTTTTAAATAAATATAAAACAATCCATTAAACCTAATTATGGAGTCAATTTCAGTATATGCATTAACTTATGCAATGTAATCAATATTTTGCATATTGTATTTTGACTTCACATGCTAATGAAATAAATTGTTAATGTTTTATCTCATTTAGTCAATCTTTTTACCATCAATTATGCAAAAATAAAATACATACCTCTAATGAAGATCTTTATGAAAATTAACATTTTGGTCCATAGAAACATTAACCCTTTAACACCTTGAACCTTCTCTAATATTAATCTCTAAATCATGCCAATTTCTTTTCCTTATATCTTCTTCATGAGAAATATAAATTTCTCATAATTACCTTTAAATTGTTAGAAAAAATAAATAAGAGAAGAGAAATAATAGAAAAGAATTTTGGCTTTGAGGCTTGAAAAACACTTTCGTAGAGGTAATTATACCTTTAGGATACAACAAAACCTTAAACTTTTCAATTAAAAGCAATGAAAATAATTATACTAAAAGATTTAATTATAATGAGTAAACGGATATAAATTTTTATTCAGATGGTTATGACCTTCTATATAATCATGACTTTTATGAATAATAATTTATTTATATTCAAATAGTTATGACCATTTGTCATATGATAATTATTTCTATTCAAACATAATTAATTAAAATATGAATAAAATTAATACAAAAATTAATTTTATTCATCAATAAGTAAATCTTTCTATCCAATGTGGAATGCACCACATTTTAAACTACCAATAACATTGTACACGGATGATGGAATGGGAAAAACTAAAAAAGAGAAAACTATTGAAGAAACCACATGAAAAAATTGTTGAAAGGTAGAATTGAAACAAAGGAAAAAAAGAAGGGAAGAAGAAGCCAGTAAAAAATACAAGCGACAAGCAAGAAGGAAATTAAGAAAACCTGGCAAAAAAAAAAAAGCACAAAAATAAAGTGGAGAAGAGAAGCATGAAGCAATAAGAACCTGAAACAAAAAAATAAAGAAATGATGAAGGCATGAAAACAAAATAAAAATAAGAAGAAAACAAAATATAAGGAGAAAAAGGCCTAAAAAAAGGGTGTCCAAAGGCACGATTCAACGAGAAAAAAAAAGAAAAGGGAAATTGAAATTGAAAATATGAAAAAAACAGTAGGTGTGGGAAGAGAAAAAATAACCAAGAAAAAATAAAAGAAAGGGTAAAGCTTTGGGGCATCTTAAAGAGAAGTGAACTAGAAAAAGAGGAAAAGGCCTGAATAGAAAGATAGTGAAAATAAAAGGCATTTGGGTAATAAAAAAAAAGAGATGAAAAAAAAATCAATAAGAAAGGCAAGACCAAAAAAAAAAAAAAGAGGGCATTTTGTTAAATAGAATTCAATTGAAAAAACCTTGAAGAAAGAAGGAACAAATAAAAAAAAAAAACTTAGGAGCAGGCAGCAATGAAAAAAATCAGATAAAAAAAAGGGTGACAAGGCAAAGAAGAGACCTAAAAGCAAATAAAAAAGAAAAAACAGTGTAGTAGGAAAAAACCAGACCAATGAGGAAGCCTTCAGTAATACCATTAATGAAGAAGAAAAATAGGAAAAAGTAAACCTTCTTTTGCCTATCACGATTTGTTGCATGCATGAAATCACCATATTTTTCTTTATTTTGTTTTGTGTTGAAAATCCATAAAAATCCATGAAAATCTTCAATCTACTCTATACTATTGTTTCTTATAAAAATTAATAGAGTTTGAAAGCCATCCTATTTGGCTTAGATTTCCCTAACAGCCTCCAAACACATAACATGGCAGTAGGGTGCAAAAGAGAAAATACAATGTTTAAATCCTTCTTTTCTAGTTTATTTTTTTATTGGATGAAAAGCATATACTAAGTTTTCAAAGGTTTAAAGCTTCATGTTATATCTATTATGGCTTAAAGTTGTTTTTCTTTTCTTTCAATTTGTTTCCTCTATATATGAATTGTTTTTGTGTAATCATTTGATGTCTTGGCTACTTTAGGAAGCATGAACTTCCATTGCTTTTGGTTCTAACCTTTATTCCAAAGGAAGTGTGAAAACATTGTCTCCTATCAATTAGCTATGAGCATGGAAAACAACATAGAATAACTTTACATGTTGCATGTGCATGGCTCTTTATGAATGACGAAAGTTTTTGCTGCTATTTATAAGTTGACCAAATATGGGAAAGGTTGGATTTATTTGTTGGCATGAATTTATTGCATACATTTGGTTAGGGTTTTTCTTTAAAAAAATAATAATACAAATATTAATAATAACAACAACAACAACAACAACAATAACAACAACAATAATAATAATAATAATAAAATATATATGGAATAATATGGATAATAATAAATAATGATAATAGTAATAATGTAAATAATAATAAAAATATAAAGAAAGTTCAAATATAATTAAATGTTCTTTAAAATAATAATAAAAATAAAATTTTTAAAATTCTTGCTTAGATGTTGGAAGGATTCAAAATCAATTTTTAAAAGGTTAAGTCCACCCAGCTGTTAGGGAATTAAATCTTAGTAAGAGATTTGATTTTAAAAAAATTTTAAAACATTAGAAAGATAAAATTAAATCATAAAAATAATAATAAAAGTAATAAATAATAATAGTGAACTTTTTTTAAGAAAGAGAAAAGAATAATAAATAATAATAATAACTTTTTATTAAAAAATAACAAAATATATGTAAATTAATTTTTGAAAATCATAGAAAGAGAGTTTGCGCTACAAGTCTGCTTATATGTTGGAGATTTTTAGAGAGGTTTGTAATTTTTGAAATCCCTAAATGAAACCTAGAATCCTAAATCTTAAGTGATATCCAAAACCCTAAAATTAAAACCCTAAATGAAACCCTAAATCCACTCAAAACCCAAAACTATCCTAACATTCAAGGATCTATGTGAAAATCTTGTATGTAATAATTTGTTTCTAAATGTCTTATATGATGGGGTATTTAGAAAATTTTATTTCATTAAAAATTTTCATATAATCTTGTATTTTAAAATAATTAAATTAAATAAAGAATAAAAATAATAAATAATAAAACAAGATTTTAAATATAAAAGGTTGCATCAAACTCTGCCTGGAGGTTAGAAAGTATAATGTGGTCTTTTTATATTTAAGGACTTGATTTTAAATTTGTATCTCCAAGTCATTTAAGATACATTTGCATTTATTTATTTTCTTGCACTTATTATGCATATATATGCATTTCAATTATTGTTATTTATGGTTTACTATAGCCGTTTCCATTTTTATTACATAAAAAAACTTCCTTCAAAAAATTGATTTCAAAAAATAAATAAAATGAATTTAAAATAATATTTTGGAATATATATAAGTTTTTGTACTGTGCTTAAATGTTAGAGAGTCACCAATAATTATCATTTTTAAGGAATATTATTTTTATTTTCAAGGAAATATTGTGGTAAATCTTAGTTGGAAAGGATTATCTTAGAATTATACCTTTATGTCGAAAAATTTTAAGGTATTTCTTTAATTTAGAGATTTTCATAGCATTTCTAAATAAAGATTTTTAAATAATTTTATTTCTTAGAAATGAAGGGAATTATAATTAAATTGCATATTAAAAACCATTTTTGTACAAAATTATAAATAGTGCATGATTAATTGGTATCAATTTTAAGGGCTGTGTAGGAGTGCTAATCTGTCATTACATATAATTAACTCTCGAACCCAATCTTGTTTTGTAAATCAAAATTATCTTTTTAATAAACTTTAAACATATCTTATTGTTTTATTAAAAACATAAACTTTATGGGAGCCCGATCACACCCTACGAAAAATTGGTGATAACTCCTCAAGTTTTCACGATTATAAATTTTTATGTTTAGCTATCGAGTCTTCAGATCGATATGTTATAAATTTTATTTCTTGGGCTTAGTTGATTGTATATTTTAGGCTTCAACAATTAAACTTTATTGGGTATAATTTCCTATCTTTTAAGCTCTATTATCCTATTATCACATGTTCTTTTTCATGAGTACATATGTATATACATGTCAAAATATAAGAAGAGCACATGTTTTGGATGTGAAATAATTTTTGGGTAAAAATTTAAAATTTTGAGGTTGAACTTGTAGTGTCAACTTTTAAATGAAGAAATTACTACTTTTCTTATTTTGAAAAACATAGATATGATGATATTTTAAGTAAAAATATAACATTGGAAGCCATTTTCATTCTAAATAAAATCTACTTAAATATATATAATTACATGCATTTTATAATTTATGTTCATATTGTCACATATGCATTTCATGCATTAATAATAATTGTGAGTAAGGTATCAGTTCAAAAAAAATCTTTAAAAAAATAGAATAATATTTCAAAAAAATTTTTTTTTTGAGACTCTACCTAGATATTAGTGGGAATTTAAATCAAATTTTACTAAGGAACATCGTTACCATTTTTACCAAAAAAATTATGAATTTCTTAAGTAAAGAATTAATTTTCTTAAATTCTAACTAGATATTAGGGAATTAAAGAAAAATTTTCAAATAAATAAATGTTTTTAAAATGTTTTTAAAAGTAATAATGAAAAAAGAATTAAATATAAATATGTATAAGATGGATCAAATTGGTCATTTGCATTTTAATTTGTACTTGCATCATCCATCTGCTTTATATGACATCATTTATATTTCATTATTTTCAAAAATATAAATTCATAAATGGTGATTTTGAAAATTTGTTTAAAAAAAAAAACTAATATTCTTAAGTAAAAATAATTTTTGGAACCATGCCTAGATATTAGGAGTTTCTCAATAATTACTATTTATAAAAGAATTGTTAGCCTTGAATTGATTACAATTTTTGAATTCACAAAACAAAAATTAGCCTAACTTGAATCAAATTTATTTAATCCTAAATTGAACATTTTTCCAGCCTTTTATCTTGCCAAAAATACTTTTGAACCAAAACAAAACACATTCAGAAAACAAAAATGAACTTTGGACAAATTGGGGTAGAAGGGATAGATTCCCTAAAGGGAACGTTCGATCCCCTCACATGACCAATCCCCTTATTGAAAGAATTGATCCATTTTTCTTCCAATAACCTATCTTAAGCAAGTTTTTCAAAAATCAATTGATCCCTTCCTATGGGGATCGATTGGTTAGGGTTTCAAAGTGACCTGATCGATCCCTTTTTTAGGGTATTGATCTATTTTTTATAAAAAAAAAATTATGTTAAAAACTTGCAAAAAGGATCGATCACCCTATAAAGGGATCAATCACTTGGGATATAGGATCGATCAGGCACCTTACTTGATCGATCAGTTAGTCTTATAATACACAAAATTGGCTTTTATTTAACTGACCCAAATGATCCCTTACATGAAGGAATCGATCCCCTGGTGTCAAGAAAGGGGATCCCAATGGCTATTTTTTTGTTTGAAATTTTGTAGGCTCCTAACATTTAATGTAAGCAATGGCTATCTTTCACTCTCAACATATAAATAAAGGTTTCCCATGGCATTTGAAAGTATAAAGAGCTAAGAAAACTTATTACTTCTACCATCATCTTTAAGAATTAAAAAGCATTCTAGTGTGAGAAAAATGTAGAAATTTTTATTGTATTTGTTTTTCTCTTGATATTCTTCCCATTCTTGATTTGTTCTTCAAACTAGCAAATATCCAACTTTAGAGAGGTTATTTAAGTTTGCAAAGCACTTAAAAGCTTGTATTGTGAGGTTGTTAGCTTAAGGGGGAAGATAACCTTTAAGAGATTATGTTGTTGATTGTATAAAGATTTGAAGAGCTAGGTTATAACATTCAACACATAGTGGAATGAACTCCTTAGCAAGTAAGGTTAAGGGATAGGACTTAGGTGCCTAAAGGAAGGGCTAAACCTTTATAAATTCAGTGATTGATTTTCTATTTTGTTTTTAAGATTATTAGTATATTCAGATTTGTTATGTTTATTTGCTTAGAAAAATTGATTTGTGAAATTTGTGCTTATTGGATATTGAATTTTTTAAAAATTTATTGTCAACCAATTTACCTTCTTTTGGTTTATTTCAAGTCTTTAAGCTAACAATTGGTATCAAAGCTAATACTCTATTTTATAGATCTAACAACCTAAGAGTAATCCTAAAAATAGCTCAAAGAAGTATCGTGATCAATGTGGAGCAACCATTCTCAAGCTACAACAAATATGATGGGCAACAAAAAATGTATCTCATGGAAAATGAAATGGTTGCTACATCTTTTAGAAGTGAAGGCCATTCTATGTAAGACCTATTTTTTTTTTGTTGGTGACAACTACTCATATTGGAAGACTAGGATGAGATTGTTTATTCAAGCCAATGACTATGAAGTTTTAAGGGTTATTGTAAATGGTCCTCAAATTTCAATGAAAATGGTGGATGATAGAAAGGTTGTCAAGTAAGAAAGTGAATGGGATGCCAATAATATCAAAATGGCTCAACTCAATGCCAAGGTAATGTATACACTTTTTTGTGCTTTGGGGCCTAGTGAATACAATAGAGTTTCTTTTTGTGAAAAAGCAAAAAAATTTTGGGATAAGTTGGCCATTACTCATTAATGTACTAATCAAGTGAAAGTGACCAAAATTGGTATACTTACTCATGATTATGAGCTATTCAAGATGAAATTGAAAGAAACCATTAATAAAATGTCAAACCGCTTCTCTGACATCATTAATAGTTTGAAAGCTTTTGGGAAGACTTACTCAAATATGGAAATGGTGAAGAAAATCCTAAATAGTCTACTAAAAAGTAAGGAAGCTAAGGTGATAGCCATTGAATAATCTAAAGATCCTCACACACTCTTTTTGGATGAATTCATAGATTCTCTCCTTACTTATGAGATGAAGCTTAAAATAGGATAAGAACGAACCAAGAAATATGGTATTTCTCTCAAATTAACCTCTTAAGAAGATGAAGAAAAGATTGAACAAGATAATGTTGATGAATATGAAGAAATGACCATGTTTACAAAAAGGCTCAAGAAATTCATGTAGATGAGCAAGTTCTCAAATAAAAGAAGACCACAAAGTGAAATGATCAAAGAAGAATCAAGTAAAAGAGAAATGGATCAAATTGTTTGCTATGAAAGCTATAAATTGGGTCATATCAAATTTGATTATCTTTTGTGAAAGAAGTAAAACACAATGAAGCCCAAGAAGAAAGCAATGGTTGCAACATGGAGTGATAGTGACTTTCCAATGATAAATCAAATGTAGAGGAAGTAACCAACCTATGTCTCATGGCTCTTGATGAGCCCAAGGTGGATGAACATTGCTACAAGGCAAATTCAAGCAAGAACAATCATGGTACTTTAATAGTGGATGCTTAAAGCAAATGACCAGAGATATAGCTCAATTTAAAGATTTAAAAGGCTAAAAGTGGAGGAGATGTTACAATTGAAGATAACTCTAAAGGCCAAATTGAAGGGATTGGTTCCGTTGGTAACAATTCTTCTACTACTATTGAAATTGCCTTACTTGTGAAAGGACTCAAGCATAATTTACTTAGCATCAGTCAATTGTGTGATAAAAGACCTAAAGTTGTGTTTGAATCCATGTGTTGTCAAGTGATTGATATCAAGACTAACAAACTAGTTTTTTTTGGACATCATCAAGGAAATGTTTATATGGTGTGTTTGGATGATCTATTATTTAAAAATGTTTGTTTTATGGTTAAAAAAAAATGAAAGTTGGATTTGGCAAAGAAGACTTGAACATGCAATTATCCATGTAATTTCAAAACTTTCTTAAAATGATTTGATTATTGGTTTACCAAAATTGAAATATGAAAATGATAAGGTTTGTGATGCATGTGCTCAAAGAAAACATAGAAAAATCTCTTACAAACCTAAGAATTATGTTTCAACTACTAAACCTCTTCAACTACTTTGTATTGATCTTTTTGGTCCTACTAGGACAATGAGTCTTAGTGGAAAACAATATGGGTTTGTTATTGTTGATGATTTTACTAGATATACATAGGTTCTTTTCTTGCATTCAAAGAATGAAGCTTTGGAAAAAGTCATCACTTTTAGCAAACAAATACAAAATGAAAAAGGTTACTCAATTTTTAGTATTAGAAGTGATCATGGAAAAAAATTTGAAAACCTTGGCTTTAATGTGTTTTATGATGAAAATGGTATTAGCCATAATTTTTCAGCTTTAGAACTCATCAACAAAATGGGGCAGTAGAAAGGAGAAATAGAACTATAGAAGAAATGACTAGAACTTTGTTTTGTGAAAATAATTTATCTAGATCTTTTTTAGTGAAAGCTATAAATACCTCTTGTTATATTATAAATAGAGCTATAATTAGGTCAATCTTGAAGAAAACTCTCTATGAACTTTTAAAGGTAAAAGGCCTAACATAAGTTATTTTCATCATTTTGGTTGCAAATGTTTTATTTTGAACAATAGAAAGGACAATCTTGGAAAATTTAATGCAAAAAGTGATGAAGGTATTTTTCTAGGATATTTCTTGAATTTAAAAGCCTATAGAGTCTTTAATAAAAGAACATTCATTGTTGAAGAGTCTATACATGTTATCTTTGATAAATCTAATTCAACTTTGAAAAAGGTGTCTCTTAATGATGATGATATAGGTATACTTCAAGAAAATATCAATGATGCATCACATGACATTGAAAAGGCATTAAAAAGAAGGATAATGAGTTTCTAAAAAAACCACAACAAATAGAGCAAAAAGCCAATCACCTTAGAGAAAGGAGGAATGTCAAAGATAGTGAGATTATTAGTGATCTAACTCAAGGGGTAAGAACTAGATCTTCTTGCAATGTGTCTAATAATGTTGTTTTTGTCTCTTATATTGAACCTAAAAACATAGATGAAGCCTTAGGAGATAATCATTAGATATTGTATATGTAAAAGGAATTGAACCAATTTAAAAGAAGCCATGTGTGAAATCTTGTATCTAGACCTAGTGATCATCTTACTATAAACACCAAATGGGTTTTTAGTAATAAAATGGATGAGCATGGTGATGTTGTTAGAAACAAAGTTAGGTTAATGGCTCAAGGGTATAGTCAAGAAGAAGGAATTGATTATGATGAAACCTATGCCCTGATTGCAAGGTTAGAGTCATTAGGATGTTGCTTACATTTACGTGTTTCAAAGATTTTAGGCTTTTTCAAATGGATGTCAAGAGTACATTTATAAAGGGTTTTATAAATGAACAGGTGTATGTAGAGCAACCTTTCAGTTTTGAAAATCTTTCTAAATCATGTTTATAGATTGACAAAAGTTTTATATGGTTTAAAACAAGCTCCTAAAGCTTGGTATGACAAATTGTCAAAGTTTTTAATTGAAAATGGTTTCAATAGATGGAAAGTTGATACTACACTTTTTATTAAAATAAAATAGTATTCTTCAATCCATAACCGAAGCCAAACATGTTGTGGTTGATAGTTGTTGTGCTCAAGTTTTATGGATTAAACAATAATGGAAGGATTTTGAAATTACCATGGACCACATTCCTATTAAATGTGATAATACTAGTGCCATTAATCTCACAAAAAATTTCAATTCAACACTTAAGAACTAAGCATATTGAAATTAGGCATCATTTCATTAGAGATCATGTTCAAAAAGGTTATATTGTACTTGAATATGTTGATACCTTGCATCAATTAGCTGATATTTTTATAAAATCGCTTGATAGAGATGGATTTTATACAATTAGAGGTGAACTTAGTATGATGAATGCTCCTTGAAATGAAATTCTTGATAAATTGATATTTGTGCCTTGCTTAAACAAATGTGTGTTTATCTTAGGTTTGTTATAATTAATCTATTGAAGAAATTAGGTATTAACACCAAGAGCAATAGAGAGATTGTATTTAATGACCCATTTAGCATTCTTAGAGTTCATACTTTGCATAGTATAGGTTATATACAAAATGCAATTAGTTTATGGATTGGAAAGATAAAAATTACAGTAGTGCAAGAAGAAGAAGAGCATAATGTTCTAGATGTTCTAGATGTTCCTAATGTACCTCAAGAAGAACCCTCTAGTCCACTATTTAATACTCAATGTGCACTATAAATTATGATGGTTCAAATGAATAGCTTGCACTCCATGGTTGGAGATATGAACTCAAGGCTTGAAAATTTATAGTTAAATCAAAATGCCATGATTGAAAAAATTCACCAAATAAGGATTGAGATGAACCAACACTTTCACCATTTACCACCTTGTCTTCCTCCTCAATGATCCACTTTAACGTCATGCCTTAGATGTTTTCCCTACATATCTATCTTTTTAAGTTTTAATTTTCTTAAAGAAACTTTGCATTATGTTTTAAACCTCGGTATTTAACTTTTAGATTAATG
Organism: Durio zibethinus; assembly: GCF_002303985.1. The sequence goes on along the minus strand of NW_019167915.1, from coordinate 11,428,144 downwards.
ATATATGCATTTTATTTTCATAATGGCATTTGGATTATTACATTGGTGCTAGTTCAAAATTAATGTTATTGATTGCTTTGCTATGACATTAAGTGGTGGAATTAGGTTGGTTTGATTTGAACATATATTAAGCTTATTGTTGCCTTGAATTGATTGCTATATTAGTTTGGTTGTCTTGTTCTTTTTGCCATGACAAAAGGGGGACAAGTAATGAAATAAAAAATTTTGGCTAACGTTGGAAAGGATTTGCAAAATGGAAAATGGGGGAGTAATCCTTAGGCTCATCCTATTAGTGATCTTGATCTTGATATTGATCACATTGCTTATTGGTTTGATGACTTGCTTACTTATTAAAGCGAGAGTAATCCTAAATGCATATATGGAAATTGCCTTATCTATGAATGATCTTGACATTGATGGTTACCCCTTGTTCTTAGCTTGTTTAAATTTCTTTATGCTTAAATATAAGGGGAGCCTACTTTTCAAATGGAAAAATGTTTGTATATATTTTTGAAGCAAATTTTTCATTTGGTTTTGTCATATCAAAAAATGAGAGATTGTTAGCTTTGAATTGATCACAGTTTTTAAATTGATAAAAAAAAATTTTTGCCTAACTTGAATCAAATTTATTTAATCTCAAATTGAACATTTTTTCAGCCTTCTATCTTGTCAAAAATACTTTTGAACCAAAACAAAACACATTCAAAAAACAAAATTGAACTTTGGACAAATTAGGGTAGAAAGGATCAATCCTCTTATATGACCTGATTGATCTCCTGGCTAAAGTGATCGATCCATTTTTCTTCTAATAGCCTATCTTGAGCAAGTTTTTCAAAAATCAATCAATCCTCTCCTTATATGGATCGATGGGTTAGGGTTTTAAAGTGACCCGATTGATCCCCCCTTTGAGAGATGGATCAAATTTTTATTTAGAAAAAAAATTAGGTTAAAAACATGCAAAATGGATTAATCACCCTATAAAAGGATTGATCACTTAGGATAAGGGATCGATCAAGTACCCTAATTGATCGATTGGGTAGTCTTATAATACATAAAATTGGCTTTTTTTAATTCACCCAATCGATCCCTTATATAAAAGGATCAATCCCCAAGTGCCTAGAAAGACCCAATGAATATTTTTTGGTCTAAAATTTTGCAGGCTCCTAACATTTAATGCAAGCAATGGCTATCTTCCACTTTCAACATATAAATAAAGGTTTCCCACTGCATTTGAAAGTATGAAGAGCTAAGGAAAATTACTGATTCCATCTACCATCTTTTTTAAGCATTAAAGAGCATTCTAGTGTGAGAAAAGTGCAGAAATTCATGTTGTATTTGTTTTTCTCTTGATATTCTTCTCATTCTTGAATTGTACTTCAAACTTAGAAAGGTTTTTTGAGTTTTCAAAGCACTTAAAACCTTGTGTTGCGATGTTGTGAGCTTAAAAGTAAAAAAAAAACCCTTAAGAGATTGTGTTGTTGAGTGTATAGAGCTTTGAAGAACTAGGTTGTAACATTCAACACATAATAGATTGAACTTCTTGGCAATTGAGGCTAAAGGAGAGGATATAGGTGCCTAAAAGATGGGACGAACTTCTATAAATTTTAGTGTTTGATTTTTTATCTCTATCTTTTACTTTTAAGATTATTAGTATACTCATATTTGTTGTGTTTATTTGCTTAGAAAAATTGATTTGTGAAATTTATGCTTATTGGATATTGAATTGTCAAAAATTTATTATCAACAATTCACCCTCTTCTTAGTTTATTTCAATTTTTTAAGCTAACAATTGGTATTAGAGCTAGTACTCTATTTTGTAGGTCAACAACCTAAAAGTAATCCTAAAAATAGCTCAAAGAAGTATCATGATCAATGTGGAGCAACCATCCTTAAGCTACAACAAATATGATTGGCAAAAAGAAATGTGTCTCATGGTAAATGAAATGGTAGCTACATCTCTTAGAGGTGAGGCCATTGCATTGTAAGACCTCCTCTTTTTGTTGGTGACAACTACTTATATTGGAAGACTATGATGAGATTTTTTATTCAAGCCAATGACTATGAAGTTTGAAGGGTTATTATAAATGGTCCTCAAATTCTAATGAAAATGGTGGAAAATAGAGAGGTGGTCAAGCAAAAATATGAATGGGATGCCAATGACATCAAGATGGCTCAACTCAATGTCAAAGCAATGCATACACACTTTTGTACATTGGGGCCTAGTGAGTACAATAGAGTTCCTTTGTGAGATAATGCAAAAAAAATTTAGGACAAGTTGGCTATCACTCATGAAGGTATTAATAAAGTGAAAGAGACCAAAATTGGCATACTTACTCATAATTATAAGCTATTCAAGATGAAATTAAAAAAAAACCATTAGTGAAATGTCAAATCGTTTCACCGACATTATTATTGGTTAAAAAGCTCTTGAGAAAATTTACTTAAATGTGGAGATGGTGAAGAAAATCCTAAATAGTCTACCAAAGAGTTAGAAAGCTAATGTGATAGCCATTGAAGAATTTAAAGATCTTTACACACTATCTTTGGATGAACTCATGGGTTCTCTCCTTACTTATGAGATAAAGCTCAAAAGAGAATAAGAACCAATCAAGAAATGTGGTATTACTCTCAAATCAATCTCTCAAGAAGATGAAGAAAAGTTTAAACAAGATGAGGTTGATAAAGATGAAAAAATGGCCATATTTGTAAAAAAGTTCAAGAAGTTCATAAAGATGAACAAGTTCTCAAATAGAAAAAGATCACAAAGGGAAATGATCAAAAAAAAATCAAGTAGAAGAGAAAAGATCAAATTGTTTGCTATGAATACAACAAACTAGGTCATATCAAATTTGATTGTCCTTTGTGGAAGAAGAAAAACATAATGAAGCCAAAGAAAAAAGTAATGGTTGCAATATTGAGTGATAGTGACTTCTTTAATGATGAATCAAATGATGAAAAAGTAGCTAACCTATGTCTCATAGCTCTTGATAAGCCTAAAGAGGATAAACATACAAGACAAATTTAAATAAGAACAATTCATAATACCTTGATAGAGATGCTCAAAGTACATGACTAGAGAAAAGGAGGTATGTCAAAGATAGTGAGACTATTGATGATCCAACTAAAGAGATAAAAACTAGATCTTCTTACAATGTGTGTAATTATGTTACTTTTTCCTCTCATATTGAACCCAAGAACATAAATGAAGTCTTAGGAAATAATCATTGGATATTGGCTATGCAAGAGGAATTGAACTAATTTGAAAGAAGCCAGTGTGGAATCTTGCACCTAGACCTAGTGATCATTATACTATAAGCACCAAATGGGTTTTAAGAATAAAATGGATAAGCATGTCATTGTGAGAAATAAAGCCAGGTTAGTGGCTTAAGGGTATAGTCAAGAAGAAGGAATTGATTATGATAAAACCTATGCCCCAGTTCAATGTTAGAAGCTATTAGGATGTTACTTGCATTTGCATGTTTCAAAGATTTCAAACTCTTTCAATGGATGTCAAGAGTGCATTTCTAAATGGTTTTATAAATGAAAAGGTATATGTAGAGCAATTTCCTTATTTTAAAAATCTTCAATTTTCATATCATGTTTATAGATTGACAAAACCTTTATATGGTTCAAAACAAGCTTCTAGAGCTTGGTATGAAAGATTGTCAAAGCTTTTAATTAAAAATGGTTTCAATAGAGGAAATGTTGATACTACACTTTTTATTAAAACCAAAGGAAAAAACATTCTCATTGTGCAAGTTTATGTTAATGATATTATATTTGGAGCTATTAATGAATTTTTTGTTAAGAATTTGCTAAGGCTATGTAAAGTGAATTTGAAATAAGCATGATGGGAGAGCTTACATTTTTCTTGGGATTACAAGTAAAACAAACAAAAGATGATACCTTCATCAATCAAGCCAAATACATCAAAGACTTGCTCAAAAGGTTTGGATTGGAAGAATTAAAGCTTTACTCAACAGCTATGAGCACTTCAACAAAACTTGACAAGGATGAAGGGGTAAATGTATTAATTCTAAATTATATAGGTCTATGATTGGTTCATTGTTATATCTCATTACAAGTAGATCAAATATAATGTTTAGTGTGTGCTTATATGATAAATTTCAATTATAACTTAGAGAATCACATTTACTTGCTATTAAAAGAATTTTAGATACCTTAAGGACATTCTTAACTAGGATTATGATATCTAAAAGGTTCATCTTTTGCTTTACCTATTTATTTCAATGCAGATTTTGGTGGTTGTAAAATTACTAGAAAGAGCACTTTCGATACTTGTCAATTGTTTGAAAATATGCTCATATTATGGTTTTCCAAAAAATAAAATAGTGTTTCTTAATCTACAATCGAAGCTGAATATGTAGTGGTCGGTAGTTGTTGTGCTCAAGTTTTATGGATTAAACAACAATTTGAGGATTTTGAAATTACCATGGACCACATTCCCATTAAATGTGATAATACTAGTGCTATTAATCTCACCAAAAATCCAATTCAACAGTAAGAAACTAAGCATATTGAAATTAGGCATCATTTCATTAGAGATCATGTTAAAAAAGGTGATATTGTGCTTGAATATGTTAATACATTGCATCAATTAGCTAATATTTTTATAAAACCTCTTTACAGAGATAAATTTTATACAATTAGAGGTGAACTTGGAATGATGGATGCTTTTTGAAATGAAATTCTTGATAAATTGATATTTGTGCCTTGCTTAAACAAATGTGTGTTTCTCTTGACATACTTATTTATGATTAGTATTTGTAATTATATGATGCATATTTAAATGGTTATATTGCTTGCATATTTACAAAAAAAAAAGGGCTACACATGAATCGATTGATCCTATGGAGGACCAAATCTATTGGTTTTTCAACTAGTAGCTAAATGGACTTGGGATTTTCTTGAATTGATTAATCCCTTAAGGGACCCAATCAATTGGGTAGGTTGGTAGTTTCAAAACTCACTATTTTGGTTTTCTAAATTTTGGCTTTTCTTTTCTAAAACCCCACATGAGAGTCCTTTTTCATCTTCCTATTCCATTGCTTCCTTATACCTTAATTTTTTCTCCCATAAATTCTCTCAAAATTCATTCTTTTCAATCAAAATTTCTTACAAAAATCTTCAATTTTTCTTTTTTTCTTGCAATTCTTCATCTAGTTTCATAGAAATCACAACAAAATCATCTCAAATCACTCATACCCTTTTTTTTCTCTAAAACTTTGGTCCTCTTTTTGATTCTTCATCATTCACTCAATGTTCCTGCTTTTGACAAACTTATATCACTTCTTATCACCTACATTGTTAGTTTCCTTCATTAATTTCTTAAAAGCTTACCTATTTTTTTGTATCCAATTTACCCATGGCTTTTAAAAACAAAAGAAATGTTGGAACAAAAAGGAATCCTCCAATAGAGGCTTCTAGTTCATCAATTAAGCCTTCATTCAATTAGAATTTTACGAATCTTACTACTAAATAGAAGGATGAAGCAAATTTTTCTAATAGGGAGGTTAAGCATAGAATGGTAATATCTTTTGAATTTCTTCAATCTATTGAGTTTCTTTATCTGCATGTATTTGAAAATTTTGGCTGGATGAATTATCTATGTATGGGTGGGATAGTTTATGAGAATTTAGTTAAGGTGTTCTATAGTAATTCTACATGTATTGAGATTGAAGGGACTGTAAATAAATATTATCTTGATAGGTTCAAAACTTTGTGATGAGTAAAGAGATTGTAGTTAACAAGCAATTATTGGCTAAAATGTTTATGCTAGATGATGATGGTGACACAAACATTAGGTGTGAAATGTTGGATTTAGCTCAACATATCTTTATGAATGAAAACTTGAAAGTTACTCCTACATAAGCCATAAGATTTTTTATACATGATAGATTGTTGCACCTTATAGTTACCCATGTTTTGTCACCATTTAGCACCTAATTTCAACTAATAGAAAACAAGATTACTAGTGGATGTACAAGATTAAAAATGAGGAGAAACCTAATCTTGTGCACTTTATCTTTAATGACATGATGAGAATAGTATAAAATAGAGATTACACTTTGGTCTATGGGTTTGCTATAATTAATCTATTGAAGAAATTACGTATTAACACTAGGAGCGATAGAGAGATTGTATTTAGTGACCCATTTAGCATTCTTAGAGTTCATACTTTACATAGTATGGGTTATTTACAAAATGCAATTGGTTTGTGGATTAGAAAGAACAAAATTAAAGAAGAAGAGCATGATGTTCCAACTGTTCCTAATGTTCCTCAAGGCTATTTTCGAATTTATTATGCCAAAAATCATAGAGAGTAATTCACACAATTTATCTAAACTGATATGTTAGATGATAGTTGTAGGGATGAAATTGAAAGTGGAAGCTTTATAGAATAACTCAACTTGTATCATACATGTAAAACAAAATCATGCCATGAAGGTTATAATATTCAGAATTTAAAATTTTCTAGAGCATACTACAAAGGATAGAACTTGCCGAATAAATAAAGAATTACTTGCTATCGACAGGGTAGCTAAATCACATTATACCCTAACCAGAATCCTTTCCTTCCCAAACATCTTTCAAAATAATAACCAATCTGATAGGAAAAATGTTACCATTTCTACAAACCTTGGTATATGTTGCAACTATCGTAAGGAATTGCCTTCTTATTAGTTCAGAATAAATAACTAGAAAATCTTGAAAATCTTCATGATTATTCTCAAGACAGGTGGGCTCTAATTAATCCAATTAATGATTTGTGAAATTTAAGAATATTCACCTAATTGTCAAACTAAAATATAATACGATTGAAATCTACTATATTTAGATACATATTCTAAAAATTTAATTTGACAACATCAATTAATTTAATTTAAAGTGAATATGAAAAATAATAAAGCAATTTTATTAATTAAATGGGTTTTTACAAAATTAAATGAATTATTGACGAATTGGGTAAATTTTAATTATCGAAATTAGGCTAATCAAAATACCTAAATAATTCATTTAAAACCTATTTAATTAGGCCCAATATTTTACTAAATGAAACCATTAATTTTAGACCAAAATATTTTACAAAAAATATTAATCAAAGTGGCCTTAAACAAAATGGCCAAAATTGATTAAATTAATGACCCCAAAATTTAATAATTAAATTTAATCTTAAAAAACCAAAACAGGCCTAAATTTAATTCAACCAAAATGGCCTAACATTAATTTAAAAAAATCCTTTCATTTCCATCCAAATTGACCTAAAATGAAATGACAAAAAAAACATTTTAATAAAGAAAAATAAAAGAAAAAGACCAAAAAATTTCATTTGCAATGTGGCCCAAGTTGTATATTTAAACACGAACGGCCAAAATAAGTAAAAAATGGCCCTATAGCAACAAAAACCCAAAAAAAAAAAAAGGCCCAATGTACTAAATGGTAAAAATGAAATTTCATTGTAAAATTTTATTTTTCTCATTTTTTTTTTTGTTGCATTAGACCCGTTAGTCATGGGTTAACATATGCATTACACCCGCCAAAAGAGTTGCCTATGGCACATGTAACACATGCGCCATGTGCTTGTCAAGTGAAAGGGGCAAACACAGTGGGACATGCGCAAGCACACCATTGCACACACTCGAGGCTTCTTTTTCGTCCGATTACATGATTAGGGCATTTTGACTTGATTTGACTTGTTTCCATTAAAACTCATCATTTTCACACCATTTTGGACAAAAAAAAGCCATATTTCAACCTTATTTTCAAGCTCAACAACATTAAAACTACAATTTAGAGTCTAATAATGTAAAAATGAAATGGATTTAAAATCCAAAACTTTGAAAGCTCAAACCAAGCTTCAATAATGTCACCCACAAAATTAGAAGCTATCAATGACCTTAACAATGAGTTTTGCTCTGATGCCAATTGTTGGATTTGCCCAAAACCTTACTAAGTCACTAATACAATTTATAAACTCAAATTAAAATTGACCTAGAAGCAAACGAAAGCTCAATTCCATTTAATCGAGATCCACAGAAGTGTTGCTGCCATCACAAGCTTTCTGATGCCTTTTTAAAAGTTTGAATGGAAACTTGCACATAAAATGGTGAAAACCGTTTTTTATCTCTAAAAACTAAAGTTATGAAATATAATGGGCCAACCTCATATATATATATATATATATATATATATATATATAGGTGAAAGTAGGGACCTCTTTTAACATATTAGTCAAAACTAACCTATTGTATTATGCGTCCAAATACATAATTAAATTGGGATCACACTTGACTGATAACATACTATATGTTCAAATATATTATAATATGATATCATTGTAATTATTCATAATTTAAAATTGATTGACCTAAATTAGAATTACTTGACTGTGTTAATCTAGAATATGAGATAATTGGAATATATATATATATATATATATATATATATATATACAATGGAAATTTTGAACATGTGCCCATTCTTAACAAGCATACCTAAGATAGAAAAAAAGGTGTTAACATCTTTACTTGAAATGACTTAAATTCTATTTCATTTCCAGCTCAAGTCATCAATCTTACAATGCCATTAAATAGGAAATTAGTTTGACTGTTACATTGAGTATTAGGTGAAAGATTTCAATGAAATTTTTTAGATGAAGTTTGTGAAGTTTTTTGCTCGAAACAATTAAATAAAAACTAAAATTAAAAATCAAAACTAATGACTAAAATTTCTCATTTCATAGATCAATTATGTAAATTTTGAAAAAAAATTTAGTAAATTTTGATGTTTTTTTGGAAAGACAATTTTAATAAGAATGTTGATAGAATTTTTACTATTGTATAAGTATCGATTAAATTTGAATTATAAGCACCATTTTTAATTTTTTTTTACGTATTTCTTATCTTCACATTATACTCTATTAATTTATTAGTTTGGATTTTTCACTAAAATTTTTATTAAATTATTTTTAAAAAGAACTTTACAAATTTCACCTAAAAAATTTTATGTAAGTTTTGTTGCAAGTATTAATATTATTTTTTTATTTTGAACAATTTTTCAAATTCAATATGATGAAAATTAAATAACAAAAAATAAAAAGTAAATACATAAAAATTTATTTGTATTTAAAAAAGACTAACACGAATCATCATGTGAGACAGATTATTATTATTATTATTATTATTATTATTATTATTATTATTATTATTATTATTAATTTCAATATAAATTCGAGTTCTTTATATTTTTTTTTTTTAATTTTATGAAACAGGAGTTTGTTAGAACATATTGCCATCTTGGCATTTCGATGACCAGGTCTTTTCAACATGTGAATGGTCCTGAGCCTTATATCTTTAGTCCAACAACCTTTGATTTGTTCCTTTTTGTTTTGAACATATATACGTTAGTTACTTCCTAACTACTTTTTCTTTTTTAGGTAATTAGTCATAAGTCCTAACTACATGACGATGAAAGCTACATCCATCAGCTTTCAGAGTAAATTTCACTATTAGCTACTGAACTTATACTCAAATCTCATTTGGGTCATTGAATTTTAATTTGTTCAAATCAAGTCACTGAAGTTTGTTAAGTATATCAAAATTAGTCACTCTAACAAATTGCATCCAAATTTTGATAGAAAAATAACATGATTGCCACATCATCAGTCATATTATTTATCACATTGGCTAACTAAACTAATATAATTTCATAAAGGATCATTAAACTTTCACCTAATTTCCAAATAGGTCATTGAACTTTAATTTGTCACTATAAAATCTTTAAAATTTGTTAAATATATTAAATTTGGTCATTTTAATAAATTTTATCCAAAATAAAAATTAGATAAAATCTAAACATTGAATTCAATTAAACATTTTCAGATTTTCTATGTAGCAAAAAATCCTCTCATACCTCATAGAGAATCGAAAGAAAAAATTAAATAAACCCAAAGCAGACACAATTTTAATAAATATTTATTTTTCTTGAAGTATTATTATGTTTATTTAAATAAAAGATAAAGTCCTTACAATTTAATTAAAGCATTATTTATTAAATATTTATGTTTTTAAAATAAATAAAATCAGTAATATTTAATAAATATTTAAAAATTTATACTCTTTAATATAAATAAAAGTAATAATATTTCAGGAAAAATAAATATTTATTAAATGTGTGTATGGGTTTATTTAATTTTTTGTGGATATGATAGGATTTTTGGTTACATTAAAAAAAATGGATATTATTTGATTGAGTTCAATATTTAAATTTTGTTTAATTTTTATTTTGGATGAAATTTATTAAAGTGAACAAATTTGATACATTTAAAAAATTTTAGTGAACTTTTAGTAACAAATTAAGGTTTAGTGACTTATTTGAAAATTGGGTGAAAATTTAATAACCTTTCATGAAATTATATTGGTTTAGTTAATTGTTGTGTCAGATGATATGACAGTCATGACATTTTTTTATCAAACTTTAAATGAAATCTTTTAAGGTAATTAGTTTTGATATACTTAACAAAGTTAAGTGAGTTGATTGTGAAAAATAAAGTTTAGTGACTCAAACGATATTTGAGTATAAGCTAAGTGATTAATAATAAAATTTACTCTCAGCTTTTAATTCAGTTTTAATCCTACCAGTGCCAACCATACCATCTATAATCTTCATGGCGGTAAAATCCATAGTCTTCCATTTTAAAGAAGAAGATTGAGAGATTTAAATATGAATTTTTTTTACAGAAAATTTTAATTATGACTTTAGTAAACAAAAATAATAATAAAAAAAAAACAGTAACATTTATATTTTATAATGGGCAGTCATGTAATGGTAGTCGAATTATTCCCATGTTGTAGTGCCAGTCAATTTCAATGCATCAAATATATATAGCACTGAAAAAAAGGGCCTCGAATGTGCGATAGAAAAACAAAAATAATTGTCATTGTAATCAGTAAATTACATAGAATTCAAACGAAAATAATTGCAATCTTAATGATTGAAACTGTGCTTCCAAAAGAGGAAAAGATCAAGAGGAAGAGAGTGGGATTTCGGATCTATCCTCAACTAAAGAAGCTACAGTTGATGAAATTGCGGAGAAATTCGCATCTAACAGATCTTTATTACAGTAAGTAGAGTGAATTTCTTCGGAAAATAACGAGATTTAATCGAATTTAAAATTTAATTCAATCTGGAATTTACTCGTTCCGATTTCAGTTTAAACAAACAAACCCATAATTATCTCCACGGTGCATCGCATCACAGCCGAAATATTATCCAAAACCAACCACATCCACGACAAAAAGCAATAAATATATAAATATGAAAATGCATTGCGAAATGGGTGGCTGATCCTAATATATGCTGTCACTGTCCCTTAACTCCACATTGAAATTATGACCTACTGATTAAAAGTCAAACGTCTAATATGCATGTAGGGACTCCATATGTGCAAATTTATTGGTAACAATGGAAAGATTTGCAACATTTTTTTATGCTACTTTATTACATACATAATAAACATGTTTAGGGTGTAAGTAGTAGTTGAGAAGATAGAAAGTGTAATTGCAACTGTCTATGGTTGGATAGCCAACCCACATTATCTCTCCTCGTTGAGTTTCCATTAAATTTCAAAACAAAGTTTATTGGTGCCCTATATTCACTTATTCTTTCAATTAATAATAATTTAATACTCAAACTTAAATTGGAAAATTGCAGGGAGAAGGCTTATTCTCACTACAAGAAATGTCATTTTTAGCAACAAAAAATTTTTAAGTGATTTGTATAAACATTGCAAAATACATTTTTTTACAACATAAAATTGATATATTGTAATTGATTACTACAAATTACATTTCAGGGTAACAATTTAAATAAAATTGTAGTAAATGTTTTTTACAACACTTTGCAAAATCTTCTTTTTGGTAACCAAACTAGAAACAATACAATTTGCATTATTTTGCAACAATTTATTAATCTTTTTTTCTTAGCATAAAAATTTCATGTTGCAATAGATGTTGCACACAATTTTTTTTATTTTCTAATAGAAGTGTAAATAAAAATATTATAAATACTTTTTGTAATACAAATATTTTCTTGCAGCAAAACATAATTTTTTGTTGCTGAAGAAATCACATTTCTTGCAGTTAGAGTATTACATCTTTTTTTTTTTTTTTTAACGCAAGAGAACCAATGCCCAAAAGCAACTACTAATAAATTAATCTAGAACATTAATTAGCACTGCCATTATTAGGTCTATGAAAAGCCTCATCTCAACGGCCCTTTCACCCTTGCTTGTTGAATGACTTTTTTCTACTAAACATTTTAATGGATGCTGCTATAAAGGTTAAAAAAGCATGTATGAATTATCAAAAAAGCATGTATGAATGATGTTCCACAAATTATATAATAGAAGATAAAGTTCAATAAGAACTTATGGACTTTTTCAGACAAAAAGCTTTTCTTTCCTCCCGGTAAGGAAGCAAAAAAAGCAAATTTTTTTCCCTATAATTATGCTAGCCATTTGGACCTCATTTCAACCCTGATGAAGGATGCAATTGTAGTTTTCTAGTCAAATGGCGGCATTAACTCAACGAGACGGAAGCATTAACGGCCTTATCCCTCCGCAATCAAAGGCGTTCCTTAGCTTCAATTTCACGTACTAGTATAACAGAGCGCCAATTAATTTAATTGAGATCATGTTCAAAGCTCCTGGGGAGGGGGTGTTTAACCTACGTTATGTAGCTTCCAAATCAATCCTGGTTTTCTGCTTCTATTTTCTTTCCAAATGACATAAAAATTTTGGTTATTTTGGACTAAATCAATTTAAAATTGTTAAATTGATCATATATGATTAAAAATCTCAGGTACTTTGCTTTAACAATTTGAGTTGTGATCATTTTGCTCGTACAAATTTTTAAGTCGGTGAAACTGAATGATATAAATGAGGTTCCTATGCTTCTGTTTTCTCACGTCATACCCTCCTGAAACTCATTTTTGCCCTTCGTTCTTGGAAATCCTGCGGATTAGAGGACACGATCTATATGCCCCTATTTTAGCACTTGATTCGTTGAAAGAGGTGACAATTTTGAGATGATGATATTAATAATAATCCATATAAAAAGTAAAGTCAAATTTATGATAAAGATGAAATCAAAGCTGCAGGCTATATCTGGCAAAAGTTGGCTCGTCAATTGTAGCCGGAAGGAGTTGAAAATTCGTTCAGAACAAATGAAAAGAACATTGGGTTTTGTTGCCATCCTCTCCTTCACGCCGTATTCCCCGTAAGATTTTTCCCCTTTCCGAATTGCAGGCTTTTAACTCAGCCCAGAAAGTGCCTGATAAACCAGCCAACGGCCTGAAATGGGCCTAATTGCACATGCATGCTAGGATCCATTCATTGGTTGAAAGCAAGAAAGGTTTGGAAGTTTGGACCCAGCCCTATTGAGATATGGAAAAATTACCTATGACCCATCAAACCGCTTCAGCCAGTTTATTGTTTATTAAAACAAGAAAAGCTCTTCCTGATGAGGTCTTATTTTAATGATTAAGGAGAGGTTTTAAATCTAAGTGCTACATATATGCATGTTTCAAAATGTTGGACGTTAAAACTCTCAAGGCGACAAAGAACTTGTTGATTATCAAAAAAAAAAAAAAAAAAAACACAACTGAAATCTATGTTGTTGCATGTCAAATTTTCAGAAAGTAATTTGATTTGGGGAAGAATATCCCCAAATATTTCATCCAAGCCAATTAAAAAGGTGGATTAATAGCATATATTCAAATACCAAATTATGGTAATGCGACTTAAGCATTTTTTTTCTTCAATACAGAATGTTAACAATGATATCCATAGCACCATAAACTGACAATCTAGAAGACGGTAGAGATACAATTCCTAGTAAACATATATAGTACGCAATTTATAACCATCTTAGAAAAAACCTACCAGTGAATCGGAGATTTCCCTTCTCATAATTCACAAACTGAGCCTCAATTTGCGGTCTCAAAGTCGATAGATTAAATAAGTGCCATTTAAGCTGTTAAATCTTGAGGTTTAAGAAAAAAAAATCCGGCTGCCATTAGTGAGTGCCTGAGTGGAGACCACCAGTAGTAGTGTTTATCTTCCTCGCAATAAGGCTTTCTCTGCGGTGTCCATTTCTTCAAGAATCCTAGCCTTTCTCTTTGCTGGGATTGGTGCAGTTGGGCCAAAGCTAACATAATGCCCAGAAACAGCATTCAATGCTGAGTAAATATCACGGAAAGAAACTCTACCCAGCAAAGCTTTCTCTCTTCTGTACTTAGCCACCCAAGAATTCGATGTCTCTCTAAGGGCAGCCACAGCAGAAGCAACGTTGGGATCATTCTTGTCCATACCGATGGTGCTTCTCACTTTGTTGATCACTTCAGCAGTCTCCTTCACGTACTCCTCATCCGGGGCAGCAACTGCCGGTGTCACTGGCAGAAGCCCTGCAAGAGAAAGAGTTGCTGTGGTGGTGGCAGCAGCAAGAGACAAGAAGTGGCGCCGTAAGGGTTGTTGTCGCGGTGGAGGAGACGCTGTTTGAGCGGCGGGGGTGGCTTTGGATTTGATGGGAAGGAGGGGTTTGAGTTTGGAAGTTGGGGTTAGCAGTGTGGGGGAGGCCATGGCTTTGGTTGGGGTGGAAGTGGAAAGGGAATATGTGTTGGTGTTTGCAGTTTGAGGAGAGAATTGGGTTTGAGCCACGTGGGGTTATCACCTTATCTAAACTTTCGTTTTACGGATGAGAATTAAGAAAAGAACCAATGATATCCTAGATATAAATCCACCAACCTCCAAGCGGCAAGAGATTTGAGGTTTAATTTCGTGCAAGTGTTTTAAGTTTTGACCATTTCTCAAAAAAAAAAAAGAAAAGCATGGAAATATCTTTCCCTTGATTTATTTTGCCATTGGCAATCATCAGGTTGGCTGCTGGGAGTCGTAAAGACACTTTAATTGCTAAAATTTGAATTTAGCTAGAAGTCTTAAAAAAGCATAGTAGTACAAGCGAAAAATTCATAGCACTGTCCTTTTGGTTGTGCTTTAGGACGTAAATTTATTTAAAATTTGATTTTAATTGAATTAATTTATTTAATTGATTAATTTAATTAATTGATTAGTTATTGAATTAATTTTGATTAATTATTAAAAATAATTTTAAAATTTTTTTTATTTTTATTAACCAATTTCAAAACACTAATTAATTAAAATATAAATTAAAATATAATAAATTTATAGACATAATTAAAATATATGAAATTATCCATTTTATTACAAGTTATTAAAGTTTTTAATTTAATAGTTTAGCATTTAAATATTTTTATTAAATGAATTTATTTAATTTGTTTTTAATATAAGAAATTGAAAAATAAAATAAAATAAAATTTATTTTATTTTATTATTTGATTAATTAAAAAATTAATTAACTTAATTTTAATCAATTAATTTTTAAAATTAAAAATTTTGATTTTATTAACAAAGATAACATAATTTAATTAATTCAATTTCAAATTAATCTTGGTATTACAATATTTGAGAAGAGTAGTATAAAATTTGGGTTCTCGCTCTTCTTTTTAAATCTTTTCTTCGGGCCCCCAATGTGGTACCCGTTACTTGATTATGTTCCATCCAGGATCAAAGTGGCCACTTTCTACAAAGGCTGGAGCCTAATTTCTTTCTGTAAGATCATTTCAACTTTTAAGCGGGCTTCAAAGAAAGATGATGGGATGGGGCCTAAAAGAGGGCCTTCTACGAAGGGCCGAGCATTTGTTTGGTTGAAATAAAAAACCAAACCAAATCAACATTTGATTTCGATTGGTTTGTTTGAAACTTAAAAATTTTGGTTTGGTTTCAAAACCAAACCAAATTAAAAGTTTGGTTTTCTATAATTTTGAAACCAATTGAAATTAAAAATAAATAATATAATGATATTTATATTTATATAAATATTTTATTATTTTATTTGTATAAGTTTTTAATACATTAATATTCTTATCCAAAAAATGTATAAGCTCTCTTTAATGTAGGGTTTCATTTGAAAAGTTAATCATATGCTAAGATTTTAACTCTAATTTGTTCTCCAAAATCAATATCCTTGCACTCTATCATTTTTTTTTTCTCAAAATGAATAACTAATATTCATTTGAAAAGAATCCTCTTCAAGTCTCAACATTGATTCGTTTTTGTTTGCTAGTAATTGAGTGTATATATATATATATATATATATATATATTAATTTACAACATTTTTGTAGCTTACTTTTACGTGGTGTATATCATTCTTTCTTTTCTGTCTCATTTTGTGTACAGGTTCAATTCTATAATCTTTTTCTTTACCCATAGTTGGTTCTTTGCTATCTCAAACTGCATGAATAAAATTTACTTAAATGGATAAGATTCATTATTTACAGTACACTCTCTAATTAAATTTTAGATAATATTGTTTTTGTTTTCATATTTTAATTTACATTGTTAGAAGGTCAAACCAAATAAGAAATTAAATCAAACTAAATTATTTCGGTTTGGTTTAGTTTTTTTATAATTTAGATTGGTTTGGATTCAAAATTTTATAAATCAAAATATTTTGGTTTGGATTGATTTTCCTTAAAAACAATGCTCCTATTGGCTTACTTTAAAGCTGGTAGAGCCCCATACGCTATTCAAGCCGCAATAAAGAGTAGACACTGGGAATTAATTAGCGAAAAGATCATCTTCATTGTTTTAAAATCAGTGTAAAGTTTTTATTATTTCATTTAAAGATAATAAATGTATTTTTAATTAAATTTATGATTAATATTTGTTTAAATGATTTTTATATTTAATTTAGAATCATTAAATTTTCACAATTTAATTAAAATTACATTATTCACTTTTGAATAGAATAGTGAAAACTTTCACTGATTTTAAAACAATGATGCTAATCTTTTCTCAATTAATAATAGCAAAATTGATGTTTTAATTGGTAACCCATCAATAATAATAATAATAATAATAATAGTCTTTTAAGTTTTAACCAAAAGGAGAAATAAAAATGTATTTTACCTCAATATTTTCCTTTCAGAACATTTCATCTATAATCTTTTTTATTATAATATTACAATTATCTTACAATTTATTCAATCAAAATAAAAAATTATATAGAAATCCATTATTTATAACTGTAAATTTTGTATAAAATTTTGATAATTCTTATACGATTTTAAATTATGATTAATTAATTATTTTTTCCTCCCACTTATCTTGTCCTTACATTTTATTTTTCTCACAGAATACAATGTTTAAAAAAATAGAGAAAAAATTTTTAATGTACAAAGTAAGCTAAAATAAAGGATAGAGGTGAATTTGCTATTTTACTGTGAGTCAATGTCGAATTTTGTCAGTGAACTTTTAATTTTGTTGATTTTTTAACATCAATGATAAAAAGAATAGAAATTTACCATTTTCGTTAACAAAGTATTCTGTGATATATTTTAGTTTAATTAAATTTTGTCCTAAAATCAGTTAAATTAAAAGAGTTAAATATATGGTTTTTGTATTATATACTTTCTATTATTTTTATACTTAAAAGAATAAAATTTATAATTAGATATTTGAATTTTTATTTTGTCATACATTTTGATACTTTACACTAACATTATTAGTGAAGTTAATGATCTCACCTAAATACCTAATAAAATTATAATGTGTCAAAAACATTAATTATTAGTCACATATATTAAAATTTTCAACAAGTAAATTGCTATTAATTGGTGATTTTAATAATTTAATAAAATTAGCTAAGGAGTTTAGTTCTAATACAAAACAAGTACGAGAACCCAAATAATTTAATATGATCACCTAAGTATGAGTTTTGCACATTTTATTAGGTTAATGTGGTTTTGGTTGTGTAGGCCTTTGGCCAATAAACCTTTAATGGGAAGGTTTCTACAATTTTAATAATATTTTGCTAAGGTTTCCTTTTTAATTTTAATTAATGGTATATACCCCTTAAGAACTGCCCATAAGAGAATAACCAAGAGGAAGATCTCGTCTCTATCGAAGACTGTTGTTTTTTTCACACATCAAATATTATTGTCTAAACAGGTATGCAATGGAATTAAATTTGGTGTTCTAATATTCACATATGATTTTTGGGATTTAAGATTATATTTACATATGATATAAGAGCTTTTTATGTGAAATTAGGATCCAAATTTATGATTTTTAAATTTTAATTTTGCATCAAATTAGTTTTTGGGCTAAATTTTATGATTGTCACAATCTAACCTTTTGATCTTGTTTTCTCAAAATTGATTTGGGACATTTATTTATTTTTTTTTGTGAGAGAATTAAAATTATGTATAAAACATTTTTTAATTTATCTTATAGAGAGAGAAATCAGGTTTTAAAGATTTGGGTTCAAGATTTAAACTAAATTCAAGATTTAATTAAGACTTTGATATTTTATGAGTTTTAATTCGAATTGACACTTGAATATTGTTACCCATGTGCTTTAAAATTGAAACATATGTTTTAATTATATGAAATTTGAGTTTTAATTAATCAATTGAGGAAAAACTATAAACGGGTTATGCATGGGTTTCTATCCAAAAATTTTGGCTCAAATTGATGTTGATTCATTTTGTTATGATGCAATTTGAAGCATGGTTTTGTAAATATATGTGTTAATTAAAGTTTGAAGCATTTAATTACATTAATACTTAAGGAAAACATGAAAAATCAAAGAAAGAAAATCAAGTAATAAAAATGAGTCAAGAATGGCTATGAACATAAAAATTTGTTCACAAATTTATGGCAATTTATGTGTTTTTGATACAGGTTATGGCATGGGTTTTGTAAATTCATATGTTAGTTGCCTGTTTAAAAGTTTATTGCAAAAGAAATCATCAAAATTGGTTTAAAAATTGAAATAGAACTAAATTGATTCAAATTAATCAGTTCAACCCAGTTGAAACTAGAAGACAAATAATGTTGACTTGGTGAACAATATTGAGCTAGCACAGTATTGAATCAGTGAATAGTACCAGATCAAGAAATTGACCCATTTGGACTCATTTTGCAACTATTTTCGACGTTGTTTGTCTGTTAGTTTTGAAATTTTGTCACATTTATTTATTATTTTATGAAAATTTTAAATGACATTAAATATTTATTATATAATATTTTGCATGATTAAATAATTATTATATTTTGTGTACATGAATTCTGTTATTTTATTTTATAAAAAAATATTTTATCATGTTTAGAGTCTACTGAAAGTATATACTCTCCTTATATGGTATTTAAGATTTACGTACTTTTAGCTTAAATTTTATGTGTATAATTAAGTAAATTTAGTAAAATTTGTTTTTATTTATTTTTTGTTATCCATTTAAAATGCAACATGAACTATTTTGAAAGGTAAGTTAGGTTTGAACTCAATGAGATTTTGGTATAGCTAGTATCAAATTAGTAATTTATTTTACAATTTCTTTTGATTATTAGATAATATTAAATTATTATTTATATGAAATAATTAGAGTTTAAAATTGTTGCCTTAATTTATTTTTTTCCATGATTATGTTGACATTATGTATCATTGTTGATTTGTGAATTTTTTATTTTTTGTATATGATACATAAGAATAAAGTATTAAATAAAAATATTAAATTATCTATAAAATTTAAGACACTTTATTTGAATACAATAAATTACTTATTAATCTAGTTCAAATATCTCACAAGAAAGGATCATACCTATAATGATCCATCGAGATACGTATTAATTATTTATGTCTCATACAAGAGCGATCAATTTTAAATGACCTAAAGAGATACATTATAATCAAGTATCTCACGAGAAATGGTCAAAATGCATATAATTAGTTAGATATGCAAATTAAAATTATAGGTAATCTAAATTTTTAGGTATGAGAAATATAATTGATTAATGTGGGTGTTTGGCTGTCAAAATAGTTTGCTCATTAAAATTCGCATAATTTTCTCATGCACAAGAACAAAAGTTTTTCAAATTATCTTATATAATCGCATGCTAAAATGGAGTTATTGTCACTATCAAAAATCTTTTTAATACCAATAGATTTTTATCAAAATAAACTTTTCGCTAATAATTACTAATAGATTTTTGATAGTTTACCAATGAAAAATAAAAAAAATTTAGATTTTTTTATCGACTAAATACCAACAAAATTTTTTGATGAAAAATAATCCTATCGGTATCTCATAGGTGAAGTTGGTATGGGAAAGGGGAATTTGGTGCGGGATTTACTGATGGAAAATAATTTGTTGGTAGTCTGTCCCTAAAAAGTTTACTGACCCTTTTTTTTATGGGCAAAAAAATTTCAGTTAAAAAAATAATTTTTTTAAAAATTAAATTGGGAAGGAAAAAATTTTAATTACCGATAGATTTCATCAATAATCAATAGGTAAAAGTTAAAATTACTAACAAATTCCATCGTAATCCATCACTAAAACTTAAAAAATTTTGAATTACCAACGAAAATTTTATCAGTAATTCATCGTTAAATCCAATAAATGTAAAAAATCCCTCCCCCTTTATTTTCTTCCCCAGCTCCAAAATCCCTAGCTTTTAACTCTCCTCTCAGCCTCTCTCATCATTGCTATTGGTGCCTCACCACCGTTGGTGCCACAGGTCAGTATGAGCATTACTATATTTTCAATGTCAATTGAATTCAATTGGAACCCATCAATTGTTGGTTTAATATAGTCATTTTTTATGGGTTATCTCCTCACTCAGGTAATAAATTCTTTCTTTTTCTTGTTTTTCCTTTTTTTTAATGGTTTAGTTATAGGATGAAATCTTGATTTCTGTTAATCTAGAGTAGACATTTTTTTGGGTTTTGTTAATAATAAAGTTGTAGTAAATGACAAATTGCAAGTGGCATATGGGCAGACACTATAGGTAGCAAGTCGGTGTTAGGATTTGGGGCAGTTTAGTGGTCCATTGCTACAGTTCTTACCATTTTGCTGCTCAACTTGGGTTGCCATTTCTCTTTGTCACTCGTGCTTTCATGGGAGTTGGTGAGGTTGGTTCCTTTATCGCTATTGTTCTATCAAAAATTGATTAATTCATCAGCTTTATAGATTTAAGAATAGTTTAAAATTTTTTCTTAGTAATCTATAATTTTTTGTACAATATAAATAAGGCCAAGGTATTGGTTTAGTTTGATTTTGTTTTTAGGGTGTTACTATGCCTACCATGAACAATATACTATCAAAATGGGTTCATGTTTCAAACATTTAATAATCATCCTAAATGTGGAAGTCTCAATATAAAACTTTGATATTAAGTTCCTAGTAAATTATTAAAGAAAAATGTCTAACACTATCCCCTCATGACTCATCAGTTGGCTAAGAATCTAGCATGAGTTATAGTTTTATTATTTCTCAATTTGGAGGCTTTAAAGACATTTTCTCAAATTGCTAAAATCTACTATCTTTGTGCCTTGACTACGTTGTGGCTTGTTGTTGACCTTGTTTCACAAAATAAATTTTTTTCTATTTCCATGTTTTGAAATTTTAACTAAAGCACTTATAGCATTATTTTATGATGCTCCTTCTAACAATTGTTAAAGTATAAATGTTTCTCCTTCCTGTCATATTATTAAGAAATTATTTTGTTTTACATCTATAGGTCCTAAAGTTTAACCTCACAAAACTTGGGCTCTTTTGTGTTTTGCCCTAGCTTACAATGGCATTTTTTGCTAATCTTGGAGGGTGAATTGCAGATACATTTACGAGCAAAGGTTTATCTGTGATGACTATTTGCAAAGTATTATTAGTTTTCTTTTTCCTTATATAAATTTTGATAATGCCTATTTTGAGAATTTTTATTGTTCTTTCTTCTTTAATCATGCAAATTTCTCTAAATATGCTTTCTTTAAGAGTCATATATACATCTATCAAAAGTGATGCACATGATGAATTTTTTATTTCAATGAACAAACAACTTTGGTTTTGTTACGTATTCAGTAATTTCTCTCGCAAACCTATATGTGTATGTATACATGCTCTTTCATCAGATAAACTTTGGTTCTGTTTCTATAATGTTAGTTAAATTTTCTAGATCAAACAGTATGTTTAAGTCTATAGGTTTGTTGTTACTATGTATTACAGATTATGAAATCAATTAGATTGCTTGGCCTAACTTTCTTCCTAACTCAACTAAGCCATGTCAATTCTCCTGCTATGGTTGTTTTTTGTATAGCATGCAGTCAAGTTTGCTTCTTTCAAAACGTCAAAACGTAAACTTAATATTGTTTTTGTTTTAGTTATCCTACCTTCTTTTTTTTTTTTCTCAAACTTCCACTTAAGTTAGCTTAGTTACTCTACCAACAGTTTTCATTTTATGGAACTGATATGCATGATGGGTTTGATCAGATCCCTCTCTCTAATTTGTTCTTCATTTCTCAGTCTTTTTTTATGTCAATAGCTTTAAACCTACTAGAATTTTAGATAGTTTGTAAATATTAAGTCCAAGTTGAGTCTTTTGTAAAATTCTTTTTCTGACCTATGTAGGTAGGCTTATGGTGAAACTCAAGTTGAAAATTTCCCCCATTGTGTAATTGAAATAAAAACAATCTGTTTGAATCAACTATATGTAATGGGTAAAGCTAATTTCAATTTTGTTTTGTTAAATAAGGAATTGATGTATTTTCATAGTCCGGCTTGTATTCAAACCACCAAGATATTACCCTTGATATTTTGTAAGTTTTAGTTCTTTAGCATTGTCAGTCGATGCCTTCAATTATTCTTTAAGAGCATGCTTTGATACAAAAGAAGCCTACACTAATGGTTGGGGATATAATTTGTTTTGTTCCAAATAAGCTTAAGCCCTTTATAATAGTCAAAACCTACAAATATTTGTCTTGCATATACAAGTAGTTTCCTTTTACTTTCATCATGAATGCTTTCTCTTTTATGGTTCGATGTTTTGAAATTTTTGATGAAAAAGAATAGTATAAATGCCCCTTCATGGTCAGGTTACAACTAGAACTCTTATCTTACAGGTATTTATTTTCTTGGAAACCATACCGGTTAAAAAAAATATTTACTTTAGTTGTGCATAGATACATAGCTAGTATGAAGTTCTAAACTATCACGGTTGGCAGGACTATGCTGTGGGTTTGTTGTCTGCCTTGCTTCTAGTTCTAAGTGGCAGTTTTGGCATCCTTTAAAGAGTATTATCCTAACTAAATTGTAAATAAAAAATCTATAGTATCAGCTCTCTTTAAATTTGTTTAATTTTTAATTAGACTTCATAAATAATTTTGTAAAATATTATTACATTGTTTTATAAATAAATGAAGTATTTTGTTTATTTATGTTTTGTATGTGTATTTTAATATTCATACAATTACTTTAAAGACAAATTTAAAGAAACTAAAATAAATTGAAAAAAATATAAATTAAATGTAATTAAATATGATTGAAAAATAAATATTACCAATGGAAATCATAATTATTACCGATGAAATTTTAATTATTATCAATAGAATTTTTGCAAAGTTATCAATTAATTTTAAAAAAAGAATTATTAAAATAATATATTGATAGATTACTAATGAAATTTTTACTAATTGAAAATTTTATCCGTAAATTCTGTCAATAATTATTGATGGAAAGGTATTACCAACTTACTTACTACCAACAAAATTTTTTCATCGGTAACTCTGTCATTAAAACTATTGTTGACAAAAAATTGACTTTTACCGATGGAAAACTCCATCGTTAAAAGTGATTTTTTTAATAGTGTGTTCTGTAATTTTGAGTGGAAATGAAGCACCATAGTTGATGGAATATTGGTCTAGAAGGTTTGTATGCCCAAAGGGGCTAAACTTTTTAAAAACTAGAATATTTTCATATTAGCTTTATGCGCAAAATACCTAATAGCATGTCACATTTTCTACCCAATGGAGAGCTTGTGATGGTGCATTTAGATTTTTTAGTTTAATCATAAATAACACATCATAGACTAGTGTTATTTGTAACGATTGTTGCTTATATAAAAGTTGCATTCTTTTCTCTTGAATATTATAGTTGATTTTGGTGATAAAGATTATGTAACTCTAATTTAAAATGGTAAGATGATTTATAGCTGTCATAAAGTATTGGTCCAGAGACTCAATTGCTAGACATAAAAATGTAATAATTGTGAAAACACGATGAGTCACCATCAATCTTTTTTAAGGTGTGATTGACCACCAAAAAAATTTATCTTTTAATAAAACAATAAAACATGTTTAAAATTTTATTAAAAGTTAATCTTGGTTTACGAAAATAGATCAAGTTTGGGAGTTAGTTACGTATAGGAAATGATTAGCACCCCTATAACACGCACAAAATTGGTACCAATTAATTATACGCTGTTTACAATTCTAAATAAAAATGGTTTTTTATGAAATTTAATTATAATTTCCTTTGTTTGTAAGAAATAAAATTAGTTTTAAAAAAATATTTATTTAGAAATATTATGAAAATTTTCAAATTAAAAAAATACCTTCAAAGTCTCTGACATAAATGCAATATTCAAATATAGTCTTTTCATTTAAGATTTATTATAACATTCCTTTTAAAATAATAAAATAACCTCTTTGTAAATAATAATCATTGATGATTTTTCAACATCTAGGCAAAGTACCAATAATTATATTTTACGGAATACTATTTTAAATTTATTTGTTCAAAAAAATTTTTTAAGAAAACTTGTTATGTAAAAAAAATGAAAAATAATATAATTAATATTAAACATCCATAACTAGAGCAAACAAACACATATATATATATATATATATATGCATTATAACTAAGTACATTAATCTAAAAATGAAACATATGCAAATGATAATCAAATGCAAATTTAAGAATCAAATTTTCAAATATAAAGACACCACCTAAACTTTTTAACATTTAGACAGAGTTTGGGTGCGACCTTTTTTTTATATTTAAAATTTTGTTCTATTATTTTTATTATTTTGTATTTTTATAATCGTGGTTTTGACAAAACAAATTTATTTTGAGTAGTGAAAATGTATGAAAATTCTAAATAGAATAAAATTTTCTAAATATCCCAACATTTAGGCAGCATTTATGAATAAATTACTTCATAAAATATTTTCATGCAAATCTTTAAAAATTTAAAATGAGTTTAGGATTTTGGGTAAGTTAAAATTTTATGAACTTTTCTAAAAATCTCCAACATCTTGACAGACTTTCAAAGTAAGCTCGTTTTTATAGTTCTTTAAAAAATAAATTTTTTATATTCTTATATATTTCGTATATATATTTTCTTTCTTTAAAATCATTATTATTGTTGTTGTTGTTGTTGTTGTTGTTGTTGTTGTTGTTGTTATTATTATGCATAAATTTAAAGTGCATGAAAAATAAAAATAAAATATAGAAAACATAGATTTAAATATGAAAGATTAAATTAAAACAAACATCGGAATCCAAACAATAAAGAAATTAAACTCACAATTAAACTAAAACATCATGGAAATATGCATATAGGCATGATTAAATTTAAATCTACATAACAATGAATCTTTATTAGAAACTAACATTATATCTTATATTTGAAAGTTTCATTTATTATAGAATTTCAATTAAAAAGACAAACTTGGACTTAAACTTTTTAAAGCTTAAAAAGAAAATAATGCAAAGGATTTGGCTTTATCACCCACATCTTGGCTTCAATTTAAAAAAAAAAAATTATTAAGCTCCAACTAGAAGTCTAGACTTAAAATAACCATAGACTTAAAAAAAAGTTCAAAGTTCTAGGTTTTCTCCTTTCCTTTTTACTTTCCATCTTTGTTTTGAAAAGTTTTTTGGTTTTTTTAGGAAAAAAGAAAAAAAAAATGGTTCCCTTTTTATAATGGTGGAGCCTAAAGATTTAAAAGTCAATCTTAGGATTTTTCATGGACATAAAAAAAAAAGTTAGAATGCTAAGCTTACTCAACCATATTTCATTCTACTTTCAAACCAGTTTTAGCTCTCTTAAACCCATTTTTCGAAGAGGCATTAGCTTTTTTTCTAAAGAAATAAATTCCTTTTTATTGTAGTTCAGAAAATTTACACCCTTATTGAAGAACTAAGCTCCATGGATTCCCATAACCAAAATTCTTAGGTTTTTTTATCTTTCGAATCCAGTAAAGAAAATCAATGAACATCTACACTTTAGTTTTCCTTGTCACAAACAAATAGTACCATTAATCCTACAACCTTGAAAAAAGAGGGAGCTTTGATTTTTCATGTTAACAAACTATACACAGGGGAGGGAAAACATGCAATGATCAAAATAGGAGCAAGTTATAAACTTGAAACATGGGCAACAACCCCCTTCACACGTAGCAATAGGGAATGATTAAAGTTGATCATTGTAAACAAACCATGCATGTAGAACAAAGTAACAAACACAAAGATGATGGAATTATAATTTTCGTGAGTGATTAATTAGCCATGCAAATCTAGAAAACTATATATATAATACATTCTAACCTTCAATATTGGACCCATAAGTTAGGGGAAAAAGTCAAAAACCATGAAATATTTAAAGCTTCAAATTTTTTTAAATCAATAAGACAATGGTCAGAAAATAATATGGAGAGCCTCGAGGCTCTTTTTCAAAACCACATAGAATGGAGCTTCAAGCTCCAAACAACACATCTTATATGCAAAAAAGGCATTAAAACATCACGAAAAGATTGGAACTTTAAGGCTCTTGTAAATTATCAACTCGTGGAAACACCAAATAGGAAAAGGAAAACTTGGGAACTATGGTCTAGAAAATTAGCATGGAAAATACATGTTGGCTAGTTAAGAAAGGTAAAGGCCTTACCTCTTTTCAAGCTTTAACAATGCTGTCTTTTTTCTTTTCGTAAGTTTTTCATTTTCCTTTTTTCTTTGTTTTTTTTTTTTTTTTAGTTCTAGCCCTCCTTATTTCCTTAGCTACTTTTAGCTTTGTTTTTCTTTTCTTTATCTATTCTTTTCTCCTTTGTTTTATATATATATATATATATATATATAAAGAAATCCTTCCCCTTTTTCTTTTTTTTTTCAGCTACCCTCTTTAAACTCTAAAAACCTTTCTTTTTTTTAAGAGCCCCTTATTTTTTTTCTTTGATAGCCTTCCCCTTTGTAAAGAAGAAGACTCTTAAAAAAAGTTTATTTTTTTGGTGAATATAGGCCCTTAGATGAAATATGATCCAAGAACCAAAATTAATTCATTTGTTTTTCAAAGAGCAATCTTTAGCCATTAGATCAAGATTTAATAAGAGATCTAATGGTCCACATTATTCACTGCAAAGGATGGATTTTTATAACCCCTAAACCAAATGAAAAGACCATGTTACCCTTAATACAAAGTTTTTGATATTTAGGCCGTTTTCTTATAAATATGTGTTCCCATGCCCATTTTTTGGATTTTAAAACATAAAAAATCATGAAATATTATAAAATTGACATCTAAAAAAATTGTGAAAATCCAAGTTCGAAAAGGTAAAATTATGAAAATACCTTTAAGGGGTATTTTGGTAATTTCACACATCTTGAGGTATTGTTATGATTTCAAATGCATAAAAAATCATGAAATATTATGAAATTAAGATCTGAAAAGTTTCATAAAAATCTAAACTTATGAAGGTCAAATTACGAAAATACCCGTAAAAGGTATTTTAGTAATTTTATACTTTTTCAAGCGCAATAAAAATTTTAGTTTTTTAAAAATCACCAATTTTAACTTTTAAACCACATTGATTTTAATTAAATTATGAATTTTGTGAACTGACTGGGGTTCTATCCATTTTGATCATTTTTTTCATAATTTTGACTTTATTTGACTAATTTTAACTTTATTGATCAAGTTTGATCGAATTTGATTCAAGTTGACTTTTAGTCTCCAAATGGGTTAATTTGTGGGCTCTTTATAGGTTGTAAATGATCCTCCTAAATGGTTTACATAATGATCTTATATTAATGGTTCTAGTCCATGTTCGCAAATGAGTCTAGGTCAATCATGTTAAAAATGTTCTTGACAAAATTTGATATCTATAATAGCTTAATTAAGTCATAGGTATTTTTTTTGGATATAACTATTAAGTTTTGAACATTTTTATTAATTTTTGTCCAATTGTTAAAATGTTACATTTTGTGATAAGAAAATATTGTCTAGTAATCCATCAAAGTAATTGTCATATGTATGATCAATAAGTTTGTTATATTGCTTTGTTCCAATATATCATTATTTGAAAAACTGACTTTATGAGTGATCGTGCTTATGTAAAATATGACATATAAAATTAAATTTTGTTATTTTGAAAGCATGTATTATGTGTGATATATATAACATGCTTATAATGTTTTAGTTTTATATATCACATAATTAATATATGATTGCCAAGAAAAATTATTTATTATTGATATTCATCATATACTATTATGTTGAGATTTATGCTAAGAAAATTATTTAATTTGTTGAATCTCATATAAATATAAAGTATATACATAGGTAGATGTTTTGTGGCCAATCAATTTTTAATTTTGAAATTTCTTATAGTCATGTTTAAAAGATTAAAATGCCATAATAAATAATTATTAATTATTAAGATAATTTACTCGGTAGTGTGGCATGTTAAGTGTTTATATTGATTAACAACATAATTATGGAACATGACTTAAAAATTTTTTAAGTGCACAAAATGATAATAGGTATTCTAAGTTTTAACTTTTAGTGATCTATAAAGATACATTTGGATTAGTATCTCGCTTGAAGTGATCACATATATAAATAAACATAAGAAAATCAATAAAACTATAATGATTATGAAATTTCTTATGTTGTTATCGATCGTTTCTAAGTTACTAAAGGTGATTACTTGCCTAACGAGGGTGATTATATATTTTTAATTTAGAGATAATTATGAATCATTTTTGTAAAGTGAAAATATACATAAACTTAGAGAATTTGTCTGCCCAAAGGAGATATATTTTTAAAAAGTCTTTGTATTTTTTCTTTTGAGGTGTGATCACACAAAGTTATGATGTTTTTTTTAAAAGAATGTCCAAGATTAAATCATTATAAGACACTTTGATTATTATTGACAAGACTAGTGAATATATTAAATTGATTAAAGTCTTATCTAATTAGCCTTTGTACTTAATTTTAGAATTTTTTAATATTTGTCATCATAAGTTAATGCCTAACATAAGTAATAAGTTCATAGATTTCGTGTACAACATAGTAAATATATAAATTGCTAGTCATTTTAATTTATCACATATTGGTATACACATTTGTTTTATAGTGCCTTATGATAACCAAAAAAGGTTAGCTTGCACACAAAAAAATTTTAAACCTGGTATGATATCTCAATTTATTTTAAGTAAAATTAAGAATTGTTAAAATATAATTTTATTTTGGCAAATATTCATTATACTTGTTTAACATTCAATTAAGATTTTGGTTTGATTATCTTAGTTACTATTATCAAACCTAACAACTATCAATTTTAAAGGGCATATTATTGTCATTTGTTGACAATGTGTTTTAAAGCAAATTTAATATTTTCTTTTAAGGAACTCACACGTGAAGGGAAGAATATTGTTTTACATTTATCACTTGTGTGAGAGTTTTTAAAAATGAAGTGTTGTGCAATTAAGTAAACTATTTGTTTTGTTTTTATTGGTTCAATTTCTTCATTAATAATTTTTCTCCAATTTTGTTGGTTTACTTTTGAAAGAGAACAAGACTTTTATAATCTTTTTCTCATTTTAATTCCCTTGTTTTGAACCATATATGAATTAATTTTAAGAGTTATTTCAAAGAATAATAATATAAAGGTTTTGATTTTTGTTATTATTATTATTATCATTGTTATTTTATTAATGCCAAAACTATTCTTCTAAAAGAAGTGAAAATTAGTAAGAGTTCTTTTTCATGTGTTTTAAAGTAGTAAGAACTCATAAATGTCCTAAAGTTATTGTTTTGGAGATATCATATATGTTAAGATTAGTGTGAGTTAATAAGCTATTGGTTTAAGCATATTTTAGATATAAAAAATAAGTAATTCAATTAATTTCAAATATATTGAAAGTGATCATATGTTAAAACATTGAAAATTTTGTATTGTATGAATATATGAATATAAAAAATTTGTTCATAATATGTTAGTAATTTTTAAGTGGTTTATTAAAGTGATATCATGGAAATCTAAGAATATTAGTAGTTATCACATTGGCACGAGGGAAAACAATGCATAATTTTCTTATGACTCCATTTATTATTGTACTCCTTATTTATTATTCAATGTTTGTGATTCATTGGATTAGTGGGAGTCATTGTGATTTGATAAGATGATGACATATTTTCTCTATGAAAGAATTATGGTGTTAGCAAGCTCATAATATGGATATCTACAGGTGTGAAAAATAGAACCTATTAAGGTATTAGGTTGATTATGGCAATGATGCATTGTAAATTTGCCTTTGAAACCATTATTATTTTGGATTTCTTTACTTTGTTAAATGTATCACATGTGATTGCTAATTACCTATAAGATATAGTTTGAAATGAATAAGTCCATGAGATACCATCAAGTTAAGTGGACATAATTGTTTTATATGTACATCATACTTATTTGTATATATGTTTATTATTGCATGTGCGCTTCTCGTGTTGACATGTCATATTATAAAATCTTAAGACCTGATATATGTTTTTAAGTACGACATTAATGTCATTTGAATATGTCTCATAAATGATACAGGTAAGTAACTTTAAGGATAAAGAGAAGACAGATAGGTATAAGTAAATGCCATAGAGATTTTTCAACAAATTTAGAGAAATCGACAAGAGGACTTGCAATGAAAATAACATATTGAGATCACATTTGATGAGATGATTTTTAGAGTTTTAATAATGTGTCTAAGGTCCCCTCTTCATTTATAATTAACATTATATACCTATTGAAAGTTGCCAGTAAAAAAAGAGCGAATAGGAAAACCTAGTCTCTATAGAAGACTATTGTTGCTTTCGCGCATCAACTATTACTATTTAAACAAGTATGCAATATAATAAAATTTGGTGTTATAATATTCATATGGGTTCTTAGGATTTAAGGTTATGCTTACAACATAATCATTGTCATGTTAACACTAGAAGAAAATTCAAAATTTCAAAAAAAAAAATGAAAATTTTAAAAAATTCATAAAAAAAATTTGAAAATAAGAAAATATATAAAATTTTCAACAATCCAAAAAATTCTTAAAATTTTTTAAAAAATCAAAAAATTGTTAAAAATATTCAATAATTAAAAAAAAAAACTTTTTAAAAAATAAAAGAGTTGAATATTAAAATTAGAAGCTGAAAAATAGTAAACGTATTAAAAAAAATTAAGAAAATCTACAAAAATGAAAAATTTTAAAAATTTATAAATTTTTAAAAAAAGAAAAATCTGAAAAAATTCAAAATTAAAAAAATAGTGTAAAGTTTTTAAAAATTTAAAAACAAATCCTAAAAATTTCTAATAACTTGAAAAATTAAAAAAATCACAAATTTTGAAAAAAATAACAAATTTTACAAAAACATTCAAAAAAAAATTTAAAAAAATAAATATGAAAAACTAAAAAATTCATAAGAATTTCAAAACAATTTGAAAAAAAATTACCAAAAATGGAAAAAATTAAAAAATGGAAAAAGAATATGAAAACTTAAAAAATAAAAATTGGAAAAAATGGAAAAAAATGAAGAAATAGTATTGGGCCAAACTTTATTTTTCAAATATTATATAACAATATTTTTCATTTTTTTCAGATTTTAATTTTTTTAAATCTTTGAATTTTTTGAATTTTTGGAAATTTTTTAAAACTTTGAAAGGTGTTTTGAATTCTTTATGCTTTTTAATATTTCATTTTTTAATATTTTTAATATTTAAAACTTTTTAGCTTATTTTACTTTGTTTATAATTTTGAATTTTTGAATTTTTTATCTTTTTTTGGAATTTTTAAAAAGTTTTAATTTTTTACTATTTCTGAATTTTTCTATTTTGAAATTTTCAATTTAAGAATTTATTTTTAAATTTTTTGGATTCTTTTTTCATACGTTTTCCTTTTTTCAAATTTTAGAATTTTTAAAAAAATTTTAGATTTTTTGAAAATTTTGTCAAAATTTTTAATTTTTCTAATTTTTGTAGATTTTTAAGATTTTCTAAATTTTCAAATTTATTGAAATTTTCAATTTTTCAGAAATTTGTTTTGAATTTTTTTTTTTTGGATTTTTTAAGAATTTTAAGATTTTTTGAATGTTTGAATTTTTTAGAATTCTTTTTAGATTTTTTTGGAACTTTTCTATTAGTGTTAACATGATAATGATGATATAACGATAACTAAATTTTTTTAAACTTATCATGATTTTATTGGATACCGATACTATATAGGTAATTTGACTAATGGTATTAATATGAAATACCAAAAATATATGACAAAAGTAAAGTTCAAGTAACTAATTATAAATTTTATTTCTTTAAATACTAAATTAATAAAAATATATAGAACAAAAGCCATTTTATATTTAATTAAATTAAAAGTATAAGATAAAATTTATCCTTTACATTAACAAAAAATTTCTTGAAAGGTTCTGATTTTGTTACTTTCTATTCAATAATCAATGAAATTGAAAGGAGAATGAAAGTACAATAATAAAATCTAACGAAATTGAGTACAATTATTAAAATTTCTATTTAGCCATAATATAGGAGCAAAATTTTATCTTTAACCCTTTAAAAAATGAAATGGTATTAAGAGGAATCTTGTATGTTTTTTCATGTAGAATCTTGAAGGTCGTTTCGGACGTATTTAATTATGAGTTTTTTTTCATAAGCTAATTATGAGACTTTATTGAATAGGTTTCTATTTAAATAAAAAAAGAACAATCATATTTAAATATTAGAAATATAAAATAAATTTCCAATAAAAACAAGAAAATTAATATCTGTTCTACCCAATTTTTTAAATATATTGTATAGATAATAAAAAGTATATTTTTTACTTTTTATATTTTAAATATTTTAAAAAATAAATATAAAAGTTGAGAAATAATAAATGAGTAAAAATTTCCTTTCATATTTGGATATATAAACTAGAAAATAAAGATGAAATAATTTAAAAATAAAGCCAATCACTTGTCAAGTTCTAACAAGTAGGGGCGCTCAAAATATGATTTTAATTGAACTAATCGATTGAATTAATTTAATTCAGTTAATTAGTTAATAATTAAATTAATTTCATTCTTATTAAAAATAACTTTAGAAGAATTTTAATTTTTAATTAATTTGGTTTTCAATTGAAATTAACTAAAATTTTAACTAAAACATAATAAAATTCAAATATAAAACTAAAAATACAAGAAATAAGTCATTCTATTTTAAAAATTGTTAGATTTTTTAATTTATTATTGTGGTATTTAAATATTTATTAGATAATTTTATATCATTTATTTCAAATATAAAAAATAAAATGTTTAAAATATAATTTAATTTAAATGATTTTTTATTCAATTAATAAAAAAAATAACCAAATCAACCAAAATTTATGAAATTAACATATTTGGTTTAGTTTACAAAATGAAATAATATAATTCGATTAATTTGGTTTTAGATAATTTCATTTAAAATTAATCGAATCAATCAAATTAACACCCTTATGAACAAGCCAATTGATAAGAAAATAAAATAATATTGAAAAAAAAAAGAAGATATTATTAAAATTTTATATGCACTTATCTTTTGCATGTAGTTATAGGTTAATAGCAGTTATGGTACCTAAACTTCGAGCTAAATTTTATTTTGATATCTAATTTTTAAAAGTTCTAATTAGATTTTCAATTATTCAAACTTGTATTATTTTGGTCTTTTCATTTATGGAACTATCTAAATTAACGGTTAGTGTCAACTAATTCCACATGGATGACTAGGTGGCATCTTACTTGGTTAACGGAGGGACTAAAAAAATTTTTGCTCAAAGTTTAGAAACCAAATATTGTTTTTAAAAAGTAAATGAATAACTCCATATCATTTTAAAATATTAAGTAAAATTTCTATATCATTTTAAAAAATTGATTTATTAATCTATTTATAATTCTTTTATTGAAAAAAAAATTTAGAGTATATTTTTTTATTAAATTTTGTGTTTAAAAAAAATGAAAACAATAGGGAATCATGATGCCTTTACCTTTGCTAATCCAATAAAAGAATAAATTAGATTATTGAAAATAATATTTTTATTTTATATAGATATAAAATTTTTAATAGAAAATGGATTCAAAATAGATTTTTTTGATAGAAAAATATTAATATATTTATTTCAAAAATGATTTGGACATTTTACTAAATATTTTAAAATGATATGAAGTTTTTTATTTAATTCTTTAAACCAATATATAAATTTTTAGTTAATTTTTTAAAAATGTTGTGGAACTTAAAAAACAGATTTTGAAAATTTTAACTTCATTTTAGTTTTTGAAAACCTATTTTCTATTAAAAATATTATTTTATTGATAAATTATATCATAATAAAAATAAAAATTATTTTAAATTATAATTTATAAAATATATTTGAAATATATAAAATCAAAATTTTCTTTAATTATTTTTATTTTCTTTTTGTTTTCCTTTTTCTTCTTTATAAAATATATTTGGAAAAAGATGAAGAAAAAGATATTTAATATTTTAATAAAAAATATATTTTTATAGAAAATAATATTTTTTATCATCATTTTTTAATAAAAATAATATTTTTAATAGAAAATAAAATGTTTTTGTTTTTAAAATGATATGGAATTAAAAAAAAAAGATTTTGAAATGTTTAACTTAATTTTAATTTTGAAAATCTATTTTCTATTAAAACAAAATTTTAACTAATAAATTATATTATGATAAAAATTTTAAAATATAGTGTTAAATTTAATATTTAAAAAATATATCTAAAATATAAAAAATTCAAGGTAATAGTATTTTTTGTCCTTAAATTTTAAACCAAATTTTATGTTGATCCATAATCCATATGTTGTCATATAAAATGTTAGTTGAAACTATTTACGAGACGTCAATTGATATTTATTGTTAATTTAAAAAATTTTATAAACGAAAGGCTCAAATTAAAATAATTTTAAATAATTAAAATTTTTTAAAATTAAGAATTAAAATAGAATTTATTTAAACTTTAGTGATCATTAAGTGCTATTAACTTTTTATTATATATTGGATGATTTTTTTTAGGTATAAAGTAGATGATTTTTTTTATAAAAATTAAATGATTATTATTTGGAAAGTGGTAGTATATTTAGTGTTAAAATAAGATTGAACAATGAGGGAATAAAAGAAAAGAGAACGTGCCGTGGGCATTAATGATTGCCGCAATACTGGCACGTTTCGTTGCGCTTGGGGACATACTCAGCTGGTATTCGGATTTTATTGCATTTTCAATATCGTACGATTGAGTTTATAATATTAATTTTAATGAGATTAAGTTAATATAAATTTTTTATTAAATTTTTTTAATTATAATTATAATATTTTTTAATCATAATTATAATAAATTTTATTATTTTTTTTAATTTCATCATAATCAATCACACCATCCATTTAAATAAACCTCAAAGTAAATATAAAATAATTCATTAACAAAATTAAAATTATTTTTTATTTATCTAAAAAGAAAAATAATAGAAAAAAGAAAGAAAGAAACACACGACGGAGTACTACTTTTGAGTGCCGCGTCAGGCAATCCCCAAGGTCTGCTTGTGAGTTTGGCGTGCTTGTTTTTGGGTTTCACGTGACGCTGAGCTTCGCACCTTCCCCAAGAGAGCGTGCGTTTGCTTGTTTAGTGCAAAAAAAATTTTTAATCGTTAATGCTCTCTCTCTCTCTCTCTCTCTCTCTCTCTCTCTCTCTCTCTCTCTCTCTCTCTATATATATATATATATATATATATATCAACATTTTGTTGGGTGCGAAGTTAGGATGTTGAGCGGCCGGCAGGTTTCAAACATTTGATTTGATTGGTTTGAATTGCGAAAAGGAAATTGTTGTTATCATCAAATTGATCATTTTAATTAATATTTATTTCATTATCTACTTATAAAATTCCATAAAATAAATATACAGCATTATCGCTAAGAAAATTTTATCGTAATTATTCGTTGTTAGAAGTTTTATGAAAGTTTCAACCAATTAATGCTTTCGGAATCGGATAGGAGCATTTGTGGTCTCCAGTGCATATTGTTATTTTATTGTAGAAAATGACTCAGCACAATCACAAAGGTATTCTGGTTTATTAGGTAAAGTTGATGTGATGTGTACTTACTTTTATCGGAATTGATCTCCGATTTTTCAATTCAACGACTTATATGACCAAGCTACCGCATCTCAACCTTTTAAGAAACTTGCAACGACCCAAAAAGATCCCATAACCCAACCAACTAAGACCAACGAGGATAGTGAGATCGGGTTTTCAGCCCTTAAAGAAAAAGAAATCTATAGGGCAATCAACCCATCAGCTTCTAAGACTCACATGTCTTAAAGAACCCAACAACCCATTCCCCACTTGTAGATAATTAAAAAATTTAAAGCTTAGATGAAAGCTATGAAAAATAAGATAAAGAAATGAAGAATAAAACTTTTATATTCTCACAAGAACTTCATTTTCTGGAAACCTTACTTTTCATAAAAGAAATTGACCAAGCTTTCCTACTAGTTGGATTTAGAATGCCAACCATAAAAGCCTATGATGGTATCTCGAACCCCTTTAATCATCTTGAATTGTTCATAACTAATATGCCAATATAAGGTGCAAATGACACGCCAATGTGCAAAGCCTTCTTGGCAACACTCAAAGGAGTAGTTCGGTCTTGGTATTCAAGCCTCAAACCTACGTCAATTAGCTTTTTTAAAGAACTCGACCACTTAATCTTGAAACATTTTATCAATAGCTGATGTACTAAAAAGATTATATGAGCTTAATAGTTGTCCAACAACTATCTATTGAAACTCTAAAAGAGTATGTGATGCATTTTAATGCAAAAGCTTTTCAAGTCACAAACTTAAAAGCAAATAGTGGCAACAATTACCCTTACAAATGGAGACTTTAAAAAGAATTCCACTTTAAATACTCTAGTTGAATTGCTTCAAAAAGCTAAAAAAAAAAAACCATCAACATCAAAGAGATAATGAAACTAAGAAGTGATAGAGTTAAGGTACAAGCTTTTCCTCACCTCAAAAAATGAGTTTTTCCTCACCTCAAAAAAATAAGGGAAAGAGAGGTCGAGTATCCTCCAAGTCGGAAAAAATTCTACATTGAAGGGTACTATAGGGCCAAGAGCTTTCAAAGAAAGTATGGCAATTATAGTACACTAAATTCCTCTTAAGAGAAAAATTTTGATGAAAATTGAAAAAAACCCTCAATTGAGATAGCCTAAGCCCTTAAGGTTGAACTTTAAAAGAGATCAATGCAAAAGGTGTGTTTTCAAATGGACTATGACCACACCACTAAAGAGTGTGTTGACTTGATGAATGAAATAAAAAATCTAATTAAAAGAGGTTGGCTCAGCAAATTTGTTAAAGACATGAGAATAGGTAAGAACATGGGTAATGTTTAGAGAAAGGACAGAATAACACAGAAAAAGATTTAATGACTGAAAACAATGTAATAACCTAGGTAACATTGATGATAGGCTTAACTAGTAAGGCAACTAGAGGAATGAAATTGACAATTGACCTACTACCATAGCCATCAATGTTATAACCAACAGGATCTTAATCACAACAAAAAAAAGTTTGATCAAGGAATAGTGATGGTAGTAAGATCAATAGCAAAGAAACTAAAGTTTTTTTTTTAAAAAATGAGTCGATCTCTTTCAGCTCAAAAAACTTAAAGGGCATACAGTGATTGGTGATTTTTGCAAGTGCACAGATTGTTCAAAAAATAATAGTGACCTAAGTTAAGATATCATCCCATAAAGTTTAGTTAAAAAGCCCAAACTAAGTGCCTATTATCTTTGCACTCCATCTAAAGTTAATTCAATCAATGAGAGCATACAACATTAAGCTAGTATCAACAAGAATAAAAAGCCATAAACAAGAAATACTAATAGTCGAATCCATATCTAACACATGTAAGGAAAACATACGTGAAAAACTTAATAAAATAGTAGCTAAAGTGCTTTGAATTAAATCTAACATAAAAGCAAAGTAAATCTAAGTTGAGAAACATGGATTAAAAAGCTAAAATGATAACCAAATAGCAACTAAAAGGTTGAAGCAAGAAATTGAATATGTAAATGAAAACAACTACCTTTAACTGAATGTAACTACTAACTTCCAAGTGAAATGTGATCTTTAAACTACCTAACATTGATCCAAACAACTTCTTAAATGTGAAAACAGTAAGGAAACATGAATTAAAATGCAATTGAAATACAATCAATGAAGAAAAATTGCAAAAGGAATGAGAAATATACAAACCAAAACTAAAATTTGAAAATTGGAAATTTAACTAAATGGAAAGTAAAACTTAGATATACAATCCTACAAAGTAAATGAACTAAAATTGAGCTAAACAAACTTAGATCTATAAGATTGCTACAATAATCAACAAAGAAATCAAAGAAAACAATGTAAAAACAAGCTTAATGAACTTAAACAAAAATCAAGTGCAATAAAGAGAAAAACAAATCACTTAAAAGAAAATTCATCCAAACAAACTTGAAAAACATTAAATTAAAGGAAAGGAATTGAATCTAAACAAGTCAACATATGAATTAACAAGAAAGAAGTGAGAAAAGAATGGACTAATCACCTAGCAAGGAGATAGGAGTCTTTAAGTGCTGTCACCACTTGATCTTTTACTTTGCTACCAGATCTTCAATTGGAACTTCCCAGATTTTTGTAGAATTTTGTGGAATGAATTTGAATATGAAATTTTCCAGACTTATAGAGTATTAATTAAGAGTTCATAAAAAAAAATTGGAATCAAAACTCACAAAAATTGAAAGAGATCTGATGCAAAAACCATAACTATCTTAATGGAAAATTTTGCCAAACAAAATTGAACAATTAATGAAAATGCATGAAATTGAATAAGAAAACTTAAAACAAATGAACATTTATTAATTGAATCTTAAAGTGCATGTAAAATAAAGGCAAGAAAAGTAAATTTCTCCTAAATAGGCCGCTAAAAAAGCAATGAAGAAACTACTAGAAAAAAAATTAACAAGAAAGTAAAATGCAAGAAATGAAAAAGCTAAAAAATGCTAAAAACTCTTCCACTTGGCCGGCCATCCCTCCTATCTATAGGCCAAGGACGATGTGTTCCAGCCAATCAAATTACAAAAAAATGCTAGCTAGGATGCCATATAAGCTATACATTTCCATGTCATCATATCTTGTTTCATAAGCTTCCTAGTTTGCTTCTCTTTACCTCATTTTCATTTCAAGCTCTTTTCCTTTGAACTTTTAAGCTCTGAAAAGTCAAAATTATAACCAATTAGAAGCCACCAAATTACCAACTAAGCAACTACTCATTGGCCTATCCTTTGAAGCTAAAAAATGGTGTCGTTTCCACTTGATCATCACCAAATGCATCTAATGGTTGTGTTATTTTCATGTCTTCAATTTAGGTGCCAATTGTAGATCCAATTCTTCTTCAAATTCCAGCCAAATTAGAACCATGTAATTGTCAACTTAGTCTTGTAAAACTTTAGAAATTTCAAGCTCCAATTGTGGGTCATAAACCCATATCTATACATTGACTCCATTTTAGCTTATGCAACTTCACTATAAAGGTGACAAAGCACTAATGAGCTAAAAATGATATTTTCACAAGAAATATATGAAGAATAAAACTTGAATTGAAATTCAATTAAGCTTAATTAAGCAAAGAAAGTAATGAAGGAAAAGATAGGAAAAATCTCCCAAATATGGCATTAAAGCAAGTTTACACTAATTTTACCCAAATAGAGCTTTTTGCAACAAAATGCATGCACAATGAGTCAAAAAGCTGCATTTTTCCTCTTTTCTCATATTTTTACCTACACATTGAGTATTTAAGCAATTAAGAGTATTTTTTCCATATTTTCTCAAAGATCAAGCAAAAATATTCACTAGAAAATGCACTCAAAAGATGTGATAAAATGCTAAAATTTTAGTGCAATCAAACCTCCAAACTTAAACTTTTGCTTGTCTTTAAACAAAATAAAATTGAGTAAGAATCATTACTAACTTCAATTGCTTTATTTGACATGAATGTCTCATGGATTAACTAATGCATATAATTAAAGCAAAATCATGAACTTAAGCTAATCTACAAGAATCAACCTAGGCTAAGTTCCTTCTTAATTATGGTTCCAAATGCAAGCAATACATTTCTCAAATCCTTGCATGAAATCTAATGATATTATGTTGAACATAAAAATTCTAAAACAAAGATCAAAGAAGTGTGATCAAGTTTCATATGTTTGCCTATCACATCTTTTTCCACTAATATAGATAAATACATGACTAAAGATAAATTAAGACTTTATAAGCTTGTAATATAAGGCTAGGGTCAAATTATGAGAAAAGGCATTTTAGGCTTAAGTACCCTGACAATGCATTACTTTTATCATTCAATATAAAGCTTTTAAGGAAAAGAAGTTAAAGCTTTTCTAAAAAATCACCTTATGCTTTGTTTTTCTCACATTTTTTCTTTCTTTCTTTTCTTTCTTTACTATTTCAAAACTTTATTTTCTTTTCTTTTTTACAACTTTTTTTCTTTCTTTTACAAGCTCTTTGTAACATGTTTCTTTTCTTTCTTTTCTTTTGTTTTTTTTGTTTTTCATTCTATTTTCAAGTTCCACCCTACCTTTATAATAATGCATAACTAAAAGATAATGCATGAATGTCCTAATGCACATAGGGTAAAGGTCCAAAAGATATGAAAGACCAAATCAAGGCTTGGGTTCATAATATGATTTCATGTCAAAGAAAAGTATACTATTAGGATAAAAAAGGGTGACTATGGAAAAATTATATCAAGGTTAGCTTGAAAAGGCTCAATTAATCCAAAAATGGCCAATATCATTACCTTAATCATGTGTCCTCTAGAATTTCACTTCAAGAGATGATAAAAACAAATTCTAAAACATGAAACAAAACTTCAAAGACCAATGAAAAAAAAATATCATGCTCACATAATCATGCACTAGATAAAAAATGTAATTCAATGATCAACGTATTAACTCACAAATGAAAACTCATACTTAAAAAGTGACTAAACCTAAGCATCATCTCATATTTCATACAATATTCAATCTTTTTCTAAATCTTTATTCATTTTCAATCACTACCTATCATTGACTTCACGAAGAACTAATTAACGAAATCACATTAATAATTTTAAGCTACAATAAGTCAATCTCAATTTTAAAATTTGAAAAATTTTGCAAAAATTTTAAATATTTTTCCCACACCGCAAACTTAAAGAACAAATTGTCTTTAATTTGTAAGCAAAAAGAAATTAAGCACAAAAGAATAACAAGGAAACTCTCCTATCATTATTGAAAGCATGGTGACTGAATATAGAATGTAAGTGTAGTAGAAACATGTGCTCTTAGCTTTAACTTTCAAGCTCTTATTCTATTGACAAAACAAAAGGAAACACCTACAACAAGAAAAAAATTAATATGTATAAGGAACTATAAAACAAAATAAACAAATGAGAACATAAAAATATACAAATACGAACAAAAAAAAAACAATATGAAAAATAAAACTTAGGTTGCCTCCAAAGAAAATTATTTTTTAAAGTCAAAAGCTTAGACTATGCAAAGTAAGTTCAATAATAAGCAAATGAATCTCATCAACTACACCCCCGACCTTTCCTCCAAAATAATGCTTCAATCTATACCCATTTACCTTAAAAGATACCTTCCTAGTCTCATCCATGATCTCAATAATGTCATAGGAAAAAACCTTAGTCACCACAAATGGACTCGACCATCTTGACTTAAGATTTTCTAAAAAAAGCTTTA
Organism: Durio zibethinus; assembly: GCF_002303985.1. The sequence goes on along the minus strand of NW_019167915.1, from coordinate 11,386,044 downwards.
ATTGAGAATTAAAAAGCAAATCATGTTGACCAAGCTCAAATGTCTTATCCAAAATTCATTTATCATGTCACATTTTCATTTTTTCTTTGAACAACTGAGCATTGTTATAGGCATGCAAGAGGAACTTGTTTTGCTCATGGAGTTGTAAAAATGTTTTTCATTTGCATCATCTAAATTCAAATTCAAATTCTTTATAGCCTAAAATGCTCTATGCTCAAGCTCAAGCAACAAATGACAAGCTTTGCCATAAACTAATTGATAGGGTGACATGCTAATCGAAGTCTTGTAGGCGATCCTATAAGCCTATAATGCATCATTCAATCTCTTAGACCAATCCTTACAACTTAAATTAATAGTTTTTTCAAGAATGGACTTGATTTTCCTATTTGACATTTTTACTTGACTACCACATTAGGGATGATAAGTGGCTGCAACCTTATGAGTGACTTCATAATTAGCTTCCAAAGCATTAAAAACCTTATTACAAAAATATAAGCCCTCATCACTAATAATCACTCTAGGGATTCTAAATTTAGCAAATTTATTTTTCCTCAAAAAATTAAAAACTACCCTAGTATTATTAGTAACTAAACCTGCCACCTCAACCTATTTAGACACATAATCTATTACAATTAAAATGTAATGGTTACCATAGGATGAGATAAAAGGCCCATGAAATCTGAACTTTAAACATAAAAAATTTCAACCTCAAGAATAAGGTTTAAGGGCATTTCATTTCTCCTAGATAGATTCCCAACCCTTTGACATTAATCTCACTTTTGAACAAACAAATATGCATTTCAAAATAGAGTAGGCCAATAAAATCTTAATTTAAGCACTTTTGTAGCTATTTTTTGTCCACTAAAATGTCTACCATAATCAGAAGAATGACAATTTCTTAATATATCTTCCATTTCTTTCATAGGGACAAATCACCTCAAAATTTGATCTTTACATTGCTTAAACAAATAAGGCTCATCCTAAACATAATATTGAACATCATGCAAGATTTTTTTTTTGATGGAATGATAGTTCAGGGGGTAAAACTCCTCTAACTAGGTAATGGACAAAGTCGGCATACCAAGGCAATGCATCATGCTTAAATGCCATCAATTGCTCATCTAAAAATCTCTCATTATTGCTTAACTCACTATCAATATTGCTATTATTTAACCTAGAAAGATGGTCGGCCACATGGTTCTTCGATCTTCGTTTATCCCTAATTTTGAAATCAAATTCTTAAAGTAAGAAAATCCACCTAATCAACTTAGGCTTTTCCTCTTTCTTAGACATAAGAAACCTAATAGCAGTATGATAATTATAACTTTAAAACCTATAAGATAAGTGCAAAATTTATCAAAAGCAAAGGCAACCATTAACTACTATTTTTCAATAATTGCATAATTTAATTAAGCTTTATTTAAAGTTTTACTTGCACAATAAATTACATGAAATTGCTTTCCAATCCTTTGTCTTAAAATAGTTCTTACTACATAGTCATAGCATCATATATGAACTCAAATGGTAAAGCCCATTTAGGCACTATAATGACTGGAGCAATAATTGGCTTTTCTTTAATCACCTTGAAGCATGCAAGCACTCATCATCAAAACAAAACTTCATTTCCTTTTCCAACAACTTGTATATGGGTTTAGATATCATGGAAAATCCTTAATAAACCTCTATAAAACCTCGTATGTCTAAGAAAACTCCTAACATCCTTAATTGAAGTCAAAGGTAGAAATCTCTCTATAATCTCAATCTTAGCTTTATCCACTTCTATTCCGACAAAGAAAACCTTATGACCTAGTACTATCCCTTTTCTTAGCATGAAATGGCACTTTTTTCAATTAAGTACTAAGTTTGTCTTTCGCACTTTTTTAAAACTAGAGCTAGATGAGCAAGACACATATCAAAGCTATCACCTAGGATAGAGAAATCATCCATGAAAACCTCCAGAAAATCCTCTACCATATTAGAAAATATAGCCATCATACATCTCTAGAATGTTGTTAGGGCATTACATAGTCCAAATGGCATTTTTCCAAAAGTAAAGTTTTCGAAAGGACATGTAAAGGTCATTTTCTTGTGATCCTTAGGTGTTATAGTTATCAGTGATATCCAGAGTATGCATCAAGAAAGCAATAAAACTCATGTCTTGATAACTTATCCAACAATCATTGAAAGGTAAAAAAAAAAAAATATTTTCAAGTAGCCTTATTTAAATTTTAGTAGTCCATACAAACTCTCCCTCTGATCACAGTCCTAATGGGTATCAACTTATTGTTTTCATTTGACACTAGAGTCATCCCATCCTTTTTCAATGCACATTTGATTAGACTGACCCATGAACTAGTTGAGATCGAGTATATGATATTAGCATCAAGCCATTTGATGATTTTTTTTCTTAACAACTTATTTCATGGCTGGGTTAGACGATGCTAAAGCGTTATGATTGGTTTATATCCATCTTCCATTAGAATTTTGTGTGTACAAAAAGATGGATTGATTCTTCTAATATTAGCTATGGACCATACTAAAGCTAACTTATGATCTCTAAGAACAAATAACAAATGAGCCTCTTGATCATCAGTTAAGAAAGCTGAGATGATCACTAGCAAGGTATCATCTTTTCTTAGGTAGGCATACCTAAGATGAAAATGCAATTTAAGCTCTAAAACTGGTGGCTCTATAATAGAGGGCTTCAAAACTTTAGGGATATAGCTGAAAACATTAAAAACCTCACTATTGATAGGTGTAAATTGAAATGTAGAGACCATAACTATATACCATCATTATCTAAGTCAATGTCTACTACATCATCGATCTTAGGGGTTTCTTTGAGGTAAAAAATTGAGTGGTCTGTCTGAAAAACATCATCTACTAAACTACTAATCACCTCTATCCTAGAACACTCATCAAAATCATCATGATACTTCAAAGCCTTAAAAATATTAAATTTAACCTCTTGATCCTGAACTTTTATAGTTAACTTTTTTTTTGCACATCTATGATAACTCTAGTAGTAGCTAAGAAAAGTCTTCCTACAACGATCGAGGTATCATGATCTACCTCTATATCTAAAACCATAAAATCAATAGAAAAAATGAATTTCTCTACCTTGACCAATACATCCTCTATTATCCCTCTAGGATATTTCAGTGAATGATTAGCTAACTACAAAGTCATAGAGGTAGGTTTCATTTCTTTTATGCCAACTTCTTGAAAATTGATTAGGGCATCAAATTAATACTGGCACCTAAATCACGTAAAGCCCTATCAAAGGACATACTACCAATGGTACAATAAATGGTAAAACTGCCAGGGTCCTTAAATTTTGTTAGTAGTCATCTCTAAATCAATGAGTTACACTCATTGATGAGTGCCACTATCTCATAATCTTCTAATATCTTTTTTTTTTTTTTGGAGATAATGTCTTATATAAACTTGGCACAGGTAGCCATCTATCCTAGTGCATTCATAAAAAGGATGTTAATGTAAAGTTTCTTAACCACCTCTAAAAACTTAAAGAATTGTTTCTTCTCTTTCTATTTCTAGAATCTTTAAAGAAAAAGGGATACAAGGCCTAAGTGGATCAATTTTGGGAGAAACAAGCTTAAAAGAACTAGGTATTGAAATTTGGGTAGGTATTTGGGTAAGTACAACCATCTCATCAATTTTTTTACCTTTTTTTTCTTTTGAATTATGACTTCATCTTTCTCATCCTTAGACTCATCTATTACATCCATACGTACAACCTAGATAGGGTCACTAGCTAACTTTTTACCACTCATAAGAGAAATCACTTTGCATTATTTTTTTTCTTCTCTCTTAGGGTTAACCTTAATGTTACTTGGTAGAATGCTTTGGGGTTAAGTACTAAAAAGATTAGCTAGCTATTTTATCTATGTCTTAAGGCTTTTGATGGATGCAATTTGGTTATGAAACATGGTATTCTAGGTCTGCATAAAAGAAGTTAGGCTTTGATCAAGGAATTCAAAAGATCTTTAATTGAAAATTTCTTTTCAAAAGGTGGCAAAGGTTGGTATTAAAAGGTGTATAGATATGGGTTCTATGCTAATATGAAATAGGGTCAAAACCAAAAGGGTTTTGTGGTTTGACAAAATGAAACTGCTAAGTAGCATGAATAGACTAAATAGGAGCATCATATTGACCTTGCTATTATTCCATGAGAAAACTAGGTTATACCTCTATGTAGGGTTGTATGTGGAAACACAAGGGTTATTCAGCTACCTAGTGTTTTAACTTAAGTAATGGACACTCTTAATCTAACTAGAACATGAATCGTTTGTATGACCTGCCCCATAAACTTCGTAATATATAATTGAACTATGGGTAGATCTCGACTGACTAGGACTAACTTAGAAGATGTAACCTTAAGATTTAGAGTCTTAACAAATTTGGTTAGAAAATCTACCTTAGCACTTAAAGATGTAAACTCACTAAGTTCATACACTTTTAAAGCTTTCTTAGGATGTTATCTCTCATTAAACCATTGATAGTTATTAGTGGCCATGTCTTCAATCAAATCATATGCAATATTAGAAGTCTTACTCATGAAGACAACATTTGTAGCAACATCTAAAATAGTCATAGTGGTAGGTATTAACCTATTGTAAACAATCTAAACCTTTAGCCATCTCAATAGTCTATGACATGGACACCTCCTCAAGAGCTTCTTATATCTTTTCTATGTCTTATATAGGGTTTCTGATTCATGCTAGGCAAAAGTGGTAATTTCATTTCTCAACTTAACCGTCTTGGTTGGAGGAAAAAAATCTAGCTATAAACTTTTGTACTAAACCATCCTAAGTAGCAATGGAATCTAGTGGTATAAAGGTTAATCAACTTTTGGCTTTATCTTTAAGGGAAAAATAAAATAACCTAAGTTTAATGACATCCTTAGTAACACCATTATGTTTAAATGTATCACATATCTCTAAAAAATCCTATAGGTGAGCATTAGGGTCCTCACTTGTATGACCATTAAATTGTACTGAATTTTGAATAATCTAGATTATTGTAGATTTAATCTCAAAGTTATTGGCTTGAATGGCTGGGCTCTTAATGCTAGATTAAAAACCATTAAGATCGAGTATAGCATAATCTCTAAGGGATCTAGTATTAGCTTGTTCAACCATTATGGTAGGATCGGGTTGTCTCTCGTTTTTAATTCTCCTAAGTGTACTTTTTATCCTTAAATCTAGAGGGATCAACTCATAACTCCTAGTTGACTGCATATATTGGCCACAAGGACAACTAGATCAAATGAAAGCATCTAAAGGAAGAATCTGAAAATGTACAACTAATGGAATGAAACAATAAGGAAAGTTAGCTTGTGTGCACCTTAAGGAAACAAAATCAAGGCAAGTTAGTAACTAGCCTAGCATATGTACACTAAGGGTGAATTAATCTATAAACAAATATGTTGAAGCACAATATTAGCCTAATACTCTTAACTTCTAATCTTAAGCAATGACACCAAAAATTTGATTGGTGATTTCTGCAAGCACACAAATTGTTCAAGTAATAATAGTAACCTAAGTCAAGATATTGTCCCGTAGGGATTAGTTAAAAATACTAGACTAAGTACCTATTATCTTCACATTTCACCTAATTAAACTTATAAATCACTATAAATTTTACTGCTATCAACTAGCTATATTAGAAGTTAACACCCCACATAGTATACATATTTTAACCCCTTTTAAAAGGGACAAAGTCCAGATATAAAGCTCATATTATGTATATGCATGTGATAGTGTGTGTGAAAAAATGTAGTAAGCATGATGTTTCCACATTTTACATGGCCCCAATTAAATGAAATTAAAAAAAAAAAGACATAAGTAACCAAAATAAAATTGTCAAGACAAAAATACATAAAGAAAATTAAATGACCTAAGATAACATAGAATTAATAAATGGCTTGACTCTCTTCTCTATCCCTAGTGGAGTCACCAAGTTATCATAATGTATAAGTCCAAAAACTAACTCATTAGACATAATCAAAAAGTTGTATTAATATTTTTTTTTATCTAAGTGTGATTAGTCACCTAATAAACCTATCCCTTCTAAGGATATTTTAAGCTTGACTAAGATTCCTAAACAGAGTAAATTTTGGTCTACTAACAGAACTAGATTCGAGAGTTTGATTATTTACAGGGAATGTTATAGCACCCTTATAATACCTATCTTAAAGATAGTACTTATTAATCTTATATTATCCTAACATCAGTCTTAATTTAATTGTCTTATTCGTTTACCCTTGTTTGTTAATTACTTTAAATTTATTTTACAATAATTTATTTTATTGAAAAATTTCAAAAAAATCCTCCCAATAACATTGGTAAAATTAATTCAAAAAATTTCTCACCTAAAAATTCTAAAAGTGATCGTCATTCATGTTCCCTTCTTAATTTCATCATTGGACTCAATCTACAATTACAATTTAGTTAAATTTATTTTGAGAAAAATAAATAAAATCCTACATATTCGAAAATCTCTAAAAAAAAAAAAAAAAACCCTACCAATAAGCTTGGTAAAATTTATTCAAAAAATTCCGTACTTAAAAATTTTGGAGATGATCATCATTCATTTTCCCCTTTTAATTCCATCATCAACAGAATTTTATTCACAATTGAAACTTGATTATATTTTTATTATACAAAAGTGGCTTAACAAACTTATTTTATTCAATTTATTTTAAAGAGGAAGCAATTGGTTGTTTCAAAATTTGCAGGTTTTGGATTTGGGTGATAACTTGATTGTTGGGGAGTTGCCAAGTTTCGGGTCGTTGCCGGGCTTACAGGTTTTGACGTTGGGGAAAAATTAACTCTTCGGGCCGGTCCAGTAGATGATTTTGTTACAGTGGAGGAGCTGGATCTCAGTCACAATGGATTTACGGGTATTGATTTTTTGTTGACTTTTCTTTTCTATTCTTTTGTAATGAAATTGGAATATGTAGTCAATAGGCTACTGATTTTTTGGCTAAAATATGTATCTATTTTTGGATTTGAATAAATGCAGCACAAACAGAACAAAGAAGAGGTAATTGTTTTAGTTCTTGATAATTAATGTCTGGGTTGAGACGTAAGTCAGTGGCATTCTTCTTATATTTGTTGCTAGACATTTGTTTATGATATATTAGTTACTAATTTTATACAATTGTACATATTAGTAACTTACTGGTTTATGATATCTTATGATAAGGATTATCAGTGCATGTTTGCTATGCTTTATCATGCTTGATCTTTAATTTTGGATATTATCTTAGGATCTTGTGCTAATGTCTTATATTGTTCACTATAATCAAAATTTCTTTGCTTAAGATTGAGTAAGAGGAAGTTTCTCTTACAGAAAGAGGAAAGTAATCCTAACGCCGATAGATCTATATTATTATATGAGGATATTTATAATGGATGATGAGTGATTAGAAATTTGCATGATTGAATGAATTTGTATTGGAATATATTTTGTTTTCTGTTGGAACGGTCTATGTAACAGATGTTTGGTATTAGTAATTGTTTTGTTTCTTGATTGTTAATGTGCTAATGTTTTTATTAGAAAGCATGATTGTATTCTTCGTGTAAGATTTTTGTTTTCCATTTGTTTTTTGTGACAGATTTTTTTAGAAGTAAAATGGTCATGCTAAAAGGAAAAGTATGAGACACTAGTTGGTAATGTTGTTCCTCAAAAGTTAAAAACAGTGTAGCATTACATCCACATTTTAAAAATAGAAAGGTAGTTCTCTTTGATATCTTTTTCTGTCTGTCGCATAATCAATTGATTCTTTGGGATGTGAATGATGTGTGTCGTAATAGTTTTGATGACGGCTAAATGAATTTACATAATAAAATAATAGTCATCATCAATATTTTTTGGTTAAGTATGATTGATCACCTATTAAAATTTATCTTTTTAATAAAATTTTAAAATTAATTAAAATTTATAAAAAAAATAATTTTTGAGTCTGCGAAAACAGTTTGGGTTTGGGAGTTGGTTACCCGTAGGAATTATTAGCACTTCCATAACACCCATTTAAAATGGTATCATTTAATTATGTGTTATCTTTTAATATTGACTACAATAATCTTAGTTTTTGGTATTTTAAAAATTAATTTTCTTTAAAAACATATTTTTATTTTTTAGTAAGCTTGAAAAATGATTAAAAACCATATATTGAAAAATTCTTAAAAATATTCTAATACTTTGGCAATATTAAGAAAAATCTTTTCACCTAAGGAATTTAAGAATTGTTACTTGAAATTCTCAAAAAATCATATCTTCGGTGGTTCATATTTATTTTCAGTATTTATGTTAAATAAAACAAAAAATATGATATCTATAATTTTAAAAACAAATAGCATTTTCTTAAAAACTCATTTATATGCCATTTATAAAAGAACGGGAAATTTTTATTGAAAATTAATTTAAATACTCTAATACATTGATAATATTTAAGATAGATTATCTTACCTAAAGATTATTAAAAAATCATTATTTGGATTTCTTTAAGATCTCTTCTTCGAAGATTTTTCGTTTATTTTTTATAAAAATTTTGAAAAGTCATGTAATAATATAATTATCTACAAATACACTTATTTCCTAAAAACATACTTTTATTTTTTAAGAAAAATTATTCAAATAAAAGAAAATAATTAAGAAATGAAAAATTTTTATATTGAAAAGAACTTTTAAATATTTCAATATTTTGGTAATTTTTAGAAGATTTTTCTCACCTAAAAAATTTTCGAGAATCATTACTCAGATTTTTCGAAGTTCCATCATCGAAAATTCTCATTACTTAATTTTATTATTATTTTAAAAAATGCTTTTATAAATATGTACAATTTTTTTTTTATCTTTTTACAAGAATTGTTCAAATTAATTAAAAAATTCGTATTGAAAAGAGTTTTTAAATATTTCAATACTTTAGTAACTTTTAAAAAAAATTTCTCACCTAACAAATTTTCGAAAATCACTACTCGGATTTTTTGAAGTCTTATCATTGAAAATTCTTATTACTTTAAAATTATGTAATAATATTATTATCTATAAATAAATTTAGTTTCAAAAATGTATATTTTCATATAAAAACTACTCAAATTAAGTATAATGATAAAATGAAAATCTTTTGTATTGAAAAGAAATTTCTAAATATTTCGATACTTTAACAATTTTTAGAAAACTTTTCTTAGCTAGAGAATTCTCGAGAATCATTACTCGGACTTCTTGAAGTCTCATTCTTGAAAATTTCATTTTTTTTCTTTCTTAATTAATTAAAATTTTTTAATCTTTAATTATACTAGTTTCATTACTAAAATTAACATCTATAAAAATTTAAGAAAAATAGACAAATGAAACTTTTTTGTATTGAATATTTTCTTACATACTCTATTACTTTGGCAGTATCTTTATAAAAATATCCTCACCAAGACATTTTAAAGAATTGTTACTTGGATTTCTTTAAAATATCATCCTAAAATTTCATTCAATTGATTATTAATAATTTTGCATTAATCGAACATACATGAAAAACAAATTACTCTAAAAGTAAATTGAAATATCAAATTTTAAATTCCATAAAACATTAAGACAAACATATAGATCCACTCACAAGAAGTCTAAAAAAGGAAATTTGAATTACAAAATAAGTGTGCATAGCTTTGAATGATAAGTCATGCACGAAAAGAGACATTATGGAGAACAAGCAACTTTTGGTCATGTGTTGAAACTTTTGCTCATTATTTAAGTAAATGGAAACTTATGGCTCTTCACCATCCAATCTTGAAGTAAAGTCACCTTCCCACGATATATTCTATTTGTTTAAAGATCATGAAATATGAAAAAAGGGAACTTTGGCAAGTCTTACAACTACAAATCCTAGTATCTATATTTTAGAGATTTTTCTTTTTCTTTTTTTTTTTAGTTTTTGGTGGAGTTTTCTTAGGCCATAATCGTCACTGCCTTTCCTCTAACTAGCTTTCTTCTAAGAAACTATTCAAAACACCAACCAACCATAATATTTATAGCATCAATACATGAAAACAAGCTTGGAGCTAGATTAGTAACTATATTCACATATAAAGTATCAACCAGAAAAATGGTCACAACAATAAAAATAGACACCAATCCAACTAAACTAATAAACTTGCATCAAATAGACCAGTATACAGTGAGGTGAAGGCAGAAAACAAAAAAAAAAAAGAGCTTTGTTCATGGAAATGACAAGATCCACATAAAAAGACAAAGAAGGCTACATTTGCTCTTTCTTTTGCCTATAAAGAAATGCTTCATTCCCTATTTTCTTTTTTTCTTTTGGTTGGCAACTACCTCTTTTTTCTTTTTTCGGCAACTTCTTACTCCTTTTCGGTAGAATCCTCTCCTTTTTTTTTTTCTTTCTCCCTTCTCTTTCACACCTTTTCTATTCGGCTAGCTTGCTATTTTTTCTAATAGTTTTTTTTTTTTTTTTTTTTACATCTTTTCCTCATTTCTTCCAACCTTTCAGCCTTTCTTTTTTGACAAAACTCCCTTATCAGCAAACTCCTCCCTTCCTTTTTAATAGTAAACACTCCAAAAAAATCCCATTCTTGGTGAATATAGACCTTTGGATGAAATCTCATCCAAGGGTTAAAACTTCTTTTTTTTTTTTCTTTTCAAGGAGCCACCTTTGGCCATTAGATCAAGATCAATAAAAGATCCAATTGTTCAAATTACTCACTACAAAGGTTAGATTTTTATAATTTCTAAACCCATGAAAAGATTATTTTACCCGTAGTATAAAAGTTTTTTTATATTTAAACCATTTTCTTAGAAATTAATGTTTCCATACTCATTTTTGAGATTTTAAAACATTAAAAATCATGAAATATTATAAAATTGAGATCTAAAAAGTTTCATGAAAGTCCGAGCTCGAAAAGATCAAATTACGAAAATACCTTATAAGGGTATTTTGGTAAGTTCTCACTTTTCAAGGTACTACTATGATTTCAAATGCACAAAAAATCATTAAATATTATGAAATTGAGATCTGAAATGTTTCAAAAAAATTCAAGCTCGGAAAGGCCAAATTACGAAAATACCGTTTTAAGGGTATTTTGGTAATTTCACACTTTTTGAGGTACGGCTACGATTTCAAAAGCATAAAAAATCATGAGATATTATGAAATTAAGATCTAAAGAGTTTCATGAAAATCTGAACTTAAAAAGATCAAATTACGAAGATACCCTATAGAGATTTTTTAGTAATTTTATACTTTCCTAGTGCAAAAAGATTTTTAATGTTTTAAAAATCTTCAAACTTTATTTTAAACCACATGATTCTAATTAGGTTATGAACTTTAACGATTGACCATAGTGTTATTTATTTTGACGAAGTTTTGTATAATTTTGACTAGAGTTGACTTTGAGGTTTACTCATTTTATTTATTCTTTATTTCTCATACATTCACGTGAAAAGGTATCAACCATACTTGTCTCATTTTTCCTTTTTTATTAGGCCTAAATATTGACGCATTTTATAGGCTCTTTAAGGGGCCTTTTTATGGGCTTTAAATGGGCTTTATTCAACCATGCTAAAATGTTTCGAGCAAAATTCGGTGTCTATAGTTGTCCCTCTTTGCATATTTTTTAGAATAAAAAATAATACAAATACATAGATAACAATTTTGTCCAAATGATGCTTTTGAGATTTTTTTTTGTGAATTAATAAACTTGACCATTTGTAAACAAATTTAAATAAAAACTCAATAACTTTTGGATATAAAACAAGAGATCATGCCCACAAGTTTTACAAATTTCAAAATTAAAATAGATTCAGCTCGAAAGACTTACGAATCTTACTCGAAGGACTTAGAGATTTTACTCAGAGGTTTTAAAATCTCAAAAATCTTTGAATGCTCCTCATAATTGAGGCGTTAAAACTTAAAAAATTTAAAATCTTTTACTTAGAGGTCTTGAAAATTATGCCCAAAGATCTTAAAAATTATACCTGAAGGTCTTATAAATCTAAAAAATCTTTGAATGCTCTTTATAATAAAGGTGTTGAAACTTTAAAAATTTAAAATATTTTGCTTGAAGGGCTTAGAAATTATGCTCGGAGGTCTTAAAACTCTCAATAAAATACTTTGCTCAAAGGTTTTAGAAATTATACCTGGAGGTCTTAAAACTCTCAATAATATTTAAATGCTCCTCATAATAGAGGCGTTGAAACTTTAAAAGCTTAAAATCTTTTACTTGGAGGTCTTGAAAATTATGCCTGGTAGTCTTAGAGATTATGTCTGAAGGTCTTACAAATCTAAAAAATATTTGAACGCTCATCATAATAGAGGCATTGAAACTTTAAAAGTTTTAAATTTTTTGCAAGAGGTCTTGAAAATTATATCTGGAGGTCTTAGAGATTATGTTTGGAAATCTTACAATTCTAAAAAATCTTTGAATGCTTCTTGTAATAGAGGCATTGAAACTTTATAATTTTTTATTTGAAAATGGCTTCCCAATAAACAGAGGTTTTGAAATCTTGTTTGAAAAAGGCTCATCCTAAACAGAGGCTTCTAAATCTTGTTTGAAAATGGTTTCCTTTAAACGGAAGCTTTGAAACTTTAAAAAAATCTTGTTTTTCTTTTCTTTCTTTCTCTTTTTTTTTTTTTTTAATTTTGAAACTGGTTTAGAAATGACTCATGATGTTATGGCTCAAGGGTTTCACAAGTTGTGATTGTTTTAAAATAAATTTTCATACTTCAGTCGTTTATTTGAATGATTCTTCCTTTAAAAAACAAGTACAAATTTTTTTGAAAAATATATTAACCATAATTCATGAATGCAATGAATGTAATGCATGTAATGCAAGTATTACTGAAACTAATATGACGCATCCAAATTGTGGTAACAAGGTTCCTTAAGTCAATCTTTTCTAATTTTTATTTTTTCCAAAACAACCAATCTCGATCCCAGTTTGCATATTCTAAGAGCTATTTTCTTGTGAACTATAGCAATCATTTGCTTATATCTTTATCCAACACTACTTCCAACAAGTTTTACTATGATTTGATGAATTTTAAAATAAGTGCTTTTCCAAATCTCCTTTGTTTTGTTTTGTTTTTCTTTTTTTTTGTTGTTTTTTGTTTTGTTTTGTTTTATTGTTTTACTTCATTATCCTTAATTTTCACAAAATAATGTAAAACCTTTTACGAATATTATCAATCATTTATCATATTTTGACTTTCATGAATGGTGTAATCAATTAGCATTTTCTCTATTTAAGAAAATGAAGATTATCATAAAGCAAGGTAAATTAGAGAAAGATAAATATTTATTATAGGAAGGTACAAGGACGTGTCCAATGATAAGCTTGAATACTAGTTTAAACAAAAGAATTGTATTCAAACAATGAATATTCAAACAATCATGAATAATATTCTAAAATTTTTCCTTTTAAAAACCCATTCTATTAACACACGTGATTTTTTTGAGTTTGTTGTATTGGACATTGCCTCATTGTACTTTGATATTTCTTTTGCATTTAAGCTGTCTTTTCAGGTTTTAAACTTAGATCCTTCATTTTGACTTTAACTATCCTTTTTGGGTTTTCAATTATGAGTCCTCTATTTTTTTTTGTTTTGTTTTTTTATTAGTTTTAGTTTTTTTTTCTTCTCAAGTAAAGTATTTTTTACAACTTTTGAATTTATCGGGTTTAGCAAGTCATCCTTATCTATCTCTATCAAGATTAGTGCTATACTTAAAAAAGCCTTTTTGAGTACATATGGACCTTTTCAATTTAGCATCCATTTTTCTCGATTGTCATGCTGATTCGAAAATTTTTTTTTAAAAACCAATTCTCTCTCATGAAAATGCTTGAATCGAACTCTTTTGTCATATTCTTGTATCATCCTTTTTTGGTACAACTGACCATGCAAAGAGCTGTGAGTTTTTTCTTTTCAATGAGGTTCAGTTGTTTGTAGCGATTTCAAACTCATTTCACTTCTTTTAAATCTACTTCCATCAAGATCTTTAAAGAAGAAATCTCTACCTCGATTGGCAGCACAACTTTCATCTTATATATAAGCAAAAAGAATGGCCCTAATAGATGGTTGCATGCTTTAGGGTTTAAATCCTGTTTCTTGCATAATCTTTTACATGTTCTTGAATTGATTTATGATTATTTGTTTTGATTAGTTTTTGTTTTAGGATTTTGCAAATTTAGGGTTTTATTCAATTGATAGCTAGGGTTTAATAAAGTTGGCTTTGGGTTTTTATATCAAGGTTTAAAAAATTGCATGAGATTAGGGTTTTAAGTTTTAGGGTTTCATATATTGGTTCAGTTTTTGGTTTGATTTATATTAATTCTATAGCATATTATATAGTTAATTTAAATTGTTTACATGCTTTATAATTTATTTAGGGTTTCGGTTTAAATATTTTGGTTTAATCTTGGTTTTAATATGAATTGTTTAGGTATATTTGCATGTTTTAGGCGTCTTGCATATTTAGATTTAATTGATTTATGTTAATTGCATGTTGATTTACTATTACTTGTTTTCGATTCGGATAGTTAAGGGTATTTTAGTTTCGGTCTTACTTAGTTTGTTTAATTACATCTTGTTTTTTTCAATTTACATTTAATTTATAGTTATTTGTATGTTTCAAGTTTAATTTGCATAAGTTATATTTTGTTTTTGCATATTTTATTGAATCTTCCATGTATAAGATAGGGTGAGACAATTTCAGTACTTGTTACACTCATATACGCAATCTTTATGGGAATGATCTTTATATTACTACTTTTTACGATTTTGTGCACTTTCAAATCATCAATAAAGATTTTGGTGCCCTTACTAGGGATTAAGTGAAGATCATGACATCAATACTAATCTTTTTACCAATAGCTTAGACTTTTATTGTCTTGCTTTTATCTATTTTGGTTAATCTTGTTTTATATACCAAGGACTGTGAGTGCTAGTTTAGTACTTTTAGATAAGGAAATTGAAAGAACTTTTAAAAAATAAAAGGGTAAAAAGCAAGTAACTCCTGAGTTAGTCATGGCTAAGCAATAAGATAATCAAAGAACACGTAAGGACTATGCTATCTTTCAACTAGATGGTTTTCAACCTAGTATTAATAGGCCGACCATTTAGGCTAATAATTTTGAATTGAAACCATCCATTATCAGCATGATTTAGAATTATGTTCAGTTTAGTAGGATAGTTAGTGATGGCCCTAATTTGCATTTTTCTAATTTTCTTGATACTTGTGATATATTTAAGCAAAATGGCACTAATGATGTCATTAGACTAAGATGTTTCCTTTTTTTCACAGGGATAAAGTAAAAGTTGGCTTGTATCTTTACCTCATTGTTCTATTACAACATGGGATGGGCTTGTGCAAAAGTTTTTAATTTGTTTCTTCCCTCCATAAAAAAAATAGCTAAGATGTGTAATGATATCACATTTTTTAAGCAAATGGATGCTGGATCTCTTTTTTATGCTTATGAGAGATATAAGGAGTTTTTAAATAAGTACCTTCACCATGGTTTACTTATATGGCTACAAGTTCAAATATTTTATAATGGTTTGGTGGGGCAAGCTAAGACTATTATTGATGCTACTATTGGTAAGGCTTTAATAAGCAAGTCCATTGATGAAGCTTATGATCTTATTGAAGAGATGGCCATGAATAGTTTTAAGTAAGCCAATGATTGCTTAGTTCCTAAGAAACCTATTAGGGTTTATGAGCTTGATGCCTTTGCTGTTTTAACTTCTTAAGTTTCAACTTTAGCCAAAAAAAATTGAAAACTTAGGATCCAACCTTACTTGTGAATGCCATCCAAAACTCTTTTATTTCTTATGATAATTATAGAGGGAAACATTCCTTAACTAGGTGCCCAATTACAGTAAAGCTTGTTCACTATGTTGCTCAACCCAAGCAATCATTTAACTTATACTCTAATATCTATAATCCTAGGTGGAAGCAACATCCAAAGTTTTCATAGGGTAATAACCAATGGTAAGTTTTTAATTCCTATACTAGACCTGTAAACCCAAATGGTTTCTATCCATCACCACCTCAACAATACCATCCACCTCCACAACTTCAAGAAAAGAAGCCATCTATGAAAGAGATGTTCATCTAGATGTTACAAAATTGAGTAGTTTCCATTAAGTGGCTTAAGGTACAAATGGGATAGATAACCAATGCCCTTAACAACTATCTTTTAGAAACATACATACTACTTTTGAGATAAATCTTAAAAGGGATAAGAAGGAGCATTGTAAGTCTATAATCCTTAAGAGTGGAAAAACCATGGGTGATGAATCTATAAAGCCTACCCCTAAAGTAACATTCAATAAGCCTTTAGTGGAAGTAATAGAGGAGAAAAATGAAAAAGAAAATAAGGAAACCAAAACACCATTAGCTAATTAAGACTAAGCCGAAGCTTCTTCTAAGCCAAAGCCTAAGGTTTTTTTACCACTAATCCCTTTCCTTCAAAGGTTTCATAGTAAAAAAGAGGATAAGCAATTTGAAAATTTTAAAAAAATTTTCAAAAATCTCTAAATCACAATTCCATTTGCTAATGCCATTGAGCAAATGCCAACCTATGCAAAGTTCATGAAAGACATTCTCTCAAAGAAAATAAGGTTGGAGGATTGTGATAGCATAACACTCATTTAGAAATGCAACACCATCTTATAAAGAAGCTTACCACTTAAGCTTAAAGATTTAGAGAGTTTTACTATTCCTTGCACTATTAGTAACCTTTATTTTGATAAAGCTCTTTGTGATTTGGGTGTCAATATTAATTTAATGCCTTTGTCTATTTTTAGGAGACTTTGACTTAGAGAAATCACAAAGCCTACTTTTATTACCATTTAACTTGCTATTAGGTCACTCAAGCAACCAAATAGGGTTATTAAATATGTCTTTGTGAAAGTAGGTAGACTTATCTTCCTAGCTAATTTTGTGATATCAGATTGTTTTGAAGATAAAGAGGTTTTAATCATTTTATGGATACCATTTTTAGCTACTAGCAAGGCACTTATTGACATGCAAAAAAGAGAACTATCCATGATAATGGAAGATCAAAAGATTACCTTCAACATGTCTAAGGCTATTAAGTACCCTACTAAGGTTGATGATTGCTTAAAGGTTAACGAGTTAGATGAAATAATGAAAGATGTGGTTAAAGTTAATAGTTTAGAAAAACTAGTAACTATTGAATCATGTTGTGATATGGAATCAATTAAAGAAGAACTTGGGAGGAATCATGTAATTTTGGTGTATTGGAATATTTGAAATCATCTAGTAGCTTGAAGTCATCCATTGAGAAGCCCCTTACTTTAAAACTTAAATCATTGCCTTCTCATCTTAGGTATGCCTTTTTAGGGGATTCATCTACCTTACCTCTTTTACTTTCAACATCTTTAGATGGTATGCAAAAAGAAAAGTTGTTAGCTGTGCTGAGAGGACAAAAAAAGATAATGGGTTGGTTAATAGCTAATCTTAAAATGATAAGCCCATTTTTTATGCATGTACGAGATTCTATTAGAGGATAATCACAAGGCTACCATTGAGCATTAAATGAGCCTAAACTCAACCATGAAAGAGGTTGTTAAGAAAGAATTATTAAATGGTTGGATGCAGTCATTATCCACTTGATTTTTAATAGTTCTTGGGTTAGCCTAATTCAATGTGTGCAAAAAAATGTGGAATGATTATGGTGACTAATGAAAATAATGAGATCATTCCAACAGGAATAGTAACTGGGTGAAGAGTATGTATAAACTATAAGAAGTTCAACAAAGCAACTAGAAAGAATCGCTTTTCACTTCCCTTTATTGATCAAATGCTTGACAGATTGGCTGGCCATGAGTTTTACCACTTGTTATATGGTTATTTTGGTTATAACCAAATCACTATTGCTCTTGTGGACCAAGAGAATACTACATTCACATGCCCTTACGGGAATTTTACCTTGAGGAGAATGCCATTCGACCTCTGTAATGTTTCTATGACTTTTCAAATATGTATGATGGCTATTTTCGCTGACATGGTGGAAGACTTCTTGGAGGTATTTATGCATGATTTTTCTATTTTTGGTAATTATTTTTATTTATGTTTAACCTATCTGGCGAAGGTAGCGAAAAGATGTGTAAAAACCAATTTAGTGCTTAATTGGAAAAAAATGCCATTTTATTGTGAAAGAAGGTGTGGTGCTAGGGCACAAGGTTTCTTCCAAAGAAATAAAAATTGACAAGGCTAAGATTGAGGTGATGAAGAATTTGCCACTTTCAAATTCGATTAAAGGCATAAAGAGTTTTTTTAGACATGTTGGTTTCTATAAAAGATTCATTAAAGATTTTTTCAAGATCTCCAAGCCATTATGCAATTTACTAAAGAAAGATGTGAAATTCAAGTTTGATGATACATGTTTGAATGCCTTCCTTACTTTAAAAGAAAAATTGGTTTCAACTCCAATTATTGTATGTCCTTTTGGAATTTTCCTTTCAAATTAATGTGTGGTGCCAATGACTATAGAGTGGGGGCTTGGTTGGGCTAAAGGAAAGATAAAATTTTTCATCCTCTTTATTATGCTAGTAAGACTTTAAATGAGGCACAATTGAATTATGCTACAAATGAAAAAAAGTTATTAGTAGTGGTTTTTGCTTTTGAAAAATTTTTGTTTTATTTGCTTGTCACTAAGGTAGTGGTCTACACTAATCATTTGAGAATAAAGTACCTCAATGTGAAGAAGGATGTTAAGCCAAGATTGATTAGATGGGTTCTACTTCAAGAGTTTGATTTAAAAATTAAAAAAAAAAAAACTAAAAATCAAGTGGCTAATCATCTTTCGAGATTAGAGAATTAATCATTAGAAAGTAAGTTAATTCATGAATCCTTCCTTAACGAGTAACTTTTTTTTTCCAAAATATTGCCATAGTATGTTGATTTTGTCAATTATATAGTTGGTAATGTTCTTCCTCCTAATTTTACTTTTCAATAAAGAAAAAAATTTCTTAATGATGTTAAATATTATGTATGGGATGACCTTTTCTTATTTAAGTAATGTAAGGATCAGGTGAAAAAGGTGTGATCCTAAGAAAAAAGTTAGAGATATTCTTCAACATTGTCACTCAGCTGAATATTATAGACAATATAGAGGAGCAAGAACTACGGCCAAAATGCTACAATCATGTTTGTATTGGCCTACTTTATTTAAAAATGCTCAAAAGTTTGCTTTGAGGTGTGATAAGTGCCAAAAGATTGGTAATCTATCAAGAAAACATGAAATGCCTCTCACCAATATCTTAAAAGTTAAAATTTTTTATGTATAGGGGATTGATTTTATGGGATCTTTTATGTCTTTACAAGGTAACTTGTACATCTTATTGGCAGTAGACTATGTGTCTAAATGGGTAAAGGCAAGTGTTTTCCTTTTAATGATGCCAAGGTGGTATTGAGAATTTTTCAGAAAAATATCTTTACAAGATTTACCACACCAAGCACAATTATTAGTAATAAAAAATCTCACTTTTGCAACAAGATGTTCGAAGCTCTACTTGCAAAATATTGGATGAAGCATAGGGTAACCACTGCATATCATCCCCAAATAAATGGCTAAGCTGATGTATCAAATAGGGAGATTAAGAAGATACTTGAGAATACGATGAACCCTTCAAGGAAAGATTGGTCACTAAGACTTGATTATTCCTTGTAGGCATATCATACTGCATTTAAGACTCCTTTAGGCATGTCTCTATGTCAGTTAGTTTATGGTAAATCTTGTCATCTCCCTATAGAATTAGAGCATAACGCATATTGGGCAATCAAGAATTTGAACTTAGATCAAAAGTTATTGATGATAAAATATTGCTCTAATTAAATAAGCTAGATGAGTTTCGACTCCAAACTTATAAGAATGCCAAGATTTTCAAGGAAAAAACTAAGATGTGGCATGATAAAAAGATTATGGAGAAGCATTTGGAGCCTGGTCAACAAGTTTTGCTTTTTAATTCTTGACTTAAACTATTCCCTGTAAATTGAAATCAAGATGGGATGATTCATTTAAACTAATGTAAGTATTTCCACAAGGAACTATGGAAATCATGGATTTTAAGTTGAGGAAACCATTCAAAGGTTAATGGACATAGAGTGAAGAGGTATTTTGGAGAAGTTGTAGATCGATGAGAAGATGTTCTAGTCTTGGCCGAACCTAAGTATGATTGAAGAGTTCTGGAAGGAGTTAGTCAAGCTTGACTTTAACTTTAACTAGTGCTACTTGGGAGACAACCCAAGTTTTATTTTTCAGTTTGCACAATGATTTATTTTTTGTTTGTTTTCAAATTTTTTAAGACATATTATGCTTTAGTTTTTCTTTCTTTGTTTTGTAAGAATTAGGTTTAAAGATGCTAGAAGTGTTACAGCAAGATGGAAATGCATGCAATTTTGTATTCAGCCATGGTGAATTACATCGTTTTATAGTCAACAATTGGAGTTGTAGGGCAGTATCTTTTTCTTTGATGTTTTATGCTTTATTTGCACATATTGAAGACAATGTGTTATTTAAGTTTGGGATGAGAGAAAATTTGTGACAAAATTTTTAAAAAAATTTTTGTTTTTAACTTAATTTTTCATGTTTAGAATCAATATATCGCTTCCTTTTAGTATTTTCTCATAATCCAATGATAGTAACCTTTATTGACTTTAAGTATAGCTTTTTAGAAAAGATTGAATGTAATGAAAGCATGAGATGAGTTCTTGAATTTTCTTATTTTTAATTGCAATGTTTCCATATTTTTAAACATTTAATCTTGATTATTAAGATGCACATATGTTTAGTTAAAGTTAGGTAGATGTAGATTTACCTAACTTTGAAATATGTTTAGTTAGTATATCTTTGAAATATTATGCATATTTTAGAATTTGTTTGAGCATCCCTCGAGGTGAAATAATAGACCACACTTAACTACGGAGATAAGTGTGAGAATTTGCTTACTCATTGATCTTTCGAGCCTTTCATGCTAACCTTGTATGTTTATCCGTAGTCACCCATTTTGAGCCTAATATATATATATATATATTTCCCTTTCTTTGTTTTCACCTACATAAATAGCCACCCTTTGTTTTATTATCTTTATTTTTCTAACTTACTTTATATGCATACAGATTAATTAAAAGTATTATAAAAGCTACATTGATTGGGAAGGAAATTTGGTGTTTGAAAGTTTGTAAATTCTGTTTTAAAAAGAAAAGTAAAAGCTAAAAGTAGCTTTTCAAAGAAAGAAAGAAAAACAAATTGAAAGAGAGAAAGAAATGTGAAATTGGCAAAGTTCTTCATGAAAATCAATGTAATTGCTATTTGAAAAAAAAAAAAGGTGAAAGTTGTTATTTGAAAAGAAAAGAAAGAAGAATTTAAGTTTGGTGGTGTTATAATTTTCTTAGAAGCTCTCTTATTAAAAGTAAGATCCAAGTAATGCATGTTTAAGGTTTTATTTAGCCTAAATCATCTTTTATCCTACCTTAACCTTAGCCTGATATTATAAGCTTAATAAAGACCTATTGATCTTTAGTTAAATTTGTGGCTAAATTAGAGGAGAAGGTATGTAAAAGGTGCACTTATGAAATTTGTACATGCTTTGAGGTGATTTGTTGATTTCATGTTTGTTTAACTTTAGTTTAATATCATGTGTAGATTTGAGAAGGATTATTCACACACAAAAGGAAATTTGTAATTGGAATGCAAGTTTATTCTTGAATGATTTTTGTGTGAGATCTATGCTTATGATTTTCTTTCTAGATATACTTATCATGCAATGTTTTAGCATTCATAAGAATTTCATATTAGGAGTGTGTACTTTGATCCTTAGCACATATCTAGTTATTTTTATTTTTATTTTTATTTTTTTTGCTTAAGGACAAGCAAAAGTTCAAGTTTGAGGGTTTGATAACTCTATTTTATATAGTTATTTATAGTGTTTTAAAGGTGATTTTTGCTTGGTTCTTAGCAAAATAAAATTCTTTTTACTTCTAAATGGTTGAATTTTTTGTTTTGTAGGTTTTCTTAAAGAAAAGAATGATTCTTAGTAATTCTTGAAGATTCTTAAAGTTTCTTAATGATTCTTGGATGATTTTTAATCATATTATGGATGGTTGAGATGATTTTGGAAATTATTAATTTTCTTAAAAATTTTGAAATTCAAGAATGGGAAAGAAGTTCAAGATTGGCTTTATGGAGTCGAATGAAGATGGAAAGATAAATCTAGAATAAAAAAGATGAAAATTCATGCAAGAATTAAAGTTGAAATTTTGGCAAAGAATAGGGCAGAATTATATTTTCATATGATTGCAAGTACATGGTAGCTTGTGTAGGTGCACATGTACAGGATTATTAAAAGAGTTTTCTTATTAGTTAAAGAAGATGATGTGGCATGATGAGGTGACTATTCTATTTTCTTTTCCTATTTAGAGTTGGATTTCTTTTCTTAGTTAAGAAGTATTCCTAATTCTACTTGGAGTAGGATTGTGCATGGGTTTATAAATACAACTTGTATGGATATCAAAGAACCTTTTTGGTGAAGATAATTTTTTATTTTTCTTTAAGAATTTAAGCCAATGTGTGGAAGAGAAGAAAAAGATCAAGATGGTAGAAATTAAAGCAACTTTTTGGAAGCTAAATATAGTAAGGTTGAAAATATGCTTTCTTGATTTGGCAAGTCTCTTGTTTTGGTAAGTTTATGTATGGTATAGAAAAGTTGCTACATGATCAGTTATTGTATGGTAAGGATTTAGAAGCTTTCTTTTAAGAGTCTTTGTTGAGGTTTAATTGAAGAAGCATTCTTGGATTCAAGAGTTCAAGTCTTATCGAAACTATGTAAAGTGCTCTTGGAATTCCTTGTTAGTCAAACCTATCCAAGGCTATTAGAGGCTTATAAATACATTATATTCTCTTAGAAAAAAAAAAAAGTAAGAGGTTGGGATGACAGACCAACTTATTATTTTTCTTTGTAAGCTTTATTTTTCATTAGTTTTCAAGATTTTATTTTAAAGATTTATTATTCTAGTTTCAAGATTTGTTTAAGCACATTCTTTTTAAATTTTCAAGCAATCTAATTTAGTTTTTAAAAGCTTTCTTGGTTTGGTTTATGTTCTTAGTGGTTAAAGATTTGCTTTATGGTTTTGGTTTATGGCTTGGTGTTTAAAGTTTGTGATTTGATCTTTAATCTTGTTTAATTGATTCGGCTATTTTGCGTTGGAGTTTAATTAGTTCAATTTCAATCTTTAATCTTGTTTTAAAGTATTCAGTACATTGATTTAATGCTTTATTGAATTCAATTCTTGTTAAATTTGTTTAGGGTTGCATGCTTTAGGGTTTAAATCTTATTTCTTGCATAATTTTTTACATGTTCTTAAATTGATTTATGATTATTTGTTTTGATTAATTTTTATTTTAGGGTTTTGCATATTTAGGGTTTTATTACATTGACAGATAAGGTTTAATAAAAATTGGTTTTGGATTTTTATATTATGGTTTAAGAAATTGCGTGATATTAGGGTTTTGAGTTTTAAGGTTTAATATATTGGTTCAGTTTTTGTTTAGATTTATTTTAATTCTATAGCATATTGTTTGATTAATTTAAATTGTTTATATGGTTTATAGTTTATTTAGGGTTTCGGTTTGCATATTTTGGTTTAATGTTGGTTTTAATTTGAATTATTTAGGTATATTTGCATGTTATAAGCAGCTTCATATTTAGTTGATTTATGTTTACTTGTTTTCAGTTTGGATAGTTAGGGGTATTTTAGTTTCGGTCTTGCTTAGTTTGTTTAATTACATCTTGCTCTTTTCAGTTTACATTTAATTTATTTTAGTTTGAAAAACACATAAAAAGTTTTTATTATTTCAAAACAATGATTAATTTAAGGCTAACACTCAACAGTCAAAACCAATTAAACTTTGTGAATTTTCAATCTAAAAAAAAATGGCACATCTAGAACACCACTTGAGGTTAACTTTAAATTACAGTAAATATTATAGATTAGAGATTAGTTATACTAGTAACGAGATTAAATAGTCATTCGCTCTCTTAAACAATACCATTTTTGTCAATTGCATAATTAATGAATAACAATTTACAATTAGATACTGAAATTTACTTCATTTAAATACGTTGTCTTCCATTAATCAAATAATTAGGCAAGTCATTTTTGAGATTTGTTGAAAAATAGGAATTTAAAAAAATAATTATAAATCAAAATGGAATGAGAATGTGAGGAAAGAGCAACCTAAATGGAAAGAGATTAGATCTTGAGTCGATAGACTTCACCATTTTTTTACAATTTCTCATTTTTCATTTTTACTACCTCTTAATTTTATTTTTTTTTTTTATTATTATTGATTTAAATTTTTTTCTTTTTTTTTTGTAGTTTTGATTTTTTGGAATAAATTTTTATTTTTATATTTTAGTTTTAATTTTTTATATTTTTTATTTAATCACAAAAGAAATTACGTTTAACATGTTAATTTTAACAAAATTTATAAACTGAGTGCATTGAAGTATTATTAATTAATTACTCTTTTTGTGGTGAATAAATTCTTAAAAAAAATTCAGTTTTATAAGACATATAAAATGATGAAATAAACTCTTGACCTAGATGCTTTATGCAATTAAAATGTTATTAACTCGTCCTTATACGTTTTCTAATATATATGAGGTGAAATCATTGATTTTACATAAGTATAATTAGATCCTCTTCATAATTATTGCAAAAACAATTTTTAAGATTAACATGAAACATTCTTCCATGTGCCCATTGGTTGGATACTTGGATTATACGACTGACAAATTTTTACCTTTTCTAAACCTATTTAATCCGATATAATTAAATTAACAACATTTTTTGCAACAATACACTAGTATCACTCTCAAATGCAAATGTTTAAAAAAATGGACGATGAAATAGGGGTCGTTGCTCGCTGGTCAAGGATGATAGGGAGTATAGAAAATTGTTGGATGCACGTGTCAAAAAAAAAAAAAAAAAAAAGAGCTTGGGGAATCTATAACTGTAAAGTGAGATAGATTAGGCCAAATCCAAACCAAAAACCAAACCCAACCGTATGTCACTGCATGCTGCCACCACTCACACCAAATCTCCACTTCAGTGTGCTCTCCCTTTCCCATTTTTTATTGATAATCATTCAATTTTAAGTAACTATTTCAGATTTTTGAGTAATTTTTTTTATTTTGATCACACAATCATTAAAAATTACAATTTAATTATTAACTTTTATGAAATATTATTTTTGTCATCTATTTGTCAGGAATTTATGTTAATTAATGTCTGACTTGGCAATATTTTTTAATTATTTTTTTGTTACCTACTTGTTAGAGATTAATAGCACTTTTCGTGATATTACCATATCACGTGATGTTATAAATTTTAAAAAATAAAATTTGGATGTTAAGAAAATATAAATAAAACTTTTGATAATTTAATATTTTGAGAGTTTTTATCTTGATTGTCTAGTTTTGAATTTTTCACAATTTAATTACTAATATATACGAAAATTTATTAATATTTTAGCTTTCGTTGTTAATGTCTCTATATTTTATAATAATTTGATTACAAATATTTATGAAATTTAATATAATAAGTTATTTTTTATTTTTTATTCATATTAAAATATCTTAAAATAATATTAAAATAAGTCCTCGATATTCTATTATATGCAATTAACAAATAATTTTATAGAATTAATAATCAAATTATAATTTTTGAGGATCAAAATAAGTACCTCCAAAAACTTTAATGGCTAATTTTGTAATTTATCTTTTTCTTTTTTTTCTATCCTTCAAGGTGTCTAATGGATTAAGCGACCTATGACACAACATGATTCAATATGTTATAGGCTATACTTGGCACAATCTATTATTAAGTAATTGGATTGAACCAAACACGATAAATACATATATATATATATATATACACATATATATAGTATTGGGTTAGAAGATTTTAGGCTCAATGATTAATATTTAATAGTAAGTGCCAGCATGTAGCACATGGGTTGGTATGGCCTGACATATTAGCCCAATGGTGCTATATTGGTTCATAATTGTTATAAGTTAACTCTTAACCTTTGGTGTATTTATGTTATTTTTTATATTAAAATGAAATTATATTTACTTTTTATATATTATTGATAATTTATAAAATAACATTATATTAAATAAATTTATTTATTAAATATTTAAATTATTGATAAATAAATTATATTTAACTAGTGATTTGTAAAAATAAAATGATAAAAATAAATTAAGATTTCATGTTAAATATAAATTCAATCAACAAAATAAATTATTGTAGGATGGAAGGTATAAAGTAAATGCAAAAGACAAAAAATATTATATAAGAAAATTATTAGATGATGAGAATAAGAAATAGAATTATATTATTGTGTTTTTATGATATGTCGTGGTTTTTTTTCTTTTTGAAATATTAAGATTATAATTTCAATATTTCTATTTTGTGAATTTTATTGTCCATCTTCGTAGATGTATGCATTTTGTTGAACCACGTAAATTATGCCATTTTACTTTTATTTATCTATTACATATTATTTTTAATGTTGAACCACGTAAATTATGTCATTTTACTTTTATTTATCTATTACATATTAATTTTAATAATAATAGATGAATTTAAAAAATAATTAAAATTTTAAAAAACTATTAATGTATTATATTTAGTCTATCTTGACACAAAAAATACTGTCATACTTGGCACAACTTGACATATGAAAATTATAAGTCAGGTGTTTACATGGTTTAAATACCCTTAGTTTTCATAGGCCATATCAACATGGTAAGATAAAAAGTAATATTAGACCAACATGACCCATTAACATATAAGTTGATATTTAAATAAATTGTTTCAATTTAGTATGACCCATTTGACACATCTTTAGGTCCTTGTTTGCTTTCAAACCCTTGCCGAAGCTAATTATAGAGATAAAAAAATAAAAAAAATAAAAAATCAATTCAAAATCATAATACCTAATTCGATTCATATCAATTTTTTTCTTATTTGATTAAATTTAAATATTAAATTTATATATTAAGTTCGAATTGAATTTTAGATTAAAAAGTAAAAAATTAAAAAAGTCGAATCAAATTAAATTATATGTTTTTAATAACTTTTTTATGTATTTCAAATTTTTATAAAATAAAAATAATCATTTTATATCTAAATTTATTTAAAAATATTAAAATTTATATAAAAATAATACAAAAATTAAATTTTAAATTTTAAAAATTGATAAATATAAAATTAATAAAATTCAATTAAGATCAATTAATTTAAATTTTAATCAAAATTTAAAAATTTATAATATTATACGTTATTAAGAAAATCAATTTAAATCCTCAATATCGTTACTCACAAAGTTAAAGGCAATCTTAAAAAAAAAAAAAAAAAAAAGCGTTAAGATTTCTCTTCTAGACTACAAAGACTTTTTCTCTTTCAATCTCTCTACCTTTACAATTAATGAATGCACTTATCTCTTGTATGTATTATCACGTAAATGTAAAAAGAAAAATATTTTCAAGAGAAAATTGAAGGAGATTGTCTTATGCCATCTGATGAATCATTTTTGAAAGGGTTTCAGTGGGAGAAATCATGAGTTGTACAGGTTTTGATCTGTGTGAGTGAGGTGTAGGGTTTTAAGATGTAGAACTTGAATTGTTCTGCAACTCTTTTTGATTTTGGATCAACTGGTTATTTTTCTTGAAATCTGTGAATCCATTTTTTAGTTGTGCAAAAGAAGGTTGTTCTAGTTGGTCTGGATAGGAGTGAAGTATTGTTTTGGTTGTGAAGATGTTGGTATGAAGTCTTCAATGCCCAACCATCACAGAAGCTATATCTCAATTTGCAGCAATATTTTACGGCCAAGAAACTCACAGATTAGAAAAGATCAGAGAACAATTTTTTAAGTTAAAATGTTGTTCTCTCCATCCAAAAGATCTTGACAAACACTATCAGCAGTTCTCCCAGTATTTTTACATACTTGGTGGATTTGATAATATCAACTTGAAACAAGTTTTTCTCAATTCTATTCCAAAAGAAGTTGCACAGCAGACAAGTGTCATGCTAAGTGCTCCAAAAGGAAGTAGGCGGGTACTCCAATCCAACATCAGACATGAAAGATGGGTCACTGGGCCGAATGAGTGCATGCCCGGATCTTGGAGCCGCATGGGTCTGAAGGTTGAGTCTCGGCCCGTGACAAGTGGTATCAGAGCAGATGCTGAACCATTCGACCCACGCCAAGTGCCTCAAGGGAGGTAGGCAAGGTGACCAGCCTCTGTGATGAAGGCATCACGAGATTGGGTCAAGAAGAATGTCACACCAAGCACTCCAAGAAAGAGTAAGCAGAGTACTCCAATCCCATATCAAACATGAAAAGGGGGTCACTGTGGTATAAAATGGTTCATATCATATTTTTCTTGTGAGACACCTTTTGTATGACAAAACCGTAAAGTCAGATGGACCAAAGTAGACAATACCTTACAAGGGTGTGAATCGTGATAAGTAGACTGATTTGAGATACTGGATGAGTGCATGTCCAAGTCCTGGAGCCACGTGGATCTGAAGGTTAAGTCTCGGCTCGTGACACAAAAACACAGTTGAATCTTAGATCTCTTAATGTTAAAACCATTAACCTTGGAGATATTTATAAGATAATTTTGAAAGCCCTTGACAAGATTTGTAAAGAACACAGATACATTAAAAACTTGGTGAACAACTCCAAAAAGAGTTAGAGAAACCATGCTCGTACTCTTCTTTTGGACTCTAGATCAAATGTTCTTCCAAAGACTCTGCAATCACAAGAAAAAGATTTCTCTCTCAAGTGTCTGCTTCTGTTTCTCGCAAGAGCACGAAATTTGCAAACAACAAAGGTACTTTCTTTCATTCTGGTTTTTGTTTCTGTTAACTGCTAGGTGATAACCTCAAACACCTCTCGTTTACTAAATTTTCAGGGTTGTTTCTAAAAAATTAGCCATGCTCATGCAATAAAGCTTCAAGCTTGTTAGAAGCTTGTGAGGTCCTTGTTCCTCTGTTTTGAAAACTTGAGGTAGAACACAGCGAAGAAAGAGGAAAAGAGAAAGAGTTTTTCTTTTTGAGAATTTCTAAGAGTGAAAGTTTCAACTTTCAGCTCTGTTTATCTCTACATTATTATTTTTTAAAATTTTCTTTTTTGCTTAAATAAAACAATGAATTTGCAATTTCTATTCTGTTGTTTATGTTTACTTTGATCTCTATTATTTTCTTTTTTGTGTGTTCTCTTGATTTTGTTTTTGACAAAATCATTCTTTTGTTTCGTCTTTTTCTGCTTTTTCCGTTTTTGCTTTATCTCCATCTTTTGATTTTCCCCTAACTCACTACTCGAACTTTGAACTACTTCCTTCCCTTTCGCTTCTCTCTAAAACAATTGTATGCTATGTTTGGTCTGAGAAAACTAAAATCAGTTTCTTTGTTTTTCCCCCTAGTTTTCAACTTTTTCTTTTATGGTTTGCTCCTGATTGACATTTTTTATTTCGAGTTGGCCCCTTTTTGTAAAATTTCCAATAATCTAATATTTGGTTGCTAAATTTGTAATATCTTTTCCTTCATTTACGTTTTCTCAGCTATCCCTTACTCTTTGTTTTGATCTCTCTTTTTGAGTTCTCTTTGTGTGCGGAGAAGCCGAGAAGGTAAAACTTCAAGCATATCTTCATATTTCAGTACTTTTGATTTTGTTTTCTCCGCAATCTCTCACTCCAACGATACTAGTAGTAATTTCCAAGCGTGCATGTGACATGGAGATAGGAAAAAAAACGACTTTGTTTCTTACAGGCCTCTGTGAGTGAGAAGTTTTGCTTGTTGTTAGCTAAGTAAGGTCTTGTTGGATTTACTTTGTTTCTTCTTCTTCTTCTTCTTCTTCGTTGTTTTCATTGTGATTGAAGATACTACTAGGGAAAAAAATTCTATGGTTTCCTTTAATTGTTTCAAAAACAAGACAAGTTTTTTGTTTTGTGGTTTATCTTGGTTTTAATTCTCCTTGTTTTGCTGATTTTCGGTCTTACCGCCTTTCCTTTTTCTATAAGTAGTTTGTGCATTAATTTACATAGGGTCTCACTGTCTGAATTGTATCAATGTGTTTCTTATCAATGACAAACTATTAGGACAGACTTTAAGCATATTCTATTCTGATGTCACATGGAAGATTTTTTATATGCATTTTTTTTCAATTTTATTGATTTTTCTACTTGCAGCCATTTCTGGAACTATGGAATAAACAAATCAATTAACTAATACCTTATTGTTTTCACAACTGGATTTGTTATCGATCTACGGAACCCTCAATGGATTATATTTGACCAAGTTTTAAAATTTCCCAGTTTTATACATTGAGGTGTAAAGTGGCCTGTGGTCTGATGTGTGGGAATCTTTGGCGTGATAGTCTTTGGCTTGGTTTGACCATTCCAGCAACTACATATAATTTCACGTGAGATCTGTTCTGGCTCAAGGAGGAACTTTGTCTTTTTGAGTTTTAACGTCATTGGATGTCTTCTTTCTGGAGCTGAGGAAATGGGGTGTTGTGTCTCCACTAGTAGTCGGAGTACTTTCAGTACCGGGAGCCATGAGGTGGGGGCTTCTCCTACGTGTTTTGAAATTGGATTTTGTGGGCAGAAGAGAACTAAGAGAACATTCTCAGATCATGTTATTGCACAGCAGTATTTATCCTTAGTACCTAACAGGATTTTCACAAATGGAAAGAGCAGAACTTCTTGCATATTCACTCAGCAGGGTCGCAAGGGAATAAACCAGGATGCCATGATTGTATGGGAAGTAAGTTTTAGATGTTACTTTGATTTTAACATAATTTGATTCTTAGACTCGTTTATATTTTGAGGTTAACTACTCAAATGACATTGATAAAAATTAAAATTCATGTAGGATTTCATGTCAGAAGATGTGACCTTTTGTGGTGTATTTGATGGCCATGGTCCACATGGTCATCACGTTTCTGGCAAAGTGAGAGATGCCCTGCCCCTAAAGTTGCTGTCCTCCATGCACTCAAATCAGTCAAGGCAAAATGGGTCAGGCCGAACATGTTTCAAGGGGAATTCAAAGAAATCAGATGGTAGCAATTCTGAGAAGGATGGCTCTGCTGACGACAGGTTAAATTCTTTATGGAGGGAAGCATTCATGAAGTCATACAAGGCCATGGATAAAGAGTTGATGTCCCATCCTAATTTGGACTGCTTCTGTAGTGGTAGCACTGCTGTCACAATAGTGAAGCAGGTATGACAGAAGCACTTCTTGCTGCTCTTCATCTTAAAATTATTTAGCTTTTGTCTAATTCTTTTGGCTTGATTTTACTATTTTAGGGCTCCAATCTTTTCATGGGATATATTGGGGATTCTCGAGCAATTATGGGATCTAAGGTCGGTAATGATTCAATGGTGGCAACACAATTGACAGTTGATCTGAAACCCAATTTACCAAGTACACCTGGAACCGATTTTTGGTTTTCCTTGTGGGTATACATAAACGGATGTAATATACTAATTACTAAAATTTAAATGCTCCAGGGGAAGCTGAGAGGATTAAAAGGTGCAAAGGCAGGGTCTTTGCATCGCAAGATGAACCTGAAGTACCTAGAGTGTGGTTGCCATTTGATGATGCCCCTGGGCTAGCAATGGCTCGAGCTTTTGGGGATTTTTGTTTGAAGGAATATGGTGTTATCTCTGTACCTGAATTTTCCCATTGGCTCCTAACAGAGAGAGATCAATTTATTGTTCTCGCCTCAGATGGGGTAATTTTTTCACCTTTGATTTTTCTTTTATTCTTTATATGTGAATTTTTTTTCCACATTTCGTTGGTTTATTCAAGGTTGACCAGAACATTTTCTAGTGTATGTTAAATACTACTAAGTAAAAGAAAGAGAAAGCTTCAATGCAGGAAAAAGTTGCAAACTGCAAATAGAACTCAAGAGTAGACTACCTAAAGAATCAAAATTCAAACACAGAGAATAACCAATTTAGACAAAAATGAGTACACACATTAGCACCGCGGGAAAGAACTATGATGAATCAACCAAAATAAGCAAATCACTATCTATTTGAGTTACTTGGTCTACGGGTCATAGCAATTGTTGAATAAGGCCTCTTGTTTTCCAAGGAGAAAGAATATGCCTGTTGGGTTTCTTTTTCTTGTAGTTTCTAGTTGATGTGTCCAGATAGGATACTGAGTGTTGGCTATTGCTGAAAGGGCTTTTTTAACAACAGACTATCCTTTATCTTAGACATTCGATTCAAATTAAGTCTGAAGAAGGGCCATGACATATACTGCATGTCCTTGAAGAGATCTAAAAAAGAGGAAACAATTGGAATAATAAGAACTTTGTCATGAATCCTTTTTATCTTGAAACTTTCAAAGGAGTAAAAGTGGAGGAAGTTGAATAGAAATGGAAAGGTGCAGTCAACGGTGAAAGTTACGTGTGGTCCTTGCATGGGCTTCTAGTAGTTTTAGAACTCTCCCTTGCAAATCCATGGCACTTAGTACTTGGTTTATGAGGAGTGCTCCTGCACTTAGAGCACACCAAGATAGTGACATCCACACTAAGATTGAGAGTTGAACAGTGGTTGATAATGGCCCTTATCACAGGTTAATATTTTCTTTTTTAGTTTCCAATTCTCCATGTTCTTTTTCCGAACATGTCAATATGTTCTGGAAGAAGTTCTACTTGTTTTCCTTTACTGTCCGTTTTTCTATATAATGATATTCGACATCACAGTTCAGTAAACACGTAAATAAATTACTTTTGATATGGCAGAAGAGGAGTATCTTAAAAGATTCTTATTGGATAAGGGAACTAAAGGTCAAGTGCCAAATGGCAACAAATTGGAAAATTGAGGTATTTGACAAATAAAAAGAAAAAAAATCATGTACTATTAAAGATAAAGATTTAAGAGCCTTTCTTTGAGGCTTTTAATCCTTCAAGAAATGCTGGCTTGCCATGATATGACAAAAAAACATGATAATTTGATTTTCTCCTTAATATTTAAATTGTAATTACAGGTTTGGGATGTATTGAGCAATGAAGAGGTGGTTGAGATTGTATCCTCAGCTCCTACCCGGTCATCAGCTGCCAGGATTTTGGTCGACTCAGCTACACGTGAATGGAAATTAAAGTACCCTACTTCAAAGATGGATGATTGTGCAGTTGTTTGCTTATTTTTGGATGGGAAAATGGATTCAGAATCTGATTATGAGGAATACTGCTTTTCTTCTGCAACGCTTCAGAGTAATCATCCTGGTAATGCAGTTGAATCTGATGAAGGCCAGAAGTCGGAGCCATCATTGCACAGGAATTTTACCATTAGACCATCAGAAGAAAGTGATAGTTACGGAAGACTACCACCAGAGTTTGAAGGAAATGTGGATACAGTTGCAGGTGAAGAACAAAACTGGTCAGGTTTGGAACGTGTCACACGAGTGAACTCACTCGTGCAGCTACCGAGATTTTCTGAGGAAAGGCCAAACCCATAAATTTTGTATTATCAAGAAGCGAAACTGGATTAGTTTTGTTGGTAATATTCTGGCTTTGGAGCCTACACTAGATCCAAGGAAAGGAAAGTCCTTGTGAACGGTGGTTGTGTTCATGTTGTGCAAGTAAATCATTGCCACAGCAATTTGTTCTATTGTATTGCACAGAAGATTTTAGGGAAAGAAGCTTTGTTAAAATTATTGCACTCGATCAGTACACTTCTGCTAAATATGATTCCAATCCCCTTAAATTATCCAAACTCTGGTTGCACTCAATCAGTATGCACAATCAACCCAAGTCAAGCAATGCTAGAACCCTTAGTCAAAGCCAGATAGAAAACTATAGAGTGCAAACTTGATGCGGCATGTCGGCATGGTATACCAAAGCGGGTTGTGTTGAGTTGAGTCCTTTTCACTGAATTATCGGTAAAATCATGAAAGTGCAAGTTAAATCAGCAGTACCTGGGTATATCAAAAGGGAATGTTCATTTCTCCAAGATTTTTACACATTGAATATATTCATATGTGCAGAATGGATTAAAACTCTCTGGTTCATGTATAAAATCCTTTATTGCCTCCGTTTTAGGTTGTGGCAATTAACTTTTTGTAAGTCACCATAACACATAGACACTCCAGTTGGGTAACGCCAAATGCAGGCAGCAAAAACAACTTGAAGTTGTCAGTAATGATCTCGAAGAAAGAGAGCAGGTATCTACAATGCTAAAGAACATATTCACTTCAATAGCCGGCATTGTCGTTGGTGATAGAAATGAAAATAATCAAAATATAGCATTGATCCGTATAAACAAAATTTTGCTTATAAACGGCTTTTCACTGGCAAAAGCGCTAACCAAGCTCCAATTCTTCAGCTTTTGTCAGCTACTGAAGGAACAGATGCTTTGAGTTATAGGAAAAGGCTTATAGATACTAATGTGCACCGGCAAGTGGCAATTGCCTTTAAGAGAAAAATCTCATAACTCACCGCAAAATCTCACCCAACCCTCCGGCAACCCTAGGCCACCTAACCTTCGTATGCATGCTACACAATTACACGCTTGCATCTGTTTTTTTTTTTTTTTTGCAACGTGTCCTTCAATGGTCTTTTCATAATGGAGTCCTCTTTTAACTCACCGCCAAATGATCAACCAACTCGCTTAAACCTCACCTATAAGAAGCGTTATTCTCTTCCTTCTTTCCACCATCCCAGAGCCACTCCTATCTCTTCACTCTCAACTCTAAATAGTTCTCTGGTAATGGCTTACAAATTTAGTTCCTTGCTTCTTTGTCACATTTTCATCGTCAACATTCTGCTTGCTATTGCTGGGCAAGCAACTGCAACACGTGATATCCCTAGCAACCCAAAGAATGATGATCAAATGAAACAGCCTGAGTGGCTGATTGAACATGATCGCAGCGTGCTCATTCCAGGCATTGGACGAGTGATGCTGCCACCAGTTTTGAAACCTCACAATCCATACACTGGCGGCAACATTGGCAGCACAATTGGTGGAACTGGCTATATCCCAGGTGGAGATGACACATTTGTTCCAAACCCTGGTTTTGAGGTGCCAATTCCTGGCCATGGTGCTGGCACTGCAGGAACATACCCATATCCTTAAGCATGCTTGGCTATGAAACTTTCAATCAATTAGAGAATAAAGGAAATTAGTTATCTAAATGGAGTTTTTAGCGGTTCCCTTGTATTCAGTCCAGTCCATCATATTCATGTAATTAACGTGATATGATTTCGGGTTTGTCATTTTAGTGAAGTCTAGGATTTTTAATCTTCGCATGTTCAGGATAAAACAAGCATGCTAGATTCAAGTGTTTTAGTTTGTCATTTCCATTGAGTCCAGAGTCCACTCTTTGCATTTTCCACTCGGAAACTATTTGTTGCATGTAATAATGTATTTCAATTTCCAAATTACTTGTGGTCTATGCCTATTACTGCTTTTCTATTTGATTATTTTAGATCCTACTGATGCTCCTAGTTTTCAGGCTTAAAATTAAATTGACTTGGTAGTTTGAAATGTCAAGGATTGGATTATAAACTTGGCCATGAGAACTATCATTGGCCAGCATCACTGTACTGAAATGTGTGTTGAGTTTGAAGGGAAGAGAACTTAACATTCTCTTCCATAAGATAGGATAAAAGGTGGTATTAAAAAAACCATAGCCCTAGAACATTCTTTTCTATGGCAATAATTGAAATGCTGATCAATTTTAGATAGGAATGCTTTCACATTTAAGAGGAGGGACCAATGTCTGTAAGGGAACATGAAGTGAAGTCATTTCCAAAGAGACAGCTGAAGAGAATGGAAAGTCGCTAATCACTGACTAAACGAAGAAACAATTAGAACTTCTTTAAGCCTTTTAGGCAGAAAATTGATATACCAGTGCAGCCGAAAGAGGAAAAAAAAGGAACATCGTGAACGACAAAAAAAAGAATTACATACATAGTCCCACAGAAAGCAGATTAGTCATTTGGTTCCTATGAACTTGTTGATTCTTATTAAAGCAAATCCTCAAACTTTCACATCAAATAAATTATTGAAAGGAGGTCAGAGTTTAATTTATTTTATTCATATAATCATGTTTAAGGTTCAAATCTTAATACTTAAAAATTTTTTTTTCTAATCTAGGACCTTGTTTATAAAAAAATAGTAAACTGTTGAAAGAAGTGCTTACTGCATCATTAAAGCAAACAACTACTACATGTAGAAATCTTCTACAAGGACCAAAATTTAAAAGCTTTGTATAAGTAAAATAAATGTGCATTTGATCAGACAACCGCCATGGATTCATCAGCAACATCAATCTATAATTCGATTAATAAAATATTTTAACAGTTTTTGAACGTAAAATATATACCATGATTAAATGAACATTTGAAACAAGAGAATCCAACCTATACCCAGGACAACTCACTGTAAAATCACATTCATCATTCCCCTGAGACAGATTATTGACATGTTTCCCCTGAGTCAGTAAATGTGAAAAAAAAAATGGATGTAATTATTTAAAGATAAAGAACAAGCGGCTAATAAACACAACCTTATAATAATATCGTTCCCAAATTGTCATTACTCGTGTAATTTTCAGACAAGAATTGTTGAAAAAACTTTTCATTGTTCTATTCCAAATCAAACATATTTCAAGAAAGATAAGACAATAATTCCGATTGGTTCAGAATAATTAAAGAACATAATCTCTGGAACAAAACATTGTTTGAAAATGTCTTAGCTTTGGAACTTAATCTGACATGTAAAGAATTATCCAGAAGAAAAGGAGAAGAGTAAAAGAGTTGCAGTTAATTAAATGGGCATGGAAAGATTATGAAAAATCAATAAAAGCAAATACCCTACGCATTTGAATTTTGAAATGGCCAAATGGGTATTCAATAAAGGAAAGAAATGAATGACCTAATTGGAAGAAAGTGGAAGAAAAACCAGAAGAAATGAAGCATCTAGAGGAGAATGAAAGTAAGGAAAAAGAAGAAGACGAAGATGAAAAGGTAGTCCAAAACATTACGAACAACTTGGTTGACCCATGATTTCCTTTTTGCTGCTTCTTTTTCGACTCATTTAATGCTTCGAATTGGGCCATTGTATCAATAGATTTAGGGATTTCACTGGAACAAGGTTTGGGGATGTGGGATTTGGCCTTCGATTTTTATTATGATTTTTTTTTTTTTTTGGTAATCGTATTAATGTTTTTACCGTTAGTACTTTCCAGAACCAGTTTCTCCCGCGCGTTTTGCAATCTGTAAAGGCACGTGCATTGCACGTGAAGCTTTAAGACTCATAAAGTTTTTGGACTTTCATTTTATCTCCATTTTTGCTAATTCTATATTCGCCCTCTCAGTGCTGATACAGGCCAAAACTTTTATCATTGGCATATTTTTTTTTCTTGGATTAATTGGCATGGGTAGTTAATTAGATTGCTAACCATTTGTTTATGATTCTCATTTGCTACATTACAAAGATAGATTTGATAATTCATGCAT
Organism: Durio zibethinus; assembly: GCF_002303985.1. The sequence goes on along the minus strand of NW_019167915.1, from coordinate 11,348,438 downwards.
TTACGTCAAATTTATTTTTATCTAATATATATAATATAAAAATTATTACATCATAATTTATGTTAATATACTAAATATGAAATTTTTTTTAAATTTTTGTTAGATTTATATAAGATTCTTGTTAAAATTTTAATTATATCGCTTTTAAATTATTTTTTTTATAATTTTCTTATCATATTATCAAATTATGTTTAAAATTATCCTAGAAAAAAGCGGATAATAAGCATACAATTGGGGCTTTATATTTATATTTATATATAAAAGTGTAAATTTAAATATTAATAGTTATCAACCTAAATATCCCAATAAATTTTTAAATTAACAAATTTACCCTTAAATATATAACTTATATTAATTTATTTAAATTTAATTTAAATTGACTAGAATTAAAAATAGAGTTTATGAAAAATTAAACTATTTAAAATTTTAAAATTTTAATTCTAAAAGTGATTGACTAAAATATTTTTAGTAAATTTTTTTATAAATGTAATTTAAATAAATTTTTTAATTGTTAGACTCTTTTTTATAATTAAACTATAAAAGTGCTAAAAGTGATTGATTAAGCCCTTAATAAAATTCTAATTCCAAAAATACTAATAGTGATCAATTAAAATACCATTAGTAATTTTTATAAAATTTAATTTAAATGATTTAATTTTTATTATTAAATTCTTTTTTATTGGTGGAATAATTTTTCACGTTAAATGAAAATACAAATAAAAAAATTATATGAAATTTGTTTCTTTAATTATTATAAAAACAATTGCATATGCAGTTTATATTAATAAATAAATTTATTAAAAATAATCATAATTAAGTCAATTAAGCATATTTGTTTTTTTTTAATTTATTGCCTTTCAATTTTTTGTTTTAATATATTAACTATATATGTATGATAATGATTTATTATTTATATGTTTTATGAGTTGATCATTTAATTATCGATAAAATAATTAAACTGTTTTAGTTTCTTGAAATAATTTTTTAATATATCATTTTTACATTTTAGTGTAACCTTTATAATTAATTTCTCTTTAGTATTTTTTTCCTTTGAAATTTTAGAATTGTACTAAAGAGATAATGATTATATGAAAAGTCTAAAGTGTTCAATGAATCACATAGTTTTAATTATTGGTGAAAAAGGGTACAATTGATTTGCATTAGATTAATTATAAAGAGAAATTAAAGGAAAAAGATTATAAATTTAACTCAATAATTGGTGCATGTTTCTTTTTATTTAAAAAGATGGATTTAAACCGTCTTAGATCAAAATAAAAAAAATATATGCTCAATTATTTATACTTGTAATTCTATTTTAGAAATACTTTTAAAATTAATTAATTAATTCAACCACAAATACAATAAAAATAAGACATTGAAGATGAAAGAAAAAACGTTTAAATAAAGAACTTTTAAATTATTACTAAAGATGACTAAAAAATATTAGATTTGAGTAGGTTACTATTTCAATTTGGATTTTGATTATGTTCAATCATTTTAGGTTTTAAATAACTAATAAGTTATTGATTTTTAAAATAAATTAAAATTGAGTTAATTTAGTTCATTTTATAATTATGTGTATTATATTATTTTTAATTAAATTAAAATTTAAAATAAATAAAAATTTTATTTATACTCAATTTGAGTTTTAAATTGTTTCAAGTTTGAGTTGATTAATTTATATTATTTTAGCTACACTTTTATGACATCAATAATAAATTTCAAAATAAAATGAGAACACAGCATAATAAAAATTTAAGTGCAAAAATGATAGAGAAACTAATAATAATTTTAGAAGAAAATCCTTATGTCTAAGTTCTACAGAGATTAAATGATAAATCTTTTTTTGAGGATTTTGAAATTTATATTGTACAAATATTAATATAAATCAACGAGTTTATAATCATTCATTTATTGGTCAAGTTGCTATTATATGGGTTCAGGAAAATAATTCAAACATTTCATTTGAAAGAGATCTTATAGTTCATACTTATTCAAGAAGAAAACATAGAGATAAATATTATTTGAATTGTTATGATCCATATATTCTTTACTTTATTTAAATGGAAAAGTTAATTGGCATCAAAATATCAAAAAAATCATTTTTAAATGATGGTAATAATAATAAAGAAATAATTGAATACATTCCATCTTTTTGTTTAGTAGGAGAAATTTTTATGAAGATTGCAAATGCAATTATTGTGAATTTAATATTTTTAAAATTGTGGTTTGTTTAATTTTTATAAATTTTATTTAATAATTTGTTCTCATTACTTTTATCACTTATATAAAAATTTTTTACCCAAATTATATACTTAAAGATAGAAATATAAAGCAATATTTATTACTTCCATTTGAAATAGAATACTTCAAATTTTTAATCTTTTATAGGCAATTGTATTTTGCTAACAAGTATGAAAACGTATAAACTAAAAATTCAATCAAATCTTTAATAAAGTTTATCTTAATATGTATTATTTTATAATGAACTAAAAATTTTTGAAATGTTGACTTAATGTATGTTGTCTAAATTTATTTAATTTAGTTTTAAAACTTGCATTAGTATAAAAAGTTATTATTTAAACTTATTATTACTTGTTAAACTATTGATAGTAAATTAAAAGCATTTATTCATGATTTTCAAATCATTTACACTTGAATTTTTTCTTCTTTCTTTCTCTATCTTACAAATTACATCATTTAACATACATTACAATTATTTTCTTTTTCAATATGCATAACTGAATGATAACATAATAGTAAATAATTACTAACTTAATAATTAATCATTGAAAACTTAAATATAATCAGTATAACTTAATAGTAATTATCGATAACTTAATAGTAAATAAAAGATAATCTAGTAGTCAATAATTGATAATTTTTTAGTAAATCAATAATAATATAACCATAAATACTTAATACTTTAATGGTAAAGCAATTATAATATAATTATAAATGCATAATAGCATAGTATTAAATCAATGATAACTTAACAAAAAATAAGTAATAACTTAGTAGTTAATTATTGATAGCTTAGTAATAAATTAATGATAACTTAATAGTAAAATAGTGATAATTTAATAATAAATTAATTTCAATTTAATAGTAATTAATTGATAATAGTAAATGATAAATAACTTAATAATAAATCAATTATAAATTAATAGCAAATAATTGATAATTTGGTAGTCATTCATTGAAAATTTAAAAGTAAATCAATATAATTTAATAGTAAATCATTGATAACATAATAATTAATCAATAATAACTTAATAATAAATCATGCATAATTTAATATTAAACAATAAATCATTGAAAAATTAATAGCAAATCAGTTATAACTTTGCAAAAATCATTAATAACTTAGTGGTAATAATAGAAACGAAGTCAAGACTTTTATTTTAGAAATTAAGATAAACCTACCATAAACATATTCAATTAAAAATTAGTGAAAAATTATAAACTTGAATAAAATAATAATATTATTATATAAAAAAAATTATCTCATATATTATTAGTGGACATTTAAATTTTATGTGTCATATTGTAAATACATAACAATATATTAGTAAATCAATGATAGGTTAATAAAAAAATTGATAACTTAGTAGTTAATAATTAATAATTTAATAAAATCAATGATAACTTAATAGTAAATTAGTGAGAAATTAATATTAAATCAATTTTAATTTAATAGTAATTAATTGATAAATTTAGTATAAATGATAATAACTTAATAGTAAATCAATGATAATTTAGTTATGAATCATTGGAAACATAAAAATAAATCAATATAATTTAATAGTAGTTAATCATCAATAACTTAATAATTAATTAATGATAATTTAATAGTAAACTATGGATTATTTAATACGAATAAATGATAACTTGATAATGAATCATAATTAATTTTGTAATAAATCTGTGATATTTTACACTAAATAATTGAAACCTAAGTAGTAAATAATGATAACATTGTAATAAATGTACGATAACACAATAGTAAATCATTGATAAGTTATATGTAAATTATTGACAACTTAATAATAAATTATTAATAATTTAATTGTAAATAAGTGATATTTAGTAGCAAATTAATTAATAATTGATAATTTTATGATAAATCATTGATAAATTAATAATAATTAATTATAATTTTATAATAAATTATCAATAATTTAATAGTAATAATCAATAACTTAATATTAAATCAATCATAATTTAATAATAAATCAATACGAATTTAGTGGTCAAGCATTAAAAATTTAATAATATATTATTGATAATTTAGTAATAAATCGCTAATAATATAATAGTAAATAAATTACAACTTAATTGTTAATAATTGATAAACTTTTTTATATTTGAAGATGTTAGAAAATGAATATTGATTACTAGTAATAAAGAAAAAGGCAAAAAAAAAAAAAAAAGAAAGAAAAAGAGGACAATAGACAAAGATACAGAAACTAAATGTAGAATATTGTACAACAATTTCATTAATGATTAATTGAACCTAATAACATATTGCAGGCCAGTTGAATACAAGAATAACTAATTTATACATTAAAAAAAATATAACACAATCTTAAAACTTATTTGGATGGGAAAGGGCGGAATCATGCTGGGTCTAGATTACTAAACTTGCCCTGATACTATTTAAGCTAAGCCTCATCCGTCGCCGCGTTTGCTCTCTATATATCTGAAAGACTAAGGTAGAAAAGTTAAAAAGTTATACGCTGTCGTATTTCGATGAAATTCCTTCTGTCGAGAACTTCGCATTCTGATTACTCTTGCACCATAAGTAATCCCACGGGAATCAATCTTCGGTTTTGACTCACCAAAATGATGTTATTGATCTCTCTTGACAACTATGACACTTGATTCGAATTAGTTTATTCCTGACAAATAACATTTGTAGAAATACATTAGAGCACTATTGATGTAGTGTTCCATGCTAGTCAGTAGGTCTTCTTCCACTCTGTTTAGGCAAAGGAGGTGGGAGGGGAGTGGGTGCCAAAAGATGAACTTCAGACCATAAATCAATTTTTCAATTGGTTTAAAAAAAGTGTGAAATGGAATCTAAAATTAGCTTCTGCATTTGGTGATACTATGTAAACATTCAATTATCAAACAAAAATTCAGTGGAGAGTGGTACAAGAATACTTATGAGTAGGAGTGTAGTTGTCTACTTGTCTTGTACCTTGGGAGGATTGCTTGATGAACTAGAGTCTGCTTCCACCGTTGCCTCAGATATTCGTGCTTCTGATTTCTCATTAGAATAACTTCAAGAAAAAAGATTAGCCAGTTTTAGAAAGGAATTCCTATTGAAACACTTGAAACAAATATAACAGTTATTGAAAGAAAGAGAAAAACCAGCAATTCTGTTGCACAATACTTCTGAAGACATTACCAAGGAAATGTATCACATTATATGACAAGCTAGTATATAATAGTAACATATTTGAAGATCTGTCAAAAGAGAGACCAACTAGAAAGAAAAATGTCTAACAATTATACAGGGATTAATGAGAAAAGGATAAACATTTAGAGGCCTCAATAGCATAAAATCCTGGTTCTGCAATTTTGTTGTCAAGAATGCAGGGGACAAGAGGACGGCTGAAAATGGAGAGAAAAGGTCATACTAACATCTAATAAAAGGTGATATACTTGTAGCAACTAAACAATATACTAAGAACATTCTGCAGAAACAGTCACATATTTCTTCATAGATTAGACAAGATGACACAGATACCTACGTTGACAATATTGTCACCCAGATAAGCTCCACACAGTCAACCCAAAGAAGCCTTTGTTCAACAGGAATCACACCATAGGTAATCACGTGAGCAAATGGCCAAAGTTTCCAACCTGCCTGTAAAGTTTCGTGCGATGTGTCAACAATAAATCATGCTTAGCATGAGATATAAATAAAAAGGTGGCTAACTGCACATTGATCAAACCTTAGTACAGAACAAACATGGCAGTCAATAATCAAGTTTCCAAATATTTACAATACAGAAACCTCTAGTAGAATTATTTAGAAGAATAATTCAGTTTGCTTTGCACCATGAATCTTCAATGTGCACCAGTGTTGGTGAACCACATCAGCATATACATTTGTTTTTTGATTTTTCATTACCACCAAAAAGCTATGCACAGTTTCCCTATTCACTATGATAAGAAGTGGGAATCAATCAAAACAGTTTGCAGCATAGGCATTGTTTGACAGGTGGGTGTGAGTTAAAGACTGTTTGAAACCAGTTAGTTATTATTATTTTTAAATATACAATTTGCTGGGAAGATGGGTTTCTCTTTCCCTGGGCTGTTTTTTGTCTATGCTGATTATATGGTCCCTGCAGGTGAAGAAAATATAAAACCTTCGACACATCATGAACAAGAGGTAGGAAGCTTTGATGTTGATTAAATCTGAAATGTTTCCCAAAACCACCAAGAAATCTATAAGACTTGTAGCCACATTTTACATTGACAATGGTTAAAGGAAAAATAAGGCCTGAAAATAGAATTTCAGTCCAGCAAGAATCACGTGTAAACCACATCCTAGATTTACAATGCATACAACAATCAATGACACCCAAAATTTGCATAGAGAAAAACAGAAGAAAAACTTCTTACAGTCAGCATAGGCCAAAATGTTGACTTGAGTTCTCTATAGATATTAGCCAAGGATTCAAAACGCAAGAACCCCAAAACTACGTAATAGATGCTATTCCAGACTGCTGCCCAAACTGTTTGGTCAAAGATAACTTTCACAGGAAGCACCCACCACTCTTGCAAAGGAAATAGAGCCTGGAACTCAAAGTGACTGATTTCATTGCTCCATGGAAAAATGAGAAATCAAAGCAGTAAAATGTATACACTATGAATCACAGCTATTACCTCACAAAATTGGTAATAATAATGAGAAAGGGATCCATGGAGAGTAAATCCAACAAGGCCTGATCTAAACATGCGTGTCAGGTCAAAGTCAAAAAGAGGCTGTCCTTCATAACACTACACATAGGTTACACAATATGAGCTGAATGCAGCTTATGGTTAAGTTTAATGCATTTATTGAGAGGGTGCGGGAAGGGGGAGAATTACTTGGGCAATCCAATCTCCTATTGAATAGACGATCCCACTTATTGCCATTTTGGCTAACACTGGGTTGGCTTTAAGAGCTTGTTCGTATGCAATCCAATTATGCTCTGGAGCATATCGGAGCACCTCAAAAAGTGTCCATCCCTGATAATCATTGAAAATAATCAAATAAATGCTGAGATGCAAAATACAATAACTAGCAGGACAACTAATCTCTAGACTCTAGCAGTTCAATTTTCACTGCATTTTATTATAAGGATTCTAGCTTCCATGCAGATAAACAATTTTGGTACTTGCTGAAAAGCTCAACCAGTCATGTCCATTCACACGGTTTTTGAAAGAAAAATTACATGCACCTAAAATTTATCAGTATACCTCCTTCAAGAAAACAAAAAATTAAGTTAGATAAATCATAAATTAAGACACCCCCCCCCCTTTTTTTTTTTTTCGAAAAAGCTTCAGCGATCATGGTTAGTTTAGAAAGTTATAAACACCTCTTCAACTTTCAAAATTAAAATCATAAAAGGAAGAACAACAGAGGCTAACCAACTCTAGCAAAGAAAGAAGTGAAACTGTGGGAAACTGTTATCGAATTGTAAATACCCATCTCAAAACAAGAGCAAACCAAAAGAAAGAAGCTCTTTTGCAACGAATCTTTGATTCAATTATAATTAAAACTGGAATTGAAAATTCAAAAACAAAAAACGGAAACCTAAGAGATTAACTTACATGCCAGTAATCATGGTCAACAGTAAGCAACTTAGAGACAGCCAGCGTGCCAAATCCAAGAACAATAGAGGCATTAATTGCTCTACTACTCAACTTATCATCATCGTCATCACCTCCTCTCTTTGAAGAAGAAGAAAAAAAAGCCTCTAAAATTTTGGACCCATTTGGGAACAAAGGCTTCTTAGCTTCATCCAAATGGCTAGTCTCCGCGGGAGCCAATTCTTTATCCTCTGTGACTGATTCAATGACCCAATTTCTTCTGTTTTTGGTCCTGAGCTTTAATGGGTTTGGGTTGGCTTTGTAGGAGAGACAAATAGAGAGGAGAATTGGAGAGTCAGTTGGGAACTCGTGGGATTTAATGATGGGTTTGACAAGTGCTGAGGGCTTACGGCCGGCCACGCTGTTCAGAGTTGCCATGGATGGGGGATGTTTAGTGGAATACGAGAATTTTTTAGTTTAGTTTAAAAAAAGTTTGGTCTTATACTTGAAGCTTTTATTATTGGCTTGCCCTAGGATAACACGATGTAGTTCTCGAAAGTAAATTCCCATGATTACCTGGTCGGCAATTTTTCTTTTTTTATTTTATATATTTTTAGCTTGTTTTAATCAATTTTCTTTTGTTTCTTCGATTCCCCCTTTCATAACTCCCTCTAATGTATATACTCAAATTCGAATCCAGTCATCCCTCCCTAAATGAAAGCTGCAACATCATCCAACTTGTTGGTTCACACAATCGGATTCTGACCCGTTAAGCATTCAACCCTTTTCGCCACAATGATGTTATATTCCAATTGTAGGAATGATGAAATGATAAAAAGATTTGGACTGTGAAGGAAAGTGCTAGTAGAATGGAAATGAAGTCACAACCGGAAGAAGCAAAATATGCTAATAAACTGTCACGTGAAGTATAATAACTTTGATTATCAATTAGTTATGTGATAGCGAGAACAGTAAAATAGTTATATGATAGTTATGTGATTGTCGTAAGATAGTGGAAATATTGGAAATGAGTTATAAACATGTAAACGATCATTTCAAAGTTATGAATGAAAATTACTATTAAATTCTCTCTTTAACTTTTCTTTCTTTTCTGGCCTCATACTCTTTTCCTTCACTATTCATTTTATCACAAATTAGTATCAGAGTCACGTAGATTCAAACACTTTAGGAAAACACAGCAACCACCCATCCATGGTAGAAGGCACTCGATATAATGGCATTCATGATCAAGTTCAAGTGTTGCAGGAAAAAATAGAAAAAAATGCAAGACACTGTTCCAAGATGGTAGGAGTATAGAAGAAAAACATTAAGGCAATATTGGTAGAGAATTAGAAAACCCTGCTAAATGAAAATAAGAAGTATGTGCAATAAGGTATGGATTTGTCGAATCTAAAGAAAACATCGCAAGTTTAGGTGCAGCCAACTACAACAGCAACCAACTACAATAGCAATTAACCTACTGCCTTTTTGCTAAAAAAAGATGGTAAGTCTCCTATTGTAATCACTATTGATGACCAAAGCAAATATGTTTGTAAGACCAATTAACCAGGGTTGTTAGTTAATACTTAGCCTAAATCTAGTAGTAGTATTTTTCAGGATAGAATACAACAATACAAGAACCATGAATTTATTGAGGGTAGTACCCTTATATTGCTATAAATGTATATGCCCTAAGATCTAATATTGAACTACCTAATTTTGGTAGACATAATCTTGAGGGTGGATTAAGAAATGTCAGAAGTATTTTGCTATTTTTTTCATTTCAAATCAACAAAAATTAGAAGTGGCAGCAATGTATTCGTCAAGGACAGTAAAAACCTAGTTCAATATTTACATTATGCAAAAAAATACGGTGACTAGGTCTGAGTTTGCTTGGGATTTATGCGATAGGTTTTGCGATAAGATTTACTCGAATGTGATAAAAAAATTTAATAAGCTAGTTTAAAAAACTACAGTGAAAGACTATCAAGATAGATTTGAAGAATTGAAGCCATACATGCTGTAGTTTAACCCTGATTTAAATGAAGAATATTTCATTTCTAGCTTTGTGAGTGGGGTCAATGAGGACCTAAAATCCAAGGTCAAAGCTAATGTACCTACTAGTTTAATGGATGCCTACAGACAAGCTAAGCTACATAAACTCTTGCTTGACCTTGAAACTAAGAGATAGAAGCCTTTTACCAAAACAACCATATCTTCAAATATAGGACCCTATGCAAAACCAGTAGACATTCAACCATATACAGCAAGCAAGCCAATACAACCTCTACTGCCTATTCTTAACAGACAATTGCATAATGAAAGGAGAGCTCACAACCTATGTTTCAAGTGTGGTGAGAAGTTTGTTTCAATACATGTTTTCAAAGCCAAACAACTTAATGCCTTTACTGCTGATGATGAGGTTAAGGATGAACTCATTGATGGGGGAGAGAATAATGATAGATAAGAACTTGGTGAGGAGTAGGATGAATTGGTGAACCTACATCAATCAATGCATTGGTAATGTAAGGCACAACATTATAAGGATTAAAGGCTCTATTAAAGGAAAATCGCTCATCATTCTTATTGATAATGGTAGTACCCACAGCTTTCTTACACCAAAGTGGGTTAAAGACGGTGTTGAATTTGTACAGACCAATCCCTTAGCCATCATAGTGGCTAATAGGAAAAAACTATATAACACTGCTAAATGTAAAGAGTTGACTTGGGCAATACAAAGAAATGTATTTTCTCATGATTTAAGAGTTTTACTTGTAAGAAGCAATGATATGATTTTGGTTGTAAATTGGATGAAAGCCTATAATCCTTTACTGTTGGACTTTAATGAGCTTACAATTAAATTCCAAAATGATGGTCAATAGGTCATTCTCAAAAGAAAACAGAATTCGATAAATGTTAAATTCATTTCTAGTAAAAAGTTACAAAAGATGGTGGGTAAGGATCCAGATGCAATAGGTGAGCTATACATTATCAATGTGGATTATATAGGGAATGAAATTTCACTACAACTATAGGTATTGATTGAAGCATACTCAAATGTCTTTAAAGAGCCATTAGGGTGGCCACCACCGAGATCTCATGACCATGGGATACCTTTCAAGCTTGGTTCTTAACCAGTTAATCTCAAGCCTTATAGGTTCCCACACTACCAGAAAATTGAAGTGGAAAATCAAGTTATTAAGATGCTATCATCTTCTATCATTTAGACCAACAAGAGCCTTTTTGCATCACCTTGTCTATTAGTAAGAAAGAAAAATAGATCCTAGAAAATGTGTATTGATTATAGGTAGCTCAATGCTATGATGATCATGGATAAATTTTCAATCCCTGTGGTTGAAGACCTCTTAGATGAGCTCAAAGGTGCCAATTACCTTTCCAAAATTGATTTAAGGTTTGGTTACTGACATATTAGAGTTAAAGCTGAGGACATTCATAAGACAGCTTTCAAAACTCACCATGGCCATTATGAATTCAAGGTGATGCCATTCAGGTTGACCAATGCACCCGTAACATTTCAATCACTGATGAACGAGGTGTTTTCTTCCTATTTGAGAAACTTTGTTTTGTTTTTTTTTTTTTTATGATATTCTTGTTTATAGTTCCACCTTAAATAATTATGTTGTACACTTGCAACTTGTGTTTGAGGCATTAAAAGTTAACCAATTATTTGCCAAGAAAACATGTGTTTTTTTGGTTAAAAGCAGGTGGAATATTTAGGGCATATAATATTAGCAAATGGAGTATCAACTAATCCCTCAAAGGTAGAAGTAATGATGGCACGGCCATTTCAAAAAAATTTGAAGTCAATGAAGGGGTGGGACTTATTGGTTATTACAAAAAATTCATAAAATGGTATAGAGTGACAAACAAGCCACTGATTGACATGCTTAAAAAAGACAACTTCTTTTGGACTTCACAAATAACTACAACATTCCAACAACTCAAAGAAGCTATGGGTATAGCTCTTGTTCTAATGTTACCAAAATTTTCTAAACCTTTTTGTTTGGAGACTGACACTTGCGCAATTGGTATAAGAGCAGTCTTATCTCAAGAAGAAAGACTTGTAGCTTACTTAAGTAAGGCTTTAGGAGGTATTTTCGTAATTATCATACAGGGGCATAATAGTTAATTCAACCTCATATCAATTTCTTATCATATAATTAAAAGGGCATTTTGGTAATTTGATAAGGGATTATTTAGAAAATAATTATAAAAGAATGAGTATTTTCATAGGTACGATATAATGGCATAATAATCATTTTAGCCACATGTCAATTTTTTATCATATAACGAAAATGACATTTTGGTAATTTCATATATGATTATTTGGTAAGTAATTATAAAAGAATGGATATTTTCATACTTATGATATAAGGGCATAATAGTCAATTTAGCCACATGTTAATTTCTTATTATATAATGGAAAATGTATTTTAATAATTTAATAAGGGATTATTTAGTAAATAATTATAAAAATGTATTTTTATAACTATGATATGAGAGTATAATAGTCCATTTAGCCATATGATAATTTCTTATCAAATATTGAAAAAGATATTTTGGTAATTTCATAGGGGATTATTTAGTAAATATTATAAGAAAAGAGATATTTTCGTAATTATAGTATGATGACATAATAGTCAATTTGGTCATAAGTCATTTTTTTACCACGTAATGGAAATGGTATTTTGATAATTTTGTAAGAGATTATTTAGTTAATAATTATTAGAGAATGGGTATTTTCATAATTGATATTAGGGCATAATAGTCAATTTGACTGTACGTCAATTTCTTATAATATAATAAAAAAGATATTTTGATAATTTCATAAAAAATTATTTAATAAATAATTATAACAAATGGGGTACTTTTATAAATATGGTATAAACGCATAATTTCTTTCAAATAATGGAAAAGACATTTTGGTAATTTAATAAGCAATTATTTAGTAAATAATTATAAGTAACAGGGTATTTTCATAAGTATGATATGTTAGCATAATAGTCTATTTGACCATATGTCAATTTCTTATCATATATTAGAATGAGTATTTTGGTAATTTTTAGGGAATTATTTACTAAATAATTCCCTAAAAGGATGGGTATTTTCATAACTATAGTATAATGTCATAATAGTGAATTTGGTCACATCAATTTCTTGTTATAAACTATTATGCACTTATACCAAAATTAGGAAAATGCCCTTATCTTATAATTATTTACTAAATAATTCTTTATGAAATTACTAATATAAGGAGTTATATGTGGGTAAATGGACAATTTAACCTTCATACCATAATTACTAAACTATCCATTCTCTTATAATTATTACTAAATAATCCATTATTAAATTTCCAACATACCATTTACATTATATGATAAAAAGTTAACATATGTTCAAATTTATTATCATGTCCTCATTGATAATTACAAAATACCACTTTTCTTATAATTATTTAATAAATAATCTCTATGAAATTACCAAAATATCACTTTCATTATATGATAAAAATTGACGTGTGGGCAAATGGTCTATTATGCCTTTACACCAAAATTATGAAAATACTTCTCTGTCTTTTACGCTTTTAGTTTTCACTTTCTTTTTTCCTTTCTAATGTTTTTCTCTTCTTCTTCTTGGTTTTCTTTTTCTCATTGTCTTTCTTTTTTACCTGTTTTTACTTTTTTTTTTTGTAATTTTTTTAGCTACTTCCTTGCCACATTTTTTGCTTTTTTTTCTACTACTTCATGTGGTTCTCACCTCTCATGCAATACTTCCCTTCTTCCTTAGTAACTACCCATTTTAATAAAAATAGTTGTTTTGTTTTGCACGTCCTCTTCCCATCCCATGCATGATGTCATTGGCTTTCATTTTTTTGTGGCTTTTATTTCCCAAATAGAGCTAATTGCGTGGCCTATTTCTTGGCCATGTTTTAGGTGGCTTTCATTCTTTTTTTTTAATGGCTTTTATTTCCCAAATAGGGCTAACCAAATGACCCATTTCTTGGCCATGTTTTAGGCTTTCAAATTTTGTTCTTGTTTTTGTTTTTGGGCCTTTAAATTTTATATATTCTTTTTGGGCCAAGCTTTTTATTGTTTTGTTCTATTATTTATTTATTTGTATTATTTTATATTATTATTTATATTTATATTTTTATATTTATATTTTCATTTTATATATTTTATATATTTTTTTTGTTTGATGGCCATCAATGGGTCTTTAATGGCCTTGTTAAAAATGGGCTTTATTGAGCCACTTAGGGTATTATTTGGGCCTATGAAACAAGCCTCAATATGGGGCCCATATTGAGCCTCATCTTTTAGCATTAAAAATAGACTGTGCAATGGGCCCAAAATATTATGGTCAAAACTTAATTACAAACTGAACCCAGATTAAAGTGATAAAATATTTTAGATAAAATTAGGCATTTATAGTTGCCCTTTTTTTGCATATTTATAAGGATTAGGAATAATACAAAGATATAGACAACAATTTTGTTTGGATGCTACTTTATAAGAAATTTTTTTTTGCTTATTTTATTTTTTCTTAAGATGACCAGGATTAAACCCTAAGTCAAAGGATAAGGATGATTGAAATTAAACGTAGGTCAAACAAAGTGATCGAGACTAAACTACAGGTTGAATAAGGTAATTGGGATTAAATTGCAGTCAAATAAGGTGATCACTATTTGGGCTTACGTGCCAACTAATTTGGGCCTTTGTGCTAGCAAATTTGTGTTACGTGTTAGCTAATCTGGGTTTACATGCTAGTTAAATTGGGCTTAAATTTTCATTGATGCTAACTAAATTAAGCTTAAATTTTCATTAGGTGCTAGCTAATCTAGGCTTAAAATCTAAGTGCCAACTAAATTAGGCTTAAATTTAGGTGCCAGTTAGCTAGTTCAAAACACGAAGGTTTCTATTGATTTAAAAAGACTTCATCATTAAAGGGGATAAAAGGGGTATATATTTTTTCAACTAATATGGGCTTACATACTAGCTAGGCTGGACTTAAAACTTGGGTGCCAACTAAATTGGGCTTAAATTCTTTCTTGTGTGTTAGAAAAACTAAATTTAAGTTTTCATGACTGCAGCTAAACTAGGCTTTAAAACCTGCATACTAGTTAAACTAGGCTTAAATTTTGATTGATACCAGCCAAACTAGACTTAAAACTTCATTACTGCAGTTAATTTGGGCTTAAATTGTGAGTGTCAACTAAACTAGGCTTAAATTTAGGTGCCAGCTAAATTGAGTTTAAGACTTCATTGGTGCTAGATAATCTGAGTTTAATACCTGGGTGCCAACTAAACTAAGCTTAAATCTTCTTTAATGCTAGCAAAACTGGGCTTAAATTCTTTTTCGAGAATTGGACGATCGTTATAAGAAATGAAAGAGGTGAATTTTTTTTCCAAATGGATTGAATGGTTTAGCACACTAAGGTTTTTGTTCATTCAAATAGTTTTCTCTACCTAAAAGGGATAAAAGGGGCATACACTTTTTTCATGCAGGCTCACAAATAAAACATAAGGTTTTCTGAAATCATGAATACTTAGCAAACCAAGCAAGTTCAACACTTTCTTTAACCTTTAAATTTGACATTTTGATATAAGGGCTTGAGTTTTTGAAAGGTTATTTGAGAATGGAAAAAAGATTGAAATTTTTGAAACTAACTTTTTTCAAACTTCTGGGATTTTGATATTAAGATTTTTCAGAAAGGTCTAAGTTACCTTTGTTTAGTATTCCACCTCATTTAGTATTAGGAGTGGCTTTCAAGGTTTGCTCTAGACTGTCTTTTGTAAGGTTTTCATGCTAAAGCTACAATCATTATTTTTTATTTTTTTTATTTTTTTGACTTTTTTTCTTGATTATAATACCATACACTTAAGAATTCAAATCCCAAAAGAGGATAATGGTCTAATAAAAAAATTAGGTAATAAAAAGTGACTAAAAGATTCATGAGTTTTATAAGTTTATGGCTATTTTTCCGATAGAAACTCTTTAATTTTTAAGTATCAATGTTTGATCCAAAATAAACTTTCATAAGATGTAACATAAGCTAAGGTTCATGGTTTTCAAAGAAAATGATTAACATGCCCAAAACAAGTATTTAAGGATAATTAAAACCAATGATCTTTTTTCTCATTTGAAGGATTCACTCTGAGGTTTTTTTTTTCTTCATTTTTTCTCTTCTTTCTCACATTTTCTTTGTGTTCTTTCATCGAGTGGATACAAAACTTTTGGAAACTTTTATATTGGGCCTTTGCCCCAATAAATAGGATTCTATTTGGACATCATCATTCTTAACCCCTAAATGCATCCCTTTTAGCCCTCCAATGTAGAGGGTGATCTTTAGTTAAGGTTTATTTTAAAAAAAATTTATTAAGCTCAATAAGGTAGCAAGAGATAAATTTTTACATTTATGAAAAGATAATGAAAGACAAGTATTTGTCATTTCAAGCATGATCACTTAAATCAAAGAACAGTTCCTTTTGAGAAAATAAATTTTAATAAAGAATTTTTGTTCCAAAAAGTTTCCTTTTTTTTTTGGATTTTTGGCTCTCTTGACTTTTCTTTTTTTTTTTCTTTCATTTTAGGCTTTTATTTTTTTCTTTTATTTCCTCTCTAAAACTTTTAGATGTATCAAGACTTTATTTGGATTTATTCAAATTTCTTAAGTGTATGACGTCATAACCATTTTTTTTTTCATTTTTTCATTTTCATTTTTTTTATTTTTTAAAATTGCCCCCCATAAGTTATACCTTAATCCAATTTGTCAGTAGTGCAATTCATAGAAGATGCCCCATTTTAACAAATCACTTTTAATGAAAGTTATTGCAAGAAAAATGTTATGTGGAATGAACGAGAAAATGATCATATGGAATGAACCCGTTTAAGTATCAAATGGTCTACGACACTTTACCAAAAGGAGAATGAATGGGTTGATCATACTTCAAATTATCTTAAGGGCAATGAAGTTTTTTTTTAATTTACGTGCTTCCAAGGACCAGTCAACTTTAAGGTAAAAAATTGAAAGGTTGTTAAGTTTGAGGTTATTTTATTGAGCATGGGTTGGCTTTGATTTTGAACATTTTTAAAGTTACAATGTAATATTGACACATCATATTACTATATTTAAATTCTTAAAAAAAAGTCATTTTTGTCTGATCTTCTAGAAACCACATTTTTCTTTTTCAATTAGTTGTTTCATTTTTCATTGCCTTGGAAAAGAATATCATTCTTTGATATCATACATTATTAGGTAAATGCAAGGTTCACAAATTTAAATTTATGGCTTTTGAAGGGTCGTGGCTAGTAAATGAAATTAACTAAATGATTTAATAAATGGTGTTTAAGTATTTGAAAAATTCCTAATAGTGCGCGCCTACTCATCTAAGACTCTTTTTTTTCATCACAAAATTTTCTTTTTTTTTCTAATTTTTCAATTTTTTTCTTTATTTTCCCTCTTTTTTCAAGGTGTTTCTCTTTTTATAACCTTAGGACTTAACTATGTGAAACTTTATTCAAATATAACATTTTTCCCCTTTTTACTATTTTTGTTTAAAAAAAAACCTAAAAGTCCAAAACTTAGAAGAAATAAATAATTAAAAAAACCTCAAATGACTATGATGCACAACATTTATCTATTCAAAATGCTTAGACACAAACTTAAAAAAATTCACATCTTATTAGTGCTTTTGTAATGACATTTAAAACAAAAGAAACAAAAATTCCCTATTAGGTGTTTCAGCTTTAGCATCATTAACTCTTGACTCCACCACTATCAATTATCAAAATCATTAACCAATTCTTTAAATTTCACAGGATATATGTCAATCAAAACCTAAACAGTAACTTTGAAGGTAATACAATCTTCTATAGAATGCCTTTTCAACTCCATCATAAAATTTACACTTAGCATTGAGATTATACCACTTAGGGTATGAAAGGCTTTATGGGTTTTACAAGGACAATGGAAATCATATAATTTTTGACAAGTGAAGAGCTCAGTATAAGACATTAGGAATTAATGATATATCTTGATTCTTTTTCTCTTACAACTTTGTGAATAGCTTGGGTTGATCCTTTGTTTTGTGAATATTTATGGTAAAGGAATTGGAGCACATGGATGAAATAGTTGAGGAAAGTTATTAGCCTAAGGTGTTGATTGGGACAATATAGTGGCCAACGGGAATAATCATTCACTAAACCATCTTGTATCATGGTGAGGTTTCTTTCATTTTGCTCTTCAACAATTACCTCTTGAGCATGTTCATTGAAAATATTCTCCTACCTTTCATTATGAATTTCCACATTGGTATCCATAATTCTTTTCACTTTTATCCTATCTTCGATTTTGCCCATAACAAATAGCAATTCGACAAATTCTGAAAACATATTACCAATCAACTTGTCATAATAAAGAGAAGGATAAGTATCCATAAATAGGTAATTCAGCTCCCTATTAGTTAAAGGTGGTCAGACTTACGATCCAATCTCTTTTCTTCTAGCAGTATATTATTTATAGCTTTCATTGGGATTCTTTCTCATCTTTTAAAAGGTTAATCGGTCAGGAGCCATTTCTAACATGGGCTAATATTATTTTAAGAATGCTTGCGATAAATCCCTTCAAGTACGAATGTAGCTGCTTTC